>CM076584.1:1111542930-1112091337 GCA_034641835.2 Pinus albicaulis
CCTTACTATTTTATCGAACTCTAGGTTACTACCCGATCAGCCTATCCCATCGCTCACTAACATAGCGGGAGATGGTGGGACATTGAGCACATGACAGTCTAGCAAACTCTTATAGACTCTTTAGTCCTTTAGATACTTAAACAAGCAAGCAGCCCGTATACCCATTTAGAGTAAACTCTTTTTGTTCTCATCACCCTAGCAAAGTGTTGAAACAATTCTAGGATACTTTAATAAACCATAGGTTGCACATAAAACTCAGAAAAACCTTAAAAACATTTCCAGATTAGTTACTGGTGGTGGACCATAGCTACATCTCTACAAAAACAACCAAGTTCCACCTGGCGACTCCACAACTCCCAATAGACCTAAAGACTCCACTGGAGGAAGAACCTAAAACATGACTGGTCATCCTAAAAAGAAAAAGCACTCAGGCCTTAGTTGGATTCAAGAAATTATTGTCTTTATCTGTAACTATGTTCTATCCTACTTTGAGCCTGATCAGGAATACACCGATGAGATCTACATTGATCATTGGAAAGATCTCAAACCTCAAAAATCTAAGCCTCAAATCTCAGACCATGAGCAGGCTTGTACACCTATGCCTACCCCAGATTCACCTATGGAAAACCTAGCAAAACATGAGCTTCATGCTACCTTTCCCACTTTGGCTGAAACCTCAAATAGTCACGAACCTCTTTTTACACTACTTATATCCATAAAGGTCCCAGAAAGATACAAGCCTCTGGTTTTACCTCCCATCTTACGAGCCCTTCCTGCAAATCTTCAAAATAAATTACCCAGGTTTGATGGAGAAAGCTCCAAAGTCACCGCTGAAGAGCATGCCCGAAAACTTGAGGATTTACTTGACCTTTATGACATAGAAGAAGATGATGTGCGTATTAGAATGTTTGCCTTATCATTACAAGGAAAAATTAGGAGTTGGTTTGAAAACCTGCCAGCTGCAAGCATTACCAATTTTGATCAGTTCACTCAAATCTTCCTAGATAGGTGGGTGGTCATAGGTAATAAATTTCTCATCATAAAGGAATACAATGAGTTAAAAAGACAACTAGGGGAGACAATACAAAACTTTTCAGCCAGGTTCAATAAAGTATACCATGCAATGCCTGCTAACCTAAAGCCACCCCTCGGGTGTGTTCTCTTACATTACCCAGACTCTTTTGACCCAGAGATGGTTTTCCAGATAAATAACAAAGATCCTTTGACCCTAGAAGAAATGCAAAGGATAGCAGTTGATGTAGAATTCAACATACTAAATAGGGAGGCACAACTAAGAACAATAGAGAAAGACAAAGAAAATCAAGAGACACTAGCATCTTCAGAGGAAAAGCTGAAAAAGTTGGTGTGTATGGTAGGAAAACTAGAGAAGTTACTTGATAGGAAAAAACACAAGGTTAACACTGCTTATTCAAGCCAACCTACCCTTCTTCCTCAGGTTAAACACACTCAGCTATCACAAGACAAGAGTTATAAACAAAATATGCCTAATGGGAAAGTTGCAAATAAAAACATAGAGGAATGCTCTAAAGAAGCTATCAGCCATTTTGAAATCACAGATTCTGAAATGGAAGAAGAATCAAAACCTTTAGGTTCTCTACCCTTATGCTGTAAGTCATTCCCGACTTTGAAAGAAAATTTTATCCCTAAAGATCTCTCAGCAGTTATTCAGGAAAACCCTGCTCAAGTTAACTCTCACCTAAATCAAGAAGAGCTAATTGAAGAAGAATTCAAATCTAAGATAGAAGATAAATCAAAACCTATAGGGTCTCTATCTTTATGTTGGGAGTCATTTGAGTTCATAAAAGCAAACTGGCCCCCTAAGAATCTATCAGAAAAACTCATGAATTACATGATAACTATCCTCAATATCACAAAGAATTGGTTGAAGATGAAAATAAGCAAGAAATGACAGAAAACCCACAGGATCTCTCTAAGGGCATAAGTGATGATTCATCATCTCTCATAAGTGAAGCCCCAAAAGACATTCATCTTTCAAATCAGATTTCCCAAGAGAAAGAGGATTATAGTAGAGAAATGAAAATACCTCCCTTTTTAACTGAAGAGGAAATAGATCAACTTATAAACATACAAACAACCTCTGAAACTTCATATAACCAAAAATTTTATGATCTTTCTCCTGTTATTCTTGCATGTCATAAATCAGAAAATAGATGTGTAGATCAATTTGAAGAAAAGCAATCTGATAGTCCAATGTGCATGGTTGATGACATTTCTTATGTTAATGATTCTCCAAGGTTTGATCAATATGTTGATGATTGTGATTTCCAAACAGACACTAACTGTGCAGAACACTCAGCTTTTGATTTTTGGGAGGAAGCTCGGTTTCATAAACTTGAGAAAAGTGAGCAAGCATTACAGGTCATATATGACACTGATGAGGATAGCCTTGAAAGTTTGGAAGTAAGTGAAGAGTCTCAGGCTCTTTTCTCTACTTCACTTCAGTCCATCAGAGATAACATTCACATAATTGGAGATCAACAGTGTTTCAGCTTTGATGATGAGCTTGAGGAAGATGATGAATTTCTTGAGCATGTTGTAAATGAGAGGCCTTTTCCTAAAATAGTTGAGGAAGTCATTTCGGACACGGAATCTTCCTTAACTCTAGATTTGCAACCACAAAGTTCCATTGAGTCACAAATTGCAGATGAAGAAAAAGAGGCTGATAAACACATGAGATTTGTCTCACTACCCTTTCAAGATAATTTACTATCACAGTGTATCCCTGCTCACCAAACTGATAACCTCCACACAATTTTCAGTCCACTTAATCAGAACACATCAGCTTGGAATGAAAACTACACTGCAATACATGATGAGTCTAACAGTTCGGGTGATCATGAAGAAGAGTTGCTTTACCAGGGGGGTCCCAAATATAGCCAAGTGGAAGAAAGAGTAGTCTTGAATGAATCTTGTATATCAAAACCTCTAGATCAGGCATTATTCCAAGATCCATTTGCTGTTTTCCTTAAGAAGTCTGAAAGAGTAGTCTTGAATGAATCCTATATCTCAAAACCTCTAGATTAGGCATTATTCCAAGATCCATTTGTTGTTTTCCTTAAGAAGTCTGAAAGAGTAGTGGGTTTTATCATGAACAAGTTGCTGCCAAGAATGAGAAAAAGCTTAAGCACTACTGTCCAGAAACAAACCAAGTGGGAGTGGCCTTTTCATTATTTCTACATCATGAAAGAACTAAACCAGAATCACCCATTTGATCATCTACTTGACTGGTTACATTGGAAAGAAGAGTTCACCAAATGAATGTATGTTGTGTACAGTTTAGATTAGGATAGGTAGATAGTTAAAAATCAGCCTTGTGAGCACTTTTTTCATTTGTAGTTTGTTTGAAGAGAAAGTGAAAAAGAAGAAAATACAAAAAACAGTGAAAAGTAGAAAAAGAGGGCAGTTTCTAAAAAGCAGTGGTAAAGCCCCATGTTCCAAAAAAAAAACAGTCCTTCGGAAAGCGCGCAAGTCTAAATGCCGCTACTAGTACTTCAATGTCTTGTTCAGCTATCTAGCCTAATCATAGCTGAGCATGTTTAAATTTATTCGCTGATAAGTTAGTGAGTGCAAAGATAGTCAACATTGTGTAAGATTGACTTATCACAGAGCTTAGATTAGGGAGAGATTCTGGTTCCACATGCCTAAAACAGAACCAAAGAGAGAAGCGAGGGATGAAAAATACATTGTACATCTTAAACCCGCTTGTCTAGTTTCCCTTTATTGCAAAATAACATTTGTGTGCAGCTTGTCTTTATGCCACAAATGCATGACAAATCAGACTGCCTAATCCTGATTTGATCATTTTTGAATTTCATGTTTTAGATTAGAGAATAAAAGTCTGTCAAACTGCTTAATCTTGACAGTCGATCTAGCTTTAGGTAGAGTAATGAAAGAGTTCATCAGTTTAATCTGAACTCCCGGCAGATATAAGAGTAGAAATAGATAGATTCATTTTGCAAAAAGAGAAATATGCATTGTCAAAAGGCTGCTAGTTCAAATGCGCCAAAGAGAAGAAAAATGTTAGGAAAGATAGTGGTGTAGGTAGAAGTATCATTGATGTTAACCATGCTGTCACTTTTCAGAAATAACATCAAAGAAGGGTGAATTTTTGCGCCAATGGATAAGGCACTGGTCTTCATAAGCCAAAGATATGAATTCTGGACACCTCCTGATGAGGAGCTACCCTCCCCAAATGGAACCACTGTTAGCCATCAGTATTTTTTTACATGTTAGTGATGACTATATCCATAGCTGAGTTTTCTAGAAGCTGAATTCCATATGTCAATCTGTCATCTAGAAAACCCTCATAAAACTTTTTTTCGCCCTTTTACTTTTCAATCCGCCCTTGTCAAGATTAAAATCCATTATCACTATTTTTTCTAGTTTCAGCCCTACTGGTCTGCCCCTCAGCTCCAAAAGGAAAAATCCAAGTCTGTTTCAAAAGTCTCCCCTATGTTAGGAAGTGGCGCTTTAAGGCATTTCACCCTTGGCAACCATCAAAAGGCCAAAAAACCTTCATCTGCTACAGACCAATCATGACCAACCTCCTACTCTGCAAATCAAGTTGACCACAGCTCTAAGTCGTGCCACTTATATCCCTAGGTCTCAGCACTGCATAAACCACAGTCTCAAGCTGATTATTAGGTGTTTCACAGTGTTTTTATGGATTCTGCAAAGACAGGAAATATAACTTCATCTCAGGAGAAAATTCTTGAATCTACAGTTAGAAGAATAGCTGCTTCTAAATGTAACATGAGCCTGAGATATGTCTGCAAAACAGAGAGTCACTCATCAAGACCTTGCAGTTTTCCTTCCAGTATGAAAATCACAGTAAGAGAAAGACACCACTATCACAGCAAACTGGTAAATTGTCATGGCCTCCTTCGTCTACAAGCAGAGGGCGCTGGCAAGTATTGACTTTAAGGATTGCAAAAGTCCAGGTTTGCTTTTTACTGAACAGTGAAACAATGACTCCAATATTTCTGAGTGCGAGTGATGATCATAACAGGGATAGAGTCTGAAGTATGCAAGTTCAAAGGAAAACAGAGTTTGGTCTTGTAAAGGAGGTCATGAGAAGTTTTCAAATCATGTGAATTGTTAAACTTTAGAAAGGCATATCACGAGTAAAAACAATTCTAATCATAGGCAGCTTGCTTTCCCACAAGACCAAATTGAAGAGATGCTGACAGATCATGTCATCACACAGGCAGAAGAAAGGTTGTTTGTTTTTCAAAGGGTACTGACCTCCATAGTCACAGAGACTATCTTTCAAATAATTTGTCATAAGTTAACCAAAGTAAATGATGACATTTCAGTTCCCCTCAGAGCAGTACAGTGAAATAGTAACACCTTGACTAGGGTTTTTCTGAAGCACAGTAGTGATCACAGGTAGAGGTAAAAATATTAATGTTTTCAAGTTGTTTGCTTACCATCATATCCAAGAAAAACCCTTGTCAGGCAGGCTTATCAAGCAATCTTCAAACACTTTGCCAAGTGAAGGGCCTCCTTCATTTATGAGCAGATGGCCAAGGCATTGAATGTTTTTAAAACTGACTGGTCAAAAGGTGCAGTGGAAAGAGACAAAGGAGGAAAGAAAAAGTCTTTACATAGGAGACAATTTGAATATGTATGCCATTGATACAAAAAGGGGCAGTTTCCTTAGGAGAACCCAAGAAGTCTAAAAGAGTTCTTTTCAAGAAAACAGAGAAAGAAAGTATGAATGGATGCAACTAAAATATGGCACTTGCAATCCAAAGAGGAGCTTATGAATCACCTGAAAGCAGAAATTATCAAACAAGTTGGAAGAAGACAGACCACCTCCTTCTAAAATGACAAAACAGCTTTCAAAGCTCTTCAAAAAATCTTGAGTGGTTTTTTCTTTGTTAAAAATATCACCAAAAAGGTAAAACAGTGGACAAATTTGAGCCTTGGAATGAGTCTGTTACAAGAAGATCAATGCACAGGACAAAGGAAATGATAGTTGTTTCTCAAAGAATACTGATCTTCCTACCTATCAGAGGATGTCCTTAAGATTACTTATCATAGGTTGACAAAAGAAACATGAGCTCAGTTTCCCAAAAGGTACTGCAGCTAGATACAATTATTCATCAAAATACAAGAAATACTTTGGCACCTTTTTGAGGATCTGGAACTCATTGAAAGCAAAGTGTGCATACCACAGTCACAACAGAAAGC
Organism: Pinus albicaulis; assembly: GCA_034641835.2. Taxonomy (NCBI): domain Eukaryota; kingdom Viridiplantae; phylum Streptophyta; class Pinopsida; order Pinales; family Pinaceae; genus Pinus; species Pinus albicaulis. The sequence goes on from CM076584.1 coordinate 1,111,549,168, forward strand.
AGGTTCCCTATGAAAACAAATCAAGGTTCATTATCATTGAAGAAAGGTGAAGGCAGATGGTCGAAATTTGAAATTCTCATAAGATTTAAAAGTGGGCCCTTTTCAAAACACTATCGAAATTGTTCCAGGTTTCAAAAAAATGCACCAGGGCATCATTTCAAAAAGGAAAAAACTTTAAAAACCCTTACAAAATTAAACCACGGGTTTTATTTCATTTGGCAATAAAGGATGTCAAAGGACCGTTGCAAACTCATCAAGCAGTCACCCAAGCACGAGAGAAAACATCACCTTGAAGTTTACAAAGTCGGAGGAAGAAGTTTTGAGCATGAAAAACAGAGTTTTCAGGTTTTGAACTGCGCGCCGCGCCTGTGACGCTGCGCGACGCACTCAGGTCGACTGTTTATAAACAAATGCATAGGCACGCGACGCACCTGTAGTGGCGCTCGACGCGCCTGTGCGTGTTGGTCCTGTCGGCCCGACAGTGACCCGACACCACAAACTTGCGCGCCGCTCTCCATTACAAACGTGCCGCGCATGTTTAAAACTTCCAAAACACCTCCAATAACTTCTCAAAGCTACTCAAACTCTCGAGAAAATCCTGCCATCGTGTTTCAAAGGTACTCTATGCCCCTCCCTTGATATTTTAAAAATTGTTAAGTGGTGGAAAGGAGATGAAAGTCATGGCTTGAAATCACAGTTCCGGGTTGTTTTAAGGAAAGTGCCTTTGTTTAAAACTCAAGGCTGTAGTAGTTTTGTTTGCCCAACACTGACATTAATAAAAGGAATAGGTTTTGATGGGTGGCAAAGGACCAAATTAAACTCTCCGAACAGTTTTTGAAATAATGCAGAAACAACGTCCAAAAAGGAAGAAATGTGGGTTTACTTTCAAGTAGCAGTTATCATGATATAAATGTTTTTTGTCAAACCAAAAGATCTCTCTGTTTGATAAAAAGAGGCAAAACAACAGTACTTTCTCCTTTACTTCATAAGACAACTTTAGTATGTGAAATTGAAAGTCACCATTAGGAGGTATTGTCAAATTTGGGTAAGGAATATTGGATACCATGGCAGTATTTTGGTTCAAAGAAAGTCTTCACTGTTTGACTCCTACAGGATTGTTTGGGCTCACACCAAACACAAGGGGCTTGATAACTATACCTATTACACAGTGACCTTTGAATGTGTATGTCCTTATGAGTATGTGTTGATTCATATACAAAGGCAAAAAGAAGGTTTTGTTATAAAGAGACAGGGCTTTATGTCAAAGGAAGGCATTTCACACTATCTTCAAAACATTGCTGACATACCTATAGAAGACAGTGAAGTGTAATCAGAAAAAGAGTTTTTGTCAAAGAGTAGTTTATAGGTTGAAAGCTACAGGGGAAAGTTGCTCACACTTCTCACAGAAAAGACAGTGTTCACTGTGTTTGTTGCTTGACTGTCTTTTGTTTTTTGAGCTTATTGATAAGTGTATGTTCATATAGAGTAGAGGTTCTTTCTGCAAAGGCAAGGGTTACATTGATAAGGAGACACTTATTATTTTGAAAGAGATAAACAACTACAACCTCTGTTGAAACCTTATAGCTGGTCACCTCTATTCTCTGACTGTGACAGTGACTGTTTAATTGCACTAAGGGTTGATTGCATATATGCAAGTTTGTTGAATGTTGGCACACTTAGACAAGGTAGGGTTGTAATGATTTGAAAGTCTACCTTGGGACAAAGATATAAATGTGTTGTTGACCTCTAAACTTCACAAGAACAAGGTGATTTCTTGACACTTTGCACAAACAATTCACCTAACTGTTGTCTCCTTTTCACTGTGTGGTCTCTTATTAAAAATTCTGCTGGCTGAGATACTTTAAAGGTGGAAAGGCCACTTTTTGAAAGAGCAGGGGTTTTGTATTGTGAGGAAACTTTTTGAAGTCATTCAAAGACAATTTTTCTCTATCTAAACAATGAATTGAAAGGGTTTGGTTCAAAGAAGGCATTCCAAAGACTTGGAAGTAGTTTGGTGTTTCAGGGACACATCTAGATCAAGATGCCCTTCTAGGCAAAACAACAGGAGTAGAATGACAGTGGTAAAGATGAGCAGCAGCTGGAAAAAGAGGAGAAGAATGTTGAACAGCAGTAACTCAGTAGTGATAAACAGCAGTTTCAAGAAGCGCCCGGCACGGAAAGAGGAGAAAAGCACATCAGCTCTTGAAATTTTGGCCTCAGCTTCGGAACATGCTGCTATGGACCCCTGAGGGTCATGCGTGCCAATTTTGGGCCCATTTCGACAACTTTTTGTTTTTTGGCATTTTTTGGGTTTTTGGTCGAAAACTCATAATTTCGCCATTTCAGTTTGAGGATTTGTCAAGGGAGAAGGATGATACCAGTTGATGCCATAATTCTATGAGCAGGTCCTCAGTGATTTTCAGAGCATTTGGAGATCATTCGCCCCCTCAAAACGGCGAAAAATGCTCACTTTTTGCACATTCTGCCCGTCATATCAGCAGTCTGCTATTTCCTGGATTTTACACACAGGTACAGATTTGGAGGACTTCCAGGCATCAGATTGAGGTGATTTTAGTTGCGCCAGAAAGTAGACATAGAGAGCTTTCCAACGAGCTATCATGAGCCTCGTTTCGACACCGGGAAGGCTGCCAATTGTCTCCAGCAAGTCAGGGGACCTTTTCCTGATATAAATTTGAAGTATTTTTGTAATTTTTGAACCTCAAAAATCTGCTTTTTCCAAATGTGCGTTTAGCTATTTTTGCACTTGGAAAATGTTGCAAAGTCAATATAATTTCCGTTTTTAGCATTTTTTAGATATTTTATGGGATATTTTGTGCCTTGAGGTTTGCAAAGACTCAAGGACAAATTTAGATATTTTAATTAGGCCAATGGGATAGCTAGTTGCTCCATGAGGTTTTCCTCCCTCAAGCCTATTTATTCCATGGGTTTCATTGTAAAACAGAGGCTGAACTTGAGAGAAGAATCAATATATTGGTCATATGATCTTTGAAGAACATACTTGTGTTATGATTTTGGACTGCCTCTTGGATGCTTTTGATGAATGATGAAGGATTGTTGATGGATTCCATGACATGGTAGAATGGTATAGTGTTTCTTGCTTTGTTGTTGTCTTCTAGTTTTCATTTATGATACATGCTTCTTGCTTGCTATAGATCAGTAGAGATTAATTTTGAGATATGCCCATGGAGGCACCTCAAAATTCCTGAATCTTCATAGCTTTATGTTTTCTTCTTCCTTAGTTGTACTAAATAATTCTTAACTGCTCTTTAGTAACTTAAGGATACCGTTGCTAGTTTTATTCATAAGTTCTATGCATGTTGAGTAGGATGTATGGTGTGCCCTGCTTACCTATGACTGTCCATAGTTCTGTCCATGAAACTATCTCTTTGACTGATTAGCTTATCATCTTGTTGAACCAAGGAGGCCTAGTCTCGATCTAGCCCTTTGCCTAAAACTATGAAAGCTTGTTTGTCAAAGTGCCCAATAACTTAAAGACTGTGTTTAGGCGTTCCGGCATAGTTTTATGAGTTTTTAGTCCTTCTTATGTGTTTTCCCCAAAGTCTGATAGCCATTTCCCAAAGTTAGAGGGTCTTATACTTCTATGTATGGCTGGAATGTTTGATTTCTGTGTATTAATTAGCTCATAGTTACACTTAGCATGATTAATGGCTTTCTATAACATGTTTATGTCTGCTATCAACTAATTACACTTGAAATCCCTCATCTTTCACAAGCTTGATGTCCATTTACTCCATTCTGCCCAAAGATCCCTTCTACCGTGAATCAAATCGGCCCTACAGCAACCTTACATCATCATCTCAGAGTTTCCTTGACCTGTTTGACCCCATAGCCCAATTGATCTGACTTCTTGTTATCCATTTTTATATCTTTGATCAGTTTTATCCCTCATAAACTTAAAAAGCCAAAAATAAAAAAACTCACTTCATAACTAGCCTAATATCAGAACACCATAAGTAAACACACCGACATCTTTTTACATTTATAGAGAGAGCCCTCTCTGAGTCCAGGAAGGCTAGGTCCTTGGGCTCCAAAGCTTGGTTTGATGTTACATCGTCATTTGGCTCGCCAATCGGCCAAATCACGGGACTCTAACACCTTCCACTGCAACACCCTGCAACACAGCAAAATACCCAGTAGAAACTGTGCTGATGAAGAAAGTTGTAGCTTGGCCTAAAAAATTGAATGTGGAAATGAATGCAATGCTCTTCCAAGAGGCCTCTCAAGGGAAGAGGTGGGATTCCTGCTTGGGAACACTCGGTGCTAAAAAGCACAACAATCTCAACTAAATAGCTAAAGAATGCAAGTAGTCTAAACAACCCATATACAAATTAATAACCCAAAAAATAACCCCATATGGCTGCCATCCTCTTCCTTATATATATTATGAGCTTCCTTGCCCTTGGCCCCACTCAATTAGGTCATTTCCTTCATGAAATCAATCTCCCTCCAAAACTGCATTATTCCTCATTTAATCTCCACTCCTCCATAACAATGCTATTGACTTGGTCAAAGTTGATTGAATCAACATTATCCAACCCCTGTTCACACTTGGAGGTGCTTTATTTAGCTACTTAAAAGGTTTCCTTTCACACTTGAAGTTTTTTATTGCTGCTAAGGAGATTTATGGGCCTCCCCACCCACTTATTCACCTACCTAGTGATAAAACAAACTATAATATTCCATTTAGCTGAAGGCTAAATTTTTGGAATATTACAGAAAACTTCCTCCATTAAAATCTAGTTCAGAAATCACCCAAATGAACTCTCCATTGCTGCACCCTGCAACAAAGCACAACCCTCTACATAAACTGCACTATAGAAGAAAGATGGAGCTTGGCCTGATGCCGAAATGTGGAAATTTAGTGCAAATAATTCTCCTGAGTCGGAACTCGAAGTCCCCCAAGGATGAAGGTGAGATTCCCACTCGGGAACACCCTTGTGCTAAACAACACTACAGTCTCCGCCAAACAGCTGAAGAGAGAAACTAGTCATACAGGCCATAGAAAAAATAATAAATCAAACAAGCCTTCTATGGCTTCCATCCCCTTCCTTATATGCTTGTTGAGCTTCCTCACCTTGGGTCCAACTCATTAAAGCCACTACTTCCATGCATGGAGTCTCCAAAACTGCATTGTCCCTCAATGAATGCCAATGCTTCCATACCAACATTGTTTGATTTGGTCAAAGTTGACCCAGTCTTCATGCACCAACCCCTTTTCACACATAATGGTATTCAATATAGCTATTTAGATGACCCCCATTCATATTATGATTTTTTTTATTCCTACTAAGGAGATTTATGGGTATCCATACCCTATTACTCTTCGAATGAAGAAGAAAAATAGAAAGCTAATATTCCCATTAGCTGTAGGCTAATTTAGGAATATTACAAAGACTGTGGCCACAACCTTCAGACAGGGCTCCTCCACACAACAACAAAAAATGGAAAAGGTCATGGAGGAGTACAGGGACATCTTCACCTCACCCACAGTGGTGCCTCTCCACTGTCAGGTCAAGCACCCTTTTGAGATTCAACAAGAAAATTTCAGCACCCATGCCTAGTGCATTAGGCACCTACACTAGGGTGGGGCCCACAATTTTATTTTTGGGTGCATGTCTATTTTAGTTATCTCTTCATTAAGATGGACAATAAACTATAATCTATTCTCAATGATGAGTTGAAATAGTTAACTGAGAGTGATAAACTGAGTTAGCTAGTGGATTTCGAGTTAGAGGTAGTTGGCGAGGCATGCAAAGTAATTCTAGTTGTAACAGAGTTTGAAGTGAAGTGGCGCATTATTTAATGCAGGTTGTAATTAGTTTAACTTAGTTAAGTGGGTTAAACTCAGTTGTGCTAGTTGTAAATGAAGATACACCAGTGATAGATCAAGTGAATTAAATATTAATTAATTCACAATCAATGATCTCACATGCAGTCGAGGATTTACTATTATTAGTTGGATGCATGTCAGATCCAGTGGAGACCCAGTTGAGTTCTAGGTGAAAGGGAAGTTGGCTATCAGTTGTAGGATTATTGGGTTGCACATATGCAACCAAACATAGATTGGATTTTCCATGATACTTTTGCAGTCAAGGAAGGCAAGAATTACTATCTTTTAGGGATTCCATACATCAGTGATTGCGCAAGCAAGTTGTCTAGAGGCTAAGAATTGGCTATGTGTTGGTCAGTTTTGTTCATGATAGTGTGAGAAAATTAGCTGAGTATTGGAGGGATCTTGTGAGAATATTTTTGTATGTAATTGTTTCATGATCGATGTTGAATATACAATAGAAGATAGTGGGGTTTTTAGTTGTAAGCTTTCTTCGGGAAATTATCTGTGTTGTGTGTGATTTGATTCTTCTTCATGTTAATGTGATTAGCGATTGTGTTTTTAATTCCGCAAAATATTTGTAAAAGTGATTCAGTATTTAACTTTAGTACATTGTTAGATCGGGTGAATCCAAGATATAAATGCATGTTTTATAATTTCTACATGCTATTGGAGCACAAGAAATCGCAGAAGTGAAGTAGGAGCTAAGTTTCTAATTGGATAGAATTCGAATTTGCAGAAAGAATTTCTTAGTGCTACAGTTGATTCAAGATCGAAATGGATTTCAATGGCTTGAGGTTGGAGTATGCACTTGAGGGCAGCTCAAAATATATTTCTTGGAAGGACATGATGGAGGTATTACTCAAAGATAATGGCTTGAAGGAATTCATTGACAATGATGTTCCTAAACCCACTGTGGTAGATGCTGTAAATCTTGATGCATGGCAAAAGAAAGTGGCAAAGGTGAGGAGGATCCTGTTGGAGGGAGTACGAGACCAAATTTTCTCAAGCCTTCGTGGGAAAGCCACATAATATGCAATGTGGAAGGCTTTGACAGATCTATTCCAAAGCAGCAGTGACCATACGAAATTGGTGCTCAAAGATAAAATTACGAAGATCAAGATGGAAAAGGGCAACACGATTCCAAAATATCTAAAAAAAATTGTCTAATGTTGGGATGAATTGGGGAGTGTTGAAATAACACTTGCTGATGATGATTTTGTGAGCTTGGCTCTCATAGGGCTTCCCAAGAGTCGGTAAAGTTATCAAGACTCTGTCAATTGAAGGGAAAAATTGCTAGATTGGGAACGACTATGGTCAAATTTGGTGCAAGAGGATTTCAGATGGAACATTAGAGATGGATCTTTATCTAATAATGAAGATGAAGAGGATTTTACTTTGGCTACTTTAATGTTCCAAATTTTTCAATAAGGTAATTGGAACATTTATTTTGATTTTATGATAATAAAAGGAATAAAATGGGTAAGGGAGCCCATGTAGTAGCAAAATAAACTCTCCTAAGGTGCAAAGAGTCACTTAAGTGGCTAAATTTGGCATTCCCTACTGTGAAAAGGGCCAAAAGCAAGCTAACTAGACCATGGTTGACCAAGTCAACAATGCAGCTTAGAGGAGAAGCTTGCTCATGAAGACTGCGTAGTTTGGAAAGGAGGGAAATTAGAGGATGAGAGAAAACCTAATGGGTGGAGTCCATGGCAAGGAAGCATTCCTTGCATAAAAAGGTGAAGGAGAGCCATTGTTCATTTCATGCTTGAGAATTTTGAATTGCAACTCTCTTCAGTTGTTCAACTGAGATAGCTTGTGCTGCTTAACACAAGGGAGATTTCTGTTTAGAAGTCTTCTCTCCTTCATTGGGAAGCCTTTGGGGAGTTGTTCTTCATCTTCCTCACATCCAGGCTTAAGGCCAAATCCATCTCTTTCAGCTACATCGTTTCTGTTGGGAAGATTCATTGGAGTTGTTGGAGGTAGCAGTGAGGGATCATCATCCCCCCATTTCCTGAGCTAGTTTTGAAAAGGAGGAGTTCTTATTTCTCTAATAAATCATCAAAGGACATTTTAGGAGCCTTATTGCAGATTTTGGCATAGGGCCAAGTGTTTCATCTCAGCCCCAACGCAGTCACTCCCTCTTACAATGTTATTTTCAGAGGGAAATTGTAGGAGGATTCACTGGGGGAATCAGAGAGTATACTCTTCAATGAAAGGGGAAGCCTTTCACCTAGAAGATCATTGGAGGAGGTTGATATATTGTTTGCAACATTATTTCCCTTCTCCATTCATGTATTATTATCGAGTTGCAGCAGCTACACTACAACTCCAACATTTTTGTATTTTATCATTTTGTACATGTATTGCAGCCAATCCTTCTAAGGATTATTAGTTAGTTATTTTCAAGGGTTGAGAGATTGCTTGATCCAGATTTATGCAGGAATGCAACAGAATAAACATATAACCATAAATACAGAGATGTAGTGGAAATAACACTTCATTTCATTAATATCAAAGAACTGAAATTTGTTTACAGACAGAATGGAATAAAACTAGCTGAGAGGCGGCGTGGACTGTCTGCGAAGAATCGTGGCGGCTGGAGCCTGCGAACTGCGGTTAAGAATGAGGCTTGAGGCCCCTGCTGATATTGAAGGAAAACAATGGAGAACCCTAAACATCCAAAAACCTAACCCCTAGGAGATGAAGCGCCAAAACTATGGGCCCCGTTTGGGTAAATTGGTGTTTCAACTTCCCAGGGACGTAACTTTGGCCTACTATCTCCATTTGACGCACATGATACATCATTAGAAAGCTCTGTCCGAGGACCAAAATTTTTGGGAAGAATTTCATTCCATGAAATTTGGTGGTAAAACGATGCCCAAAAAACGTCGGTTAGGGCCTCAAAATGGCTTCGGAAGTTCAGGACCCGAAAAAAAAACATAAAAATAAATAAATTTAACAATAAAGAAAGCTGAAAAACTAAAGAGAATAATGGTGGGGACCCGGAAGTGGAACAGGTGGGAACAATATCCTGGATAATTTCCTGCCCCAACCAGAACAATGAATTTTGTCTGCATAAGTTCCTCCATGAGATGAGGAAATTTCTGCTGAACTTGGTCCCTGGTGAACCACTTTCCTTGGTGCAGGAGTTGGCCAGCTTTGACAACCCGATACAGTTGGATCTTCTGTTGGAGAGTGTTCTTGATTTGCATGTCCATGATACAATCTGTGGTGGCCTGTTCCATGCAGTCTGGGTTTAACTCTGTTGGTGTGAGTTGTTCTGCAATGTCCGAAGTGTCCAGTAGAGGTGGGAAGTAAGAACGAAGGCGATCCACATTGAAGACTGGGTGCAGACCAAGGAATGGTGGAATACTAAGCTCAAAAGCATTGTTCCCTACAGCCTTGGTGATGGGCTATGGCCTATGTAAGACCAGGCAAGCTTGCGGTGGTCATCCACAGTGGCCTCCTTATAAATACACTATGAGCCATCTTTGTCACCACATTAAGGGTTAATATGGTGCCAGATGATCATGCATGGCTTCTTGTACTTCTGTGGCTCTATCCAACGTATATCATGAACACAGTGAAACCAGCTGTTGAATGCACTGGGTGACTACTTACTTTGTCAACTTGAATGGACATGAGCTAAATCGACTGAAGTAGCAAATGGCATGGCTACGTCAATGGGACATAGTGGCTGTAATCCCAAGCCCACCTGAAAGGGGATATGGCCAATTGAACTATGGAGAGCCCTGTTATAACTATTTTGTACATAGGGGAGGCTCTCATCCCATGTGCATGGATGCTTTGAATGGTACATGCGCAGAATGTGCACAATCATTCTGTTGACGACCTCTGTCTGGCCATCTGTTTGGGGATGGAAAGCGGTGGACGTGGTGAGCTTTGTGTCCAAAATTGACCAGAGGGACGGAAAAAAATATGTGAGGAACTGTCTGATGCGATGAGTAAACGGATCCCAAGAGTGCCTTGCCTAGTTGCAAGAAAAAGAGTTTAGCGGTGGCTTCTGCTGTGATATTCTTCTTGCAGGCCGCCATAATGGCCATCTTCAAGAATCTGTCGACGACCACAAAAACACAGTCATTTCCCTGCTTAGTAGAAGGCAGGCCCGACATGTAATCCATGGAGATGGATTCCCAAGGTCGACGAGGGGTAGGTAGAGGAGTATATAGGCCTTGCTTCTTGATGGTCGGTTTGGCAATGGCACAAGCAGTGCAGGATCTGATGTGCTTCTCGACATCCTTTCGAAGGTTCGACCAATAGAAATACTTCTGTAGTATTGCTACTGTTTTCTCGACCCCGAAATGCCCAGCGACTCGACTGTAGTGTGCTTCCCATATCATCTTGGCACGCTCGCTTGAAGGAACACAAAGGTGTCCCAGGTGACATAAAAGTGCATATTGGAGGTGAAAATTTGGAACTTGTGTGCCCCCAAGAGTGCCTTGTAAGTGTGGCCGAATTCTGGGTCACTCTCATAGAGAAGCGGCCAATCAGAAGTCTCGTGCCCACAAGAGTTGAGCACGGTGGTGAGCACCATGATCGGTGGTCGGCTGAGGCAGTCTGCAACATTATTGGTGCTACCCTTCTTGTACTTGATGTTCAAATGAAACTGTTGCAGATATGTGGACCACTTCTGATGGCGATCATTCTGCAACTTCCCTTGTGTCTGTATGAACTGCAAGGGCCGGTGGTTTGTGTGGATGATTGTTTCCTTCCCCAAAATGTAATGCTTCCATTGTCGACAGGCTTGCACAATGGAATACATTTCTTTGTCATAGGTGGGATACTTGCGAATTGTCTCAAACAATGTCTCACTGTGATATGCCACTGGATGTCCCTGTTGAGTAAGAACTGCCCCAATAGCATAGTCATAGGCATCTGTCTCGATCTCAAATGGCTGCTGCAAGTCTGGTAAGGTGAGCACTGGGGCAGAACAGAGGCGATTTTTCAATTCTTTGAACGCCTTCTGTTGAGGTTCCGACCAAAAGAATTTTGCTCTTGCTCCTCCTTTGGTGACTTGACTCAAGGGCCAAGTGATATGAGAGAATCCCAACACGAATCTGTGGTAGAAATTAGCAAGACCCAGAAAGCTGCGAAGCTCTGTTATAGTGGTCGGGGCTGGCCAATCCTGAATGACTTGGATCTTGGCTGGATCCACATGCACCCCCCTTTCATCAATAATGTATCCCAGGTATTGAACCTGGGTCATGCCAAACGTGCACTTCTCCAAATTGGCACACAACTTGTGTTGTCGCAGTGTTTGGAGGACTTGTCGGATGTGATGAAGGTGCTCTTCCCAAGTCTTGCTGAAGATCAGAATGTCATCCAAGTACACCACTACGAATGAGTTGGTGAATGGCCGCAAGATGTCATCCATCATCCTCATGAAGGTTGCGAGAGCATTCGTCAACCCGAAAGGCATGACCAGCCATTCAAAAAGGCCTTCCTTGGCTTTGAAGGTAGTCTTCCACACATCAGAGGGTTCAATTGGTACCTGGTGATACCCAGACTTCAGGTCGATCTTGCTGAAATATTTTGCACCTTTGAGTTGGTCCAGAAGGTCGTCAATCCGTGGGATTGAGTACCTATTCCGGACAGTGATCTTGTTCAGCGCCCGATAGTCAATACAGAGTCTCCACGTCCCATCCTTCTTCTGTACCAACACGATCGGGCTCCCACAAGGCGATGAACTTGGTCTGATGTGACCTTTCTGCAACAGCTCCTGAATCTGCCTCTTGATTTCATCATTCTCCAGAACAGAGCGCCGATAGATCGGTCCATTGGGTAGCGGCGCACCTGGGGTCATATCAATCGGGTGCTTGACCTGACAGTGCAGAGGAACCCCTGTGGGTGAGGTGAAGATGTCCCCGTACTCCTCCACAACCTTATCCATTTGTTGTTGTCGTGCAGAGGGGCCCTGTCTGGAGGTCGTGGCCACTGTCTTCTTCTTGTCCTGGGGGTGGATCATCAGGAAAATGAATTTCTTGGTTTGGGAAATGAGCTTACTGCATTGTTTTTCAGTAACCAAAGAGATAGCCATAGGAGGTGGTGCCTCTGGTATCCTGTACAACTTATTCCCCAAAGTAATAATAACAACACGAGGTCGAGACTCATACACAGCATGACGCTTCCACAAGTATGGTTGTCCTAATAATACATCAGAAACATCAATAGGAGCAACGTCACATAATACCTCATTCGTGAAGGGCTTGATGCTATAGGGAAGGCGACACTGCCGGCTGACGCGGAGATCTCGTCCTTGGTGAAGCCACCCGATGGTGTATGGATGTGGGTGAGATGTGGTCGGCAAGCCCAACCACTTCACGGCGTCTACTGAAATGAGGTTCTTTTGGCTCCCATTGTCGACAATGAACTGTACCGGGGAGCCCTTTACCCACATCTGGGAGTGGAAGAGACGTTCCTCCTCCTCTGGATCTTCCGGTTCCTCCTTTTGGATCTTTGCAGTGGCAACAGTGGCGTTCGGCTCCGCATCAATAATCTATTTCCCTTTTTCATTCGCCTTTTCAGGTTCTGATTCAGAGTCAGAGCATGCATCTGACTCAGAAGCCCTCATCTCGGCCACTAGCGACTGCTTGGCCCGACACTCACTTGTGTTGTGAGTGGAGCTCTTATGGAACTCACACCACTTTCCCGTGTCCTTCTTTGGCTTTGCGGTGATGTTCTTTTCTTGTGGCTTCGATGAGTTGTCTTTAGCCGCCATGCCTTGGCTCTATCCTTTGTTCTGCGGTTTGGAAGCACCTTTCCCTTGCTTTTGATTCGCAGATCCAAAGTCTCGCTTCTTCTGCTTGAATTTCTGCTCAATCTTGGCAGCATATCGGTATGCCGTACCGAGCAAGGAGATGTTGAGGAACTCCATTTCCTCCTGAATGTATCTGTGCAGACAGCTACGATACTTTAGCACGAGATGTTTCTCTGAATCTTTGATACCCAACTTTGTGCGCGGGGTATGGAACAGATTCGTCAGCTCATGCACATCTTGATCCCTTTGTTGTTGCAGCGTGGTCCATTGTATGTACTTGTCCTCATAGCTCCCCACGGGATAGTACTATTCCTTGACGACGTCTCGGAAAGAATTCCAAGTTGGTACGGCCGAGAACAGAGAGGGTTCTGTCTGGTCCTTGTTCTCACAGTAGGTTTCCCACCAGTCCTTAACATGGGGGGTAGCTTTGAGGAGTGCAAAAATAATCTTCTCCCGGTTTGAAAAGTCATGAACCGAGAAATATCCTTCTAACAGATTCAACCATCTATCTACGGCATCTGCGTCTATTTGACCCTCAAATATGGGAATTTCAAAATTTACTTGTACCTTAAAAGGAGTCGCGCCTCCAGAGTGGCTGCTGGATGCAGATGCGCCGCCGGTGGGTAGCCGTTGAAGGATCTGAGCGAAGTTATCCATCATCACGTTCCTTTGTCTTTCGAGGGCCTCCTCGAGCAATATTTTGATAGGATCTCCTGCTCCCTCATCTTTCTTTTCGTCCCCCATGGGCGTCCGTCGAGTTTTGCGAGGCTGATCTTGCAAAGGTTCCACCAGATCGAGCCCTAGCTCCTTATACCCCGACCTCGTTGGGGACATGCAAAGAAGGATCGAGAAAAAGCAGACCGCTCTGATACCACTGATCCGGATTTATGCAGGAACGCAACAGAATAAACATATAACCATAAATACAGAGATGCATCGGAAATAACACTTCATTTCATTAATATCAAAGAACTGAAATTTGCTTACAGACAGAATGGAAATAAAACTAGCTAGGGCGCTGGTAGCTATCTCTGAGAAGAGATGTGGCGGCTACAGGCCTCTGAACTGAGTTAGAATGAGGCTCGAGGGCCTATTTATTATTGAGAAACAATGGAGAACCCTAAACATCCCAAAAACCTAACCCTAGGAGATGAAGCGCCAAAACTATGGGCCCCGTTTGGGTAAATTGGTGTTTCAACTTCCCAGGGACGTAACTTTGGCCTACTATCTCCGTTTGACGCACATGATACATCATTAGAAAGCTCTGTTCGAGGACCACAACTTTCGGGATGAATTTCATTCCATTAAATTTTTTGGTAAAACGATGCCCAAAAAACGTCGTTTAGGGCCTCAAAACGGCTCCTGAAGTTCAGGACCCGAAAAACTGCTAAAAATAGTAAGTTATGCCGAAACTGAAAAACTGAAAGAGACAATGGTGGGGGCCCAAGTGGAATAGGCGGGTGGCCACCAATATCCACCTGGATCATTCCCCCCCCTTAGGAAGCAATGGTCCCCATTGCGTTAAGTTCCTCCATGAGATGAGGAAATTTCTGCTGAACTTGGTCCCTGGTGAACCACTTTCCTTGGTGCATGAGTTGGCCAGCTTTGACAACCCGATATAGTTGGATCTGCTGCTGGCGAGTGTTCTTGATTTGCATGTCCATGATGCAATCTGTGGTGGCCTGTTCCATGCAGTCTGGATTTAACTCAGTTGGTGTGAGTTGTTCTGCAATGTCCGAGGTGTCCAGTAGAGGTGGGAAGTAAGGGCGAAGGCGATCCACATTGAAGACTGGGTGCAGACCAAGGAATGGTGGAATACTGAGCTCGAATGCATTGTTCCCTACAGCCTTGGTGATGGTGTATGACCCGTATCGGAGCGGGCGAAGCTTGCGGTGGGGTCCAGTGAGGCGCTCCTTCTGCAAATGTAGCCATACTTTGTCACCCACCTGGAAGTTGTGTGGCACCCGGTGTTGATCATGGCGTTGCTTGTACTTGGCATTGGCTCTATCCAATATATCATGAACCTGTTGGCGAATGTGTTGAATGCGCTCGATGAAGCTACTTGCTTTGTCAACTTCAGACTGGACATGAGCTGAATCGGCCTGAGCAGCTGCAAATGGCATGGCTACGTCAATGGGACATAGTGGCTGGAATCCCAAGCCCACCTAAAAGGCGCTGTGGCCAATTGAACTGTGGAGAGCCTGGTTATAAATATGTTGTACATAGGGGATGCTCTCGTCCCATGTGCGTGGATGCTTTGAATTGTACATGCACAGAATGTGTACAATCATTCTGTTGACGACCTCTGTCTGGCCATCTATTTGAGGATGGAAAGCTGTGGACTTGGTGAGCTTTGTGTCCAACATTGACCAGAGGCTGGACCAAAATGTGCTGAGGAACCTGCTATCTTGATCTGATATGATAGACTGTGGGAACCCAAAGTGCACCCACACTCGTTCAAAGAAGAGTTTAGGAGTGGCTTCTGCTGTGATATTCTTCTTACAGGCCGCCATAATGGCCATCTTCGAGAATCTATCAACGACCACGAAAACACAGTCATTTCCATTCTTAGTAGAAGGCAGACCTGACATGTAATCCATTGAGATGGATTCCCAAGGTCGACTAGGGGTAGGTAGTGGAGTAGATAGGCCTTGCTTCTTGATGGTCGGTTTGGCAATGGCACAAGCAGTGCACGATCTCATGTGCTTCTCGACATCCTTTCGAAGGTTTGGCCAATAGAAATAATTCTGTAGTATTGCTACTATTTTCTCGACCCCAAAATGCCCAGCGACTCGACTGTGGTGTGCTTCCCATATCATCTTGGCATGCTTGCTTGAAGGAACACAAAGGTGTCCCAGGTGACATAAAAGTGCATCTTGGAGGTGAAAATTTGGAACTTGCGTGCCCCCCAAGAGTGCCTTGTAAGTGTGGCCGAATTCTGTGTCCCTCTCATAGAGAAGCGGCCAATCAGAAGTCTCGTGCCTGCAAGATTTGAGCATGGTGGTGAGCACCACGATCGGTGGTCAGCTGAGGCAGTCTGCAACATTATTGGTGCTACCCTTCTTGTACTTGATGTTCAAATGAAACTGTTGCAGATATGTGGACCACTTCTGATGGCGATCATTCTGCAACTTCCCTTGTGTCTGTATGAACTGCAGGGGCCGGTGGTCTGTGTGGATGATTGTTTCCTTCCCCAAAATGTAATGCTTCCATTGTCGACGGGCTTGCACAATGGAATACATTTCTTTGTCATAAGTGGGATACTTGCGAACTGTCTCAGACAATGTCTCACTGTGATATGCCACTGGATGTCCCTGTTGAGTAAGAACTGCCCCAATAGCATAGTCAGAGGCATCTGTCTCGATCTCAAATGGATGTTGCACGTCTGGTAAGGTGAGCACTGGGGCAGAACAGAGGCGATTTTTCAATTCCTTGAACGCCTTCTGTTGAGGTTCCGACCAAAAGAATTTTTCTCTCACTCCTCCTTTGGTGACTTGACTCAAGGGCCAAGTGATATGAGAGAATCCCAACACGAATCTGCGGTAGAAATTGGCAAGACCCAGAAAGCTGCGAAGCTCTGTTATAGTGGTCGGGGCTAGCCAATCCCGAATGACTTGGATCTTGGCTGGATCCACATGCACCCCCCTTTCATCAATAATGTATCCCAGATATTGAACCTGGGTCATGCCAAACATGCACTTCTCCAAATTGGCACACAACTTGTGTTGCCACAGTGTTTGGAGGACTTGTCGGATGTGGTGAAGGTGCTCTTCCCAAGTCTTGCTGAAGATCAGAATGTCATCCAAGTACACCACTACAAATGAGTTGGTGAATGGCCACAAGATGTCGTCCATCATCCTCATGAAGGTTGCAGGAGCATTCATCAACCCGAAAGGCATGACCAACCATTCAGAAAGGCCTTCCTTGGCTTTGAAGGCAGTTTTCCACACATCGGAGGGTTCAATTGGTACCTGGTGATACCCAGACTTCAGGTCGATCATGCTGAAATATTTTTCACCTTGGAGCTGGTCCAGAAGGTCATCAATCCGTGCGATTGGGTACCTATTCTGGACAGTGATCTTTTTCAGCGCCCGATAGTCAATACAGAGTCTCCACGTCCCATCCTTCTTCTGTACCAATACGATTGGGCTCCCGCAAGGCGATGAACTTGGTCTTATGTGACCTTTATGCAACAGCTCCTAAATCTGGCTCTTGATTTCATCATTTTCCAGAACAGAGCGCTGATAGATCGGTCCATTGGGTAGCGACGCACCTGGGGTCAGATCAATCGGGTGCTTGACTTGACAGTGCAGAGGAACCCTTGTGGGGGAGGTGAAGATGTCCCCGTACTCCTCCACAACCTTATCCATTTGTTTTTGTTGTGTAGAGGGGCCCTGTCTGGAGGTTGTGGCCACTATCTTCTTCTTGCCCTGGGGGCAGATCATCAGGAAAACAAATTTCCTGGTTTTGGAAATGAGCTTACTGCATTGTTTTGCAGTAACCAAAGAGATAGCCGTAGGAGGTGGTACCTCTGGTATCCTGTACAAATTATTCCCCAAAGTAATAATAAAAGCACGAGGTCGAGACTCATACACAGCATGATGCTTCCACAAGTATGGTTTTCCTAATAATACATGAAAAACATCAATAGGAGCAACGTCACATAATACCTCATCCGTGAAGGGCTTGATGCTATAGGGAAGGCGGCACTGCTGGCTAACGCGGAGATCTCGTCCTTGGTGAAGCCACCCGATGGTGTATGGATGTGGGTGAGCTGTGGTCAGCAAGCCCAACCGCTTCACGACGTCTGCTGAAATGAGGTTCTTTTGGCTCCCATTGTCGACAATGAATTTAACAGGGGAGCCCTTTACCCACATCTGGGAGTGGAAGAGACGTTCCTCCTCCTCTGGATCTTCCGGTTCCTCCTTCTGGATCTTTGTAGTGGCAACAGCGGCGTTCGGCTCCGCATCAATAATATTTTTCCCTTTTTCATTCCCCTTTTCAGGTTCTAATTCGGAGTCGGAGCATGCATCTAACTTAGAAGCCCTCATCTCGGCCACTAGCGACTGCTTGGCCCGACACTCACTTGTGTTGTGAGTGGAGCTCTTATGGAACTCACACCACTTTCCCGTGTCCTTCTTTGGATTTGCGGTGCTATTATTTTCTTGTGGATTTGACGGGTTATCTTTAGCCACCATGCCTTGGCTCTGTCCTTTGTTCTGCATTTTGGAAGCACCTTTCCCTTTCTTTTGATTCACGGATCCAAAGTCTCGCTTCTTCTATTTGAATTTCTGCTCAATCTTGGAAGCATACCAGTATGTCGTACCAAGCGAGGAGATGTCGAGGAACTACATTTCCTCCTAAATGTATATGTGTAGACAACTACGGTATTTCAACACCAAATTTTTCTCTGAATCTTTGATACCCAACTTTGTGTGCAGGGTATGGAATAGATTTGTCGACTCATGCACATCTTGATCCCTTTGCTGCCGTAGCATAGTCCATTGTATGTACTTGTCCTCATAGCTCCCCATGGGATAATATTGTTCCTTGATGGCGTCCTGGAAAGCTCTAAAAGTTGGTACGAAAGTAGAATTTGTATGGTTATCGATCCTTTTTCTCACGATAGGTTCCACCGAGTCCTTAACATGGGGGGTAGCTTTGAGAAGTGCAAAAATAATCTTCTCCTGGTCTGAAAAGTCATGAACAGAGAAATATCCTTCTAACAGAATCAACCATCTATCTATGGCATATGC
Source organism: Pinus albicaulis (assembly GCA_034641835.2). Taxonomy (NCBI): domain Eukaryota; kingdom Viridiplantae; phylum Streptophyta; class Pinopsida; order Pinales; family Pinaceae; genus Pinus; species Pinus albicaulis. The sequence continues at coordinate 1,111,567,577 of CM076584.1, forward strand.
GTCTATTTGACCCTCAAATATGGGAGAATGTCCATTTACTTGTGCAGCAAAAGGGGTAGCAACTCCGGGTAGCTGTGGATGCGGTGCGCGGTGGTCTTCCATTGAAGTATCTGGCCGAAGTTATCCATCATCGCGTTCCTTTGTTTTTCGAGGGCCTCCTTGAGTAATATTTTGGTAGGATCTCTGTCCCCTCATCTTTCTTTTCGTCCCCCATGGGCGTCCGTCGAGGTTTGCGAGGCTGATCTTGCAAAGGTTCCACCAGATCGAGCCCTAGCTCCATATACCCCGACCTCGTTGGGGACATGCAAAGAAGGATCGAGAAAAAGCAGACCGCTCTGATACCACTGATCCGGATTTATGCAGGAACGCAACAGAATAAACACATAACCATAAATACAGAGATGCAGCGGAAATAACACTTCATCTCATTAATATCAAACAACTGAAATTTGCTTACAAACAGAATGGAAATAAAACTAGCTAGGGCACTGGTAGCTATCTCTGAGAAGAGATGTGGCGGCTACAGGCCTCTGAACTGAGTTACAATGAGGCTCGAGGGCCTATTTATTATTGAGAAACAATGGAGAACCCTAAACATCCAAAAACCTAACCCCTAGGAGATGAAGCACCAAAACTATGGGCCCCGTTTGGGTAAATTGGTGTTTCAACTTCCCAGGGACGTAACTTTGGCCTACTATCTCCGTTTGACGCACATGATACATCATTAGAAAGCTCTGTCCGAGGACCACAAATTTCGTGACGAATTTCATTCCATGAAATTTGCAACAAAAACGATGCCCAAAAAACGTCGTTTAGGGCCTCAAAATGGCTCCGGAAGTTCAGGACCCGAAAAACTGCTAAAAATAGTAAGTTATGCCGAAACTGAAAAACTGAAAGAGACAATGGTGGGGGCCCAAGTGGAATAGGCGGGTGGCCACCAATATCCACCTAGATCATTCCTCCCCCCTCTTTTCTTGAGCTCTTAATTATATATCATCATATTTTAATTTTACATATTACAGTCTCCTCATTTGACTGCGTAGACATAGCTAGGGTATTATTGTATAGCAGTGCAATCTTGAGTTTCCATGTATAATCTTGATTGAGGCTGATCTAGTCTATCTTGAGAGGTTGTTTCCTCAATATTTGTATCTATATTTTCTGTTGCACTTTATAAATCAGCTATGCACTCTTCTTGTATCATATGATGTATTATTTCACTGCTGTTCATTATTGAAGTTTCAGATGTTGCTATAGCTCATCTCTTTTGAGCAAGATCTTCCTGAAGGAAGAAATATTTGCATAGCTATAGGCAGAGTCTGAGAAAGGGCCAGGAAGCCTCCAGTTCTCATCCTCTCTTTAGAGGAGACATATCTGGTAAATTCCCTCTCAGTCCATCTCTGAAATAGCCTTGTTCATATTTCCGACAAAAGGATTTATTCAGTGGTGTAAAAGCTGCTGATTTCCATTTCGGAACATTACAGTGGTATCAGAGCTTTGAACTTGGCTTAGCCTGTGAAGTTCGAATTTCAGAGAAGAAGAGGTCAAGATGATGTATAGGATGAGATTAATCTCATCAATTTTCAGATCCAGCAACAACCTCTCCAAGGAGGTTGAGGAGACAGAAAAAGGAGAAGAGGAAGGACCATGCTCTTCCTATTCTCACAGAGAAGCAAAGCAGAAGCATGAAGAGCACTTGGAATTCGAAATTCTAAGTAAGTATCTTTTTGGATATGGAGAAAACCATAGATTCTTCCAAGAGACTCTATCTTTTTCACACTTTGTTTAGCAGAAAGAGGAAAGAAGACCCCACAGTCATGGGAGGATGAAAGGCAATAGATTTCTATTGTCTACTTTTGATGGGTCACCCACATGTGCAGTAGAGGTTTGGGTGAAGAAGCTAGAGGATTTCTTCCTGCTAAATCCTGTAGTATAAAGAGAGGCTATAGAAAATACAGCGCTGCACCTTGAGGGAGAGGAAAATATTTGGTGGTTCAGCCATGGAAGACATGCAAGGGTTTCTACTCTTGCGGATTTTTCTCAGATCTTGATCAAAATATTTGGCCAAAGGAGGGAGGAGCCCTCACCACCAGTTGAAGAGGCACATACCAACGCTATTATAGACATGAAGGAGAAACCTTCATCTCCAGTAGTTGAGGCAGCCAACACATTTGGGGAAGAGACTCTTGCAGCCACACAAGACTCGTCCAAACTTTACCAAGGTATGCATGAGTTTTCCATTTCCTGTGATTCAATACATGTCATGAGGGATTTCATACCATGGCAAGATGATTGTCTAGAGTAGGATACTTTCACTGTGCTATGCCATTTTTAGGAAAGAAACCCTCATCATCCTCATGCACCATTAATGAGCCAAGTATCACATGTGAGGATGGGGTTTAGAAACTTTGTCATGAAAGAGATTGCATTTCAATATCCCATGAAATGCAAAAGGGAAAATCTGTTTTGGGATGATGGTAGCTCTTGTGGGAGAGGTACCTAGTTGCAGAAAGTGAGAAGCATCCACTAGGAGCTGAGTGGATGTGGATGAGAGGCAAGAGGATGGTGAGCCTCTTGCAGATCATTGATACAGGGCAGCAAGAAGCCATGCTACGTTGGTTTATCTTGAGGGAGTTTGGCCAACACGGGACCTATTCCTTTTCTTGGGGTTTGAAGGGGAAGAGGAGATGGCAGGATACTTGCACCATGAAGTAGAAAGGAGCATGGGTGCATTATGATGGGATGGAATTATTTTTACCATTCATCATGTTCCCATTTCATATTTGGAGTGGTGGAAGTATGAGGGGGCAACAAACTGTTTTGTTGCTCAAGTTCTATTTGGTTGTTGCGGGAGCAAGAGGAGGCACTAGCATAGTGCAAGGGGATTTCTATTTTATCTTGGATGCCCAAGAAGCACCTTCTTCATGGGGGGGGCTCTACATTTATAGCAACATGATGAGGAGAGTCTTTGACAAGATCCATGTCAAAGAAGGGAGCTTTGAGATGACAGTGGCCCTACTCCAAAGGCTAGCAGCGTTGTCATTTGAGAGCCTGGATTACTTACTGAAGTGTTCTCAAAACCACTTCACAAGTGATGTGTCTTGGATGCATGTAGGAGAGGAGGATGAGGAAGTAATGGATGGCATCATCCCTTTCTATGTTTTGATCATCTTGGCTTTGGGCTTACAAGCAAAAGAAGAGACACCTACATGCAACAACTTTGGATTCTTCTTCCATGCATTCTTATGCATACCAATTATTGATGGAGGAGTCCACTTGGGAGGGCTTTCTGATGGAGGCATATTAGCATATGGACATATGCATAGCCTAAAATATGAAGAGAGGGTTGGCACAAACACTTCCCTACTATGTTGCAGTAAGGGAGAGTTTTCACTTCAGCCATTTCAGCTCAAAGACCCAAGTACATGATGAGGGAGGTAACCATTTGCTTCATGTTTGGCACTCTCTTATTCTTATGAGCAGCATATTATATCAAGGAGGATCTTTCCTTCTTGTACACTATGTTTGGTTATGCTCATGGTCTATTGCAGCAAAGATGATGACTATTTTAACAGTGGATTGTGGGGGAAAGCCACATGGATTTTGGTGTGCACCTTTGGCACCAAAGTATGTTTTCATGTATACATATTTTGAGATGATTGTGGAAGAAAAAAAGTGGCTGGGAAAGCACTTGTTTCTTTCTATTTTGATGCAGGTAGGGAATGCACTGCGCAGGTTCCATTGGTGGAACAATGATCCACTTTCTGGTTGTCATGAGACAACTTGCTTCTATTGGTTTTTACTTCCATGCATTGCATATTTTTCTTGGTACATGGAGAGCTTTGTTTGGAAAGTGGGACATGAGTTGATGATGCCCATTGGGAGTATGATTCTCCCTATTTTACATGTTGTATGTTTCAGGAGAAACAATGGGCGGCCCATGATTGCCAAGCTTCATCTCTTTCCTTGATGTGGGAGGAGCTATTTGGAGAGTTCAAAATTTTGGAGGAGGCATTTCATGGTTTGTATGATTGATGGGGTGGCTTGGGTCTCTTTTGAAGACCATTTTATTTCAGCCATATATCAGCGGCAGCCCCATATGTATCATAAGGAGGGAGGAACTCATTGGGTGGATGTTCCCTTTAGGAGGAGGGACCTCCATTGTTTTTGCAACTCATGCTCCAAGGGGAGTATGGGAGATGATGTGGTCACCATTTTCAGCCATTTGTTTTTCCATGAGGTGACCCATATGATTGTTTGGATGTCATATGATAATGAATTCCAAATCATCACATATGAGATGATTTGGGCCAACATGATTTGCAGCGTTGGAGGAGAGATCCTTGGAGATCTAGTCTTCATCTTGCCACTTGAGGGCAAGTATTTTGCAGCCCAAGATCAACATACACTCTTCACTTATCCTAAGTGGAGAAGAGGACAACGTGGGGTAGGCTACTTTGTCTACCAGGATCAGAATTTCAGCCCACCTTTTCTACTTGACCACAAGGTGGAGGAGTATTTTTAGGAGTTGCCTAGTTGGAGGGTTACTCATTTTTCTTGGTTGATTGCTTGGGGATGAAGAATCTACATGAGGATATTTCAGACTCCATGCCTTGAGTGGAGGACCTTCTTTTCAGTTCATCCTTTCTCTTGCTTGAGGACAAGAAATTTTTGGGAGGGGAGGATTGTAATGCTCCAAATTTTGCAATAAGGTAATTGGAACATTAATTTTTCTTTTATGATAATAAAAGGAATAAAATGGATAAGGGAGCCCATGTAGTAGCAAAATAAACTCTCCTAAGGTGCAAAGAGTCACTTAAGTGGCTAAATTTGGCATTCCCTAGTGTGAAAAGGGCCAAAAGCAAGCTAACTAGACCATGGTTGACCAAGTCAACAACATGGCTTGCTCATGAAGACTGCGTAGTTTGGAAAGGAGGGAAATTAGAGGATGAGAGAAACCCTAATGGGTGGGGTCCATGGCAAGGAAGCATTCCTTGCATGAAAAGGTGAAGGAGAGCCATTGTTCATTTCATGCTTGAGAATTTCGAATTGCAGCTCTCTTCAGTTGTTCAACTGAGATAGCTTGTGATGCTTAGCATAAGGGAGATTTATGTTTAGAAGTATTCTCTCCTTCATTGGGAAGCCTTGGAGGAGCTGTTCTTCATATTCCTCACATCCAGGCATGAGGCCAAAGCCATCTCTTTCAGCTACAACATTTCTGTTGGGTAGATTCATTGGAGTTGCTGGAGGTAGTAGTGAGGGATCATCATCCCCCAATTTCTTAAGCTAGTTTTGAAAAGGAGGAGTTATTCTTTCTATAAGAAATCAGCAAAGGAAATTTACAGAGATTTATTGCAGATTTTGGCATAGGGCCAAGTGTTTCATCTCAACCCCAACGCAGTCACTCCCTCTTACAACGTTATTTTCAAAGGGAAATTGTAGGAGGATTCACCGGGGGAATCTAAGAGTGTAATCTTCAGTGAAAGGGGCAGCCTTTCACCCAGAAGATCATTGGAGGAGGTTGCTATATTGTTTGAAGCATTCTTTCCCTTCTCCATTCATGTATTATTATTGAGTTGCAGCAGTTACACGGCAACTTCGACATTTTTGTATTTTATCATTTTGTACATGTATTGCAGCCAATCCTTCTAAGGATTGTTAGTTAGTTATTTTCAGGGGTTGAGAGCTTGCTCCCCCCTCTTTTCTTGAGCTCTTAATGATATATCATCATATTTGAATTTTACATATTGTAGTCTCCTCATATAACTGCGCAGACATAGCTAGGGCATTATTGTATAGCAGTGCAATCTTGAGTTTCCATGTATAATCTTGATTGAGGCTAATCTAGTCTATCTTGAGAGGTATTTTCCTCAATATTTGTATCTATATTTGCTGCTGCACTTTATAAATAATCTATGCACTCTTCTTGTATCATATGATGTATTATTTCACTACTGTTCATTATTTAAGTTTCAGATGTTGTTGTAGCTCATCTCTTTGAGCAAGATCTTCCTGAAGGAAGAGATATTTGCATAGATATAGGAAGAGTTTGAGAAAGGGCCAGGAAGCCTCTGGTTCTCACCCTCTCTTTAGAGGTGAAATCGCTGGTAAAATCCCTCTCAGTCCATCTCTGAAATAGCCTTTTTCATATTTCCGATCAAAGTATTGATTCAATGGTGTAAAAGATGTTGATTTCCATTTTGGAATATTACATCTTGGGAAAGCTTCAAAACAATGGATCTGTAAAAATTAAAACACTAGATGGACAAGAAATTCCAAGTTGTAGACAAATCTCCAAAAAAATAAATTTAGGGTTGGATGGAAAGAAACCATAGTGAAATTATTCCACCACACCAATTCTCGCATCAATAATGTGATGTCAACAATATAACATCACTGCCCTATCAAGAAATTACACACTTGGATGGCATGAAGACATGACTCATTACCGATTTGGTTTGAAATGATTTTTCACCAAAGCTTGAATTCCTAACAAGGTAATACAAGTATACTTAGATTATAGTGCATTGGATTTGTCCAAAGGATTTTATTTGAACTTATTCAAATGGACCAAATGACAAGAATTATTTATGTATGATGGGAACTCCTACACAGCTATGATAGGTATATTGGCACATGCTAGGAAATTTGAGGCCATCAATATGATTTTGAATGAGATGCAAAAGGATGGGTATGATCCCACGGTTGTAACATAAAATTTCCTTATCCATTGCTATGGCCATGCTAACTACATATGACAGGCTTTGGATATATTTTATGAAATGCAAAAGGTAGGGTGCACACCTGACATGGAGTGACTACTTAAGAGGAGAAATTTGTCCACTTGATTTCCAAACATGTTACATTTGTGGATGAAAACATTCTGGAATATTAATACATGCAATGCACATAAACTGTGTTAAGGATAGATAAAGCATAAGAAAATTAATAAAATAAATTAAGAAACATTTTTATGACTAAATAAAAATTAAAAAGACCGAGGCGCATGAATACCTGAATAAGATCCTCTTAGTTTCAAGAATAATTTATTGGATTATTCTAATCTTAGAGTAAACATTCCTCGATTTGGTGGAGTGGTAGTGAAGTCAACATTGACATAGTTGTTCGTCTGTTGGAACGAGGGAGGTTTGCTCCAATACTATCAAAATCCTAAATTATTATCTATTGAAAAGGGCTAACCATAGGAAGCTGGAAGCACTTATGGCCCCTGACCACCTCTCCTCACATCACTCTCCATTCTCTAGTACACAATCTATCTACTAGAAGATAATTGAAATCAACTCATTATGATTCATGCACATACACTAGCAAAACAAAAATATCATAAGGAAACATATGTGGTTTTGTACATAAAGAAAAATATAAAAATAGTTCATTAACATATAAAATTCATTCGTTCATTCATTAATAATAGACATAAAATACTTCAATTGAATAAATTCTATCATAAAACATATGTTTTCATAATATGGTACATGATGTTTCTAATGATATAACTAGTACACTCATTTTTTCTTTATTTTTGAAAATAATTTAGAAATGACTTCATTAGTTGCTTCTTCCCCTTCGGTTCTTATGGCATCTGTAGATCCCATTAATGACATGGCCGTGTACTCATGACGTCGTTGAGGTTTCTGCAAAGGGTGTTGCAAGCAATTTTGTCACATCATCTCAAAAGGCCTGCAAACCAGACCAATAAACATACATGAACACTTTTTCATAATCCCTTTTCAAAGCCCTAAGCATCACTTCTCCAAAAAGTCTAAGTTTCTAAGACAGTTAGCTCAAAAAAAAAATTTCTTAGCCCCAATGCATCTTTCATGACTGGTGACCCGCGTTCAATGTTGATATTCAACAAGATGATGATCCTAGTGAAAATTAAGCACCTACACTAGGTGGGGCCCACAGGATATTTTTAGGTGTATCTATATTTTTATAATGGTGAGCAAATTATATTTATAGCGGGAGTCTATTTATATATGGTTGAGAAAATTCTATTTATGGATGGGTGTATATTTTTGGAATGCATGTGCGAAGTCGGTTCATAGATTGCATGTCTAAAAATAGAATGCATGTCGATTATTATTATCTCTTATTAAGAATTAGACAATAAATAATAATATATTCTCTTGAAGCACTTGATTTCAGTTAACTGATGTGGAAAACCAATTGACTGAAGGAATTTCAAGTTCTAAGGTTGGTTGGTGGGACATGCAAGTGGACTTAGTTGTAACTGAGTGATTCGAAGTCATAACAGAGTTGGATGTGTAGTTATGTGAGTTTTAAATTAGTTTAGTGAGTTAAACTCAGTTGTGCTAGTTGTAACTAGTTGTAACTAAAGATACACTAGTGAGAGATCAGTGAATTAATTATTTAAATAATTCACAAGCAGCGGTCTCACATGCAACTAAAGAAATACTACTGTTAACTACATGCATGTCATATCTAATGGAGACCCAGTTGAGAGATAGGTGAAAGGGGAAGTTTGACTATCTGTTGTGAAATTAGTGGGTGCACTCATGCAACCACACACACATTGGAGATGCCAATGAGGATTGCGCAGTCAAGGCAAGGCAAGATCAAATTCATTTAGGGATTTTGATCAGCAGGGATTGCGAAATGGAGGCAGGATATCAAGAGGCAGTAAATTGGCACATGTATTTGCCAATTTTTGTATGACAGTGTGAGATGATTGTATATTGTACTGAGAGCTCTTGGATTAGATTTTTGTATGAGATTGTTTCATGATCCATGATATATACATAATATATGATAGTGGGGTTTTTAGCTTTATGCTTTCCCAGTAAAAACATCTGTGTTATGTGTGATTGATATTTCTTCATGTGTTTGAAATTGACGATTAAATTTCGGCAAGAATTTAAGTAGAAGGATTTTGTATTTAACAGTGGAATATAATTGTTATATCAGGAGAATCCAGGAAATACATAATTTTATTAAAATTTATACATGGTATCGGAGCAAAGAAGATTGCAAAATGAAAGCAGTAGCCGAGTTTGTTGGTGGAAACAATTCGAGTTTATTGCAAGAATTTCTTGGTGTGACAGTTGAGTAAACATTGAAATGGATTTCAATGGTTTGTGGCTAGAGTATGCGCTCGAGGGAAGCTCGAACTACATTGCATGGAAGGACAGGGTGGAGGCGTTTCTTGAAGATAATAGCTTGAAGGAATTCATCGACAGTGATGTTCCTAAGCCCACTTCGATGGATGCTGCATTACTTGACGCATGGCAAAATAAAATAGCAAAGACAAGAAGGATTCTGTTGGAAGGTGTGAGAGACCATATTGTCTCAAGCCTTCATGGGAAAGCCACTCCATTTGCTATGTGGAAGGCTTTGAAATATCTTTTCCAAAGCAGCAGTGACCATAGGTAATTGGCGCTGAAGGATAAACTTAGAAAGATCAAAATGGAGAAGGGTGACAATATTCCTAAGAATATCACAAAGTTTGTCCAATGTCAGGATGAACTGGGGAGTGTGAGAATCATGGTTGCTGATGATGATTTGGTGAGCTTGGCTCTCTTGGGAATTTCTAAGAGTTGGCACAATTATCAAGGCTCTGTCAACGGACGGGAAAAACTGCCAGATTGGGAACGACTGTGGTTGGATCTTGTGCAGGAGGAGATCAGGCGGAACACGAGAGATGGCTCTTCATCAAAGCATGATGATGAAGAGGATTTTACTTTAGATACCAAGGAAATTAAAGGGAAGAGGAAGAAATTCCACTCAAAATCCGAGGCTAAAGGCAAGAAGTTGGATTTTTCCAAGGTGAAGTGTTTTCATTGTCACGAACATGGGCATCTCGCCACTAACTTCACACTGAAAAAGAATAATAAGAAGGTTGTTGGAGCTACAACTGGTGAGGTCCTTGCCTCAAAATTTGAACTTTATTTCTCCTTGATCGCATGCTTGGTTTCAAGTGCAATGGGATCGGTGTGGTATCTTGATAATGGTGCTTCCTTCCACATGACGAGATATAAGGAGCCTTTCAGTGACTTGGAGGAGAAATATCTCCAAATGCATAGAGAGATGGGCGAAAATGAATGATACAATGCGACCGAAATTGGTATACTTACCTTTGAGAGGGAGTCATGTAAACCATTTATTTTGAAATATGTTATGCATGTTCCAGGTCTAAAGAAAAACTTGTTCTTCGTCACGATGTTGGAGGACAGAGGCTATGACGTTTTTTTCAGCGATGGAAAAGCCTTCCTGTGACATAAAACAATGGGTCAAGCCAAGAGGATAGGGATTCGAGTCAAGAATCTCTACAAGCTAGAGGTAGAAGGCTGCGCTGCAATGATGGGAAACGCAGAAAAGTGGTGAGCTGGGATGAGGGCGAGTTATGGTACAGGCGATTGGGCCATATTCATCATGGAGCTTTGAAAGTCATGCAACAAATATCTACTGGACTTCCAATGGGAACACTTTCTCAGTTAGATTAGTGCAAGGGTTGCACCATGGGGAACTATGAAAAACCCACCTTTCATGAAAAGGATAACTGTGCTTCGGTGATCCTGGAGAGAGTTCACACAGATGTGTGTGGACCATTTTCGGTTGCTTCAACAACAAAACATAGGTGTTATGTTATTTTTGTTGATGAATTTTCTCGTAAATGCTAGATCTACTTCATGCAGAAGAAGGATAAAACATTCTCAAAGTTTTGTGAGTTTAAAGCATTGGTGGAGAAAGAGTTGGGGAAGCAAGTGAAGGCTCTGCGGAGCGATAATGGTGGAGAGTACATCTCGAATGAATTCAAATACTTCTGTAGAAAAGAAGAAATTCGAAGAGTACTCATAGCGCCTCATAACCCACAAAAAAATGGGGTCACGAAGAGGAAGAATAGAACGTTCATGGGTGCTGCATGAGCGATGATGCATGATCAGGGCCTACTAATGCATTTGTGGGTGGAAGAATGCAACACTGCAGTTTATGTGCAAAACCGTTGTCCTCATAGGGTACTCGGAATGAGTACACCTGAAGAAGCTTTTACTAGTAAGAAACTGGATGTTTCTCATTTAAATATTTTTGGCTCATCTGTTTATGTGCATGTGACCAAGAATGCCAGGAAGAAGCTGGAGCCGACTGCTAAAGTTGAGATATTTATGGGGTACACAGAAACACCCCATAAATATTGTGTGTATTTTCCAAACAGTCGAATGACTGTGATGCGACGAGATATCAAATTCAATGAGGAGAAAGCCATGAAGTTGTCGCTTGAGAGGGAGCTAGACTCGCATGCAGAGGAGGAACTGCTTGTTCCCAAATATGAGTCTTTAGATGTGGATTAGCCACAGGAGGAGGCTCATGGAGTGGAGGAATCCACTCACGCAGAGCCAAACATAAAAACTGGCAGAAGGCATACCACAGAAGCTGAGAGGCTGAATCTTGATGCAGCACAAACTGTAGGAGTCCCTACTTCACAGCGTAGACAAAGACAGTCTCTTGACCGATTGACTAGATACATGGCTCTCATGAGAAAATGTCTTGTGGCTGAGCCATATTCCGTTCAGGAAGCAGTGCAGGAGCCCACATGGGTAGATGCAATGGTGGAGGAGTATGACTCCATTGTCAGAAACAGTGCTTGGGAAATTGTTCCAAGGCCAGTTGATAAATCAGTGGTAGGTTCAAGATGGATCTACAAGGTAAAGCAAGATGCTAATGGGAGTTTTGAGAAATACAAGGCCAGATTTGTGGGCCCGGGCTTCTCACAGATAGAGGGGATTAATTATGAAGAAACCTTTGCACCTGTCGCACGGTATTCTTCCATAAGGACCATCCTTTTTCTCTCAGCGTATATGGGTTGGCACATTCATCAGATGGATGCGAAGACTATGTTCCTTAATGGGATCATTGAGGAAGAAGTGTACATTGAGCAACCTAAAGGATTTGAGATCTTCAGCAGTGAGTCACATGTGTGTAGACTCAAAAGAGCGTTGTATGGGCTGAACCAAGCACCCCGTGCTTGGTACACTCGGATCGAAAACTATTTCACTAGACTTGGCTTCACCAAGAGTGAGGCGGATGCAAACCTAGACCAGATTGTGGTGGAGGGTAAGCTTTTAATAATTTTTCTTTATGTTGATGATTTAATACTAACTAGTGATGAGTAGTTGATACACTCATGCAAGGAGGACCTTGCAAAGGAGTTCGAGATGAAGGATATGGGCCTGCTTCATTATTTCCTTGGATTGGAAATATGGTGGTGAGATGGTGAAATTTTTGTGTCTCAAGGAAAGTATGCAAGGGAGATACTGGGTAAGTTTCACATGGAGGGTTGTAAACCCATGGATACTCCTCTTCCAGGAAACTGGAGGAAAGAGGATGTTACATCTGGAGATATAGTGGATGCTACTCTCTATCGATAGTTGGTGGGTTCGCTCATGTATTCAGTAAATACAAGACCGAGCATATTCTATGCGGTGAAATAGCTTAGTCAAGCGATGGTTAAGCCTACCAAGCTCTTTTGGAAGGCGGACAAGCATGTCCTAAGATATCTTAGGGGCACGTCTAAGTATGGCTTATGGTACAAACAAACGGACGAGGTGAAGTTGCATGGCTTCACGGATGCAAATTGGGTGGGCGGCCCAATGGACATAAAGAGCACATCAGGATGGGTCTTCAGTATTAGATCTACAACTGTTTCTTGATACATTAGGAAACAAAGATCCATGGCACTCAGTTCAGTGGAAACATAATACATGGCATCAAGTCAAGCTGCATGTGAGGCTATCTGGATGATAAATATCCTGGTTGGTTTGTTTGGTTCTCATTTAGATCCTACAATGATTCATTGTGATAATCATAGTTTCATTAAACTCTCCATTAATCCTGTGTTTCATGACAAATCTAAGAAAATAGATATCCGGTATCATCATATCAGATATTGTGTGTAGAGGAAGATCATGTTGCTTCAGTCCATTCCTACGAAAGATCCGGATGTAGATATCTTGATGAAGGCAGTTGTTGAGCTCCAAGAATGTTCTTTCTTCCACCTCATACCACTCCATTTCTTTTGTCCATTAGTAATCCTAGGCTCAAATGATCAATGAAATTAGTTAAAATTTATTTAAGAATAGATATCATGGCTAACTTGCTATGTTTTTATGATTTTGTCATTGTAGTACTTTTTGAATTGAAACTAGCTACAGAATGCAAACATTCTGTAGCTACTTTCCAATTCTGCAGCCGTCTTCATGTTTAAGCAGGTTCCAGATGTCCTCTCAGATAAAACCACACATGTTCATATTCCACATCATGTCCTTAGCATTTTTTTCTCTCCATGAAGATTGAACGGAATTCTGTACGTGGTTATGCACGTGGGAACTCAAACTAGGAGATAGATTCCTAATAGGACAAGGACAGTCCAGATGTCCTTTGTCATATTACAATGCCACCTTTAGAGTTCTAGTTCAATTTTAATATGGAAAGACAGTAATCCCTGTATTATCTCAAGTTATGTTATGTAAATTTGTTATAAATGTAGCTCGGGAAACCGAGAGAGAAGGTTAGATCTTGGTTAGATTTTATGGTTGACTGCTAGATTTTTGAAGTCCGAGAATACTCTGTTTTGAAGTGATTCCTCTTTAATGAAATAAGCAGCATTTCCTTGAACACATTGAGTCGATCTTGAACTAGATTTTGTGCTACTCTGGTGGTAGAGGGCCCCTGCCTCCTGAGTGGCCTTGTTTATACAGTAGATAAGTATTTTAGTCTTGTTTTTATTTCTAGTTTAGACAAGTTTCTGAAGTTTATGTTCATAGTTGATTTCATTGATAATTACAGCTATACTTACTCTAATAAACTCTTCCAAAATATCCTTACGATGAATAAGGCATATCTGTGGTGTTGTAGATTTTTTTGCAATTCCTTTCGTTAATTATCACAGTTAGTCTTACTCTAATAAACTCTTCCAAAATACCATCATGATGAATAAGGCATAACTGTGGTACTGTAGGTTTTAGTTGCTTGTTTACACTAAGTGGCATAGCCAGTCTTACTCTTACAAAGCTCTTCCAAAATATCATAACAATGAGTAAGAAGTAGTTGTGGTGTCTTAGATTTTAGTTGTGTTTGCATTCAGTTTTATGTTTATGTTCAATTGCATTGGATAATATAGCCATACTTGTTCTCACAAAATCTTCCAAAATATCATTCATACTGAACGAGATGGGCTGTAGAATTCCTTAGGTTAATTGCATGGTAATTTAGTTATAGCACTTCGGAGGTAGAATGCATTTGGTTTAGCTCTGTCATTCCATTTCTAGTTTGATAATGGCTTTTTAGTTTAACATTGTTCACTGTAGACTAGTAGCATCCTATTTTAGCCTTAACTTAGCTCACTGTGTTAACATTCCAATTTAGTTGCTATCGATTGCATTTTAAATTGTATTAGTTGTTAAATTTAAAAATACCACGGTCTTCATTATTTACAAAAATTCTTTTGTTCCAAACTCATACTAATACATAACTATCTGGACAGAAGGTAGTATCAGTCTAAGGCTTGGATTATTTTGCAACCTTTTTACCATTTCAAAAACAAGCCTTTTCTCAAAAACTATTCTAAAAGGAAATCTATAACTTTTGAGTGAAGCCTAGTGGTGCTAGATTGAGTTGCGGAACAGAGTTAGAAGCTAGTTTAGAATAGAAATCTTATAGTGCTACAAGTATTCTTTTCCAAATATATTCCAATAGACCTTTACTCATGGATGAGATGTTGTAACATTGTAAGTTGATTTTTTGATTGTGTAGTTAGGATAATTTCATTTACACTTAACTTGCCCATTTCTCAAACTCTTCCAAAACATCTTTAATGAATGAATTGGACAAGTTTAAGCTCATGTTGTGATTTATTTCCTTGAAGTCATTATCAAGCTTTGTATTTTTCTAGCCATAGTTTAGGCTTTGTTCTGTTTCAGTATTTGCATTTGTCATTTTCCATCCATAATTTAGGCTTCACTCTGTTTTTAACCAGTAGCTTCTTTTCACCAGCATTTATTTCTTTCCCTTGTGAACATAAAACCATAAAAAAAAACAAAAAACATCATAAAACACTAGACACAACGTAGTGAGAAACAAATACCTAGGCACATATAGTGCACCACACTTCAGCAGTTTACCAACCCTGGTTGACAATTAATGAACTCAATTTAGGAGACTAGGTTGAACACAAACATTTTGGCGCTGTTGCTGGGGAAGTGTAACTAGGTAGCCTTGTTTCTTAACTCCCAAAAACAATTATATGTGTAGAGAGAGAGACTCAAGGGGTAGATTCATAAGAAGCATGCCTTGAGAGAGTGTCCTTTGGATGCAAAAGTTGTAGAGACCTGTGTCATTTGTTTAGAAGAACATGAGACCAAGAGTTGTCCTTCACTTCCTAGTCTTAAAGCTGTCTTTCAAGAGGAAAATCCTATGAGTTCCATAGAATCTCTCAATTTTGTCTCTAGAATGCCTTGGCAAGGACCTCAAACACCAGGATTTCATGATCAAATGTATAATCAACCTCCACCAAATTGGAATTCTTGGCAGCAACCTTGGCCCCAAGTTCAAAATCAATCTCAAGCTTGGGCACAAGGGGCACAAATCCCTATGGAAGATACTCTCAGTACTATCAGTATCCACCATCCTATCCACCATATCCACATTTTCCTCGACAACAAAATCTTCAACAAAATCCTCAAAATCCACAACATCAAAATCAACCACTTCCATTACCATTTCCTCAAAAATCAAATCAATTGCCTGCTCAACCCATACCAAACCCCAACAATAAAAATCCTTAGAATACATACATGATAGAAGGCCAACAATTTCCAACTTATTTAATTACTCCTCTAGACCTTAGTAATGTTCAACTTAGGTCTAGAAGAATACTTGAAAAGAGGAAACCTTCTGTGATCATACAAGAATAAGACAACTTTGAGGAAGACTCTCTACGGGAAAATAAAAGTCTTGAAGAATACACATCTTTTCAGAACCCAAAATTTGAAAAATCAAAACAAAAAGAACCAATAATTTCAACTCCTGTATTAGAGAAGCCATCAACATCCACTCCTACACCTCCCTTTCCAGAAATATTACAAATTGATAGAGGTGTAGAAAAACAAATTATGGTGCCTAATTATGATTTCCTAGATGAGCTAAGAAATGTTTGCATTAAGATTCCATTATTACAAGCCATCAAGGAAATCCCAGTTTTAGAAAAGACAATAAAGGAGTTGAGCATGAAGAAAACAAGAAAAAGAATAAGAGAGACAAAGAAAATTCAACTGGCAGGAAAAATAACAGACATTATGATGGGTAAGATTGCTATTCCTAAGTATCTGGACCCAGGAAATCCAGTTGTCAAAATTCACATCAATGGAATTGAGATCCAAAACAAACTCATTGATTTAGGAGCAGTAATCAATATCATGAGTAGAAAAATCATGGATAAACTGAAACTTCCTAATCTTCTCTTTACACCCACATTATTACAATTAGCAGACAGATCTGTGATCAAACCTGATGGGGTAATAGAAGATATTCCAGTGTCCCTAGATTCTTGGTAGTACCCTGTGGACTTCATGATCCTAACTCCTAAAAATAATCTAGGAGGACATCCTATTATATTAGGAAGACCTTGGTTAGCTACAGCTGATGCTTTCATTAGTTGTAGATCCGGTGATATGTACATCTCTGATGGTAGTTCAACTAAGAAATTCACTTTGTATCCTCCATCAAGGACAATTACAGATTTAGATGATACTCAATGGATAGAGGATGAAGAAGACTTACAACCTCTCTTCACAATTTCAGAAATTAGTGAAGATAGTCAAATTCTGAATACTTTAGAAAACTTTGAATCCTCTTCAGAATGCAAACATGAACCATTTCAAGAAGGATCCAACATTTATTTTTTGTCATCAAGACAGATGTCTCTTCATTATATGGATAAATTTGGTAGCTCTACAAGTGAGATATTTCCAGGAAAAACTTTAAACATAAACAAGAACCTAGAAAAATCTCAACAAGAAGAGCTAGTCAAGATCTTACAAAGACATTCTTCTGCATATGCATGGGAGTACACTGATATGAAAGGGATAAGCCCTAAGACTTGCACTCATCACATCTACATAGAGGAAAATTGTAAACCAATCAGAAAACCTCAAAGAAGGATGAATCCAAATCTTAGGGAGATTGTTAAAGAAGAATTGCAGAAATTGTTGAATGTCAACTTTATCTATCCTATTTCAGATAGTCAGTGGGTTTCTCCTTTGGTAATTGTGCCAAAGAAAAATGGTAAATGGAGGGTATGTATTGACTACCGAGAATTAAACAAAGCTACTCTTAAAGACCATTTTCCCTTACCTTTCATTGATCAAGTGTTAGATACATTAGTTGGCAAAAAGTACTTCTCATTTCTAGATGGGTTTAGTGGTTATAATCAAATTCAAGTAGCACTTGAGGATCAAGACAAAACCACATTTACCTGTCCTTGGGGTACCTATGCTTACCGAGTATTGCCATTTGGATTATGTAATGCACCTGCAACATTTCAAAGGGCAGTATTAGGAATCTTTTCGGATCTAATACATGATTGTGTAGAGGTATATATGGATGATTTCACAGTTTATGGAAACACATTTGAAGAAGCCTTAGCAAACTTGGAAAAAGTCTTAAAAATATGTAAAGAAGCAAATCTTTCACTTAGTCATGAAAAGTGTTTTATGATGTTTACTGAAGGAATTGTTTTAGGACATCACATTTCAGGGGATGGGATTAGAGTTGATGAGTCAAAAGTTGAAGTCATCTCTAACTTATCTATTCCAAGTTGTCAAAAATATGTTAGGAGTTTTCTTGGATTTACAGGGTATTATCGAAGATTTATAGAAAACTTCACTAAGATAGCATCTCCACTCTTTAAATTGCTTACCAAAGACTGTGAATTCAAATGGAATTCTGATTGCCAGTTAGCTTTTGAGACCCTGAAAACAAAAATTTCTGAAGCACCTATTTTAAGGGGACCTAACTGGAAGTTACCTTTTCATATTTCAACAGATGCCTCAGATACAGCTCTAGGAGCAATATTGGGACAAAAAGACTTGATTCCTTATGCCATCTACTATACCAGTAAAAATTTGACTCCTGCAGAGTTAAACTATACTGTAACTGAAAAAGAGTTTTTAGCTGTTGTTCATACCATAAACAAATTCAGACACTATATAACAGGCTATGAAACTTTTGTTCACACAGATCATTCTGCAATTAGATACTTAATGAACAAATCAATTACTAATGGCAGAGTCATAAGATGGTTATTACTTTTACAAGAATTCAACATTACCATTCTAGATAGGCCTAGAAAACAAAACACAGTAGCTGATTTCCTATCTAGACTCCAAAACATCAAAGATGACACTCCAGTTGAAGATCAATTTCCTGATGAATATCTTTTTGCAATTTCTACTCAAACTCCTTGGTTTGCTGACATTGCTAATTATTTAGTTTCAGGAAAATTTCCTTCAATAATGAATGCAAAAGATAAAAGAAAAATCATTTATGACAGTGCAAAATATTCATGGGTTGCTAATGAGTTGTACAAGACAGGTCCAGATTTGATCATTAGGAGATGTGTTCGGGAAGATGAGATGCCTGAGATTCTCAAAGCATGTCATGATGAACCTTGTGGCGGACACTTTACTGATAAGAGGACAGCCTATAAGATCCTTCATTTAGGATATTATTGGCCATCCTTGTTTAAAGATGCTAAAGAGTATGTCAAAAGGTGTGACAGTTGCCAAAGGGTAGGGAAACCTTCTCCTTCAGGTGAGATGCCATTGCAGCCTTAGGTACATATTGTATCTTTTGAAAAATGGGCTTTGGATTTTGTAGGACCTATTAGTCCTCCATCAAGACAAAAGAGATATATATTAGTTTGCACTGATTATGTTACTAAATGGGTAGAGGCGAAGCCATTACTTTTTGCTAATGAAGCATCTGTATTTAATTTTCTTTTTAAGGATATTTTTACTTGTTTTGGTGTCCCAAGGGAAATTTTTACAGATCAAGGAGCTCAATTCACATCAAGGCTAGTAGAACAAATGATGGAGAGGTACAGAATCAGACACAGAAAATCTACTCCCTATCATCCACAAGAAAATGCTCAAGTGGAATCTACTAATAAGGTTATTGAAGGGATCCTAACGAAGACTATCCATTTACATAGAAGAGATTGGGTAGATAGGCTTCCTGAAGCCTTGTGGGCCTATAGAAGTACATGGAGAAGCACAACAGGCCATACTCCTTATGAACTTGTTTATGGAAAAAAAGTTTTGTTTCCCATAGAGTTCCAGATTCAAACTTTCAGAATGGCAGTTTAGCTAGGACTTGATCTATCAGAGGCACAAAAACACAGATTGGAGTAGATTAATGAATTGGATGAGATTAGACAAGATGCAGTTCAGAAAACCAGTATAGTCCAACAACAGAGGGCTAGATGGCATGACAAGTACATCAAGGAAAAGAAGTTCAAAGAAGGTGACTGGGCTCTCTTGTTTGATTCAAAGTTCAAGGATTTTCAAGGTAAATTTCAAACACATTGTCTTGGGCCATATGAAATTGTGAGAATTTTTGACAATGGAGCAATAAAAATCAGGACAATAGATGAAGAAGAGGTTACTTTTCTTGTGAATGGTCATAGATTGAAGCTGTATCACAAACCACTCTCAAGAGAAGAATTTGTCAAGAAGTTCCAAGGAAACAGTGATGTGAAGTTAATGAAGAAGAATCTTTCTTCTTCATCAGCTTAATTGAATTTTCTGAAGTCAGACATATTGAAAAAAAAATCATAATAATAATAATAAATAAATAAATAAATAAATAAATAAAATAAAAAATAAAAAATAAATAAAGTATAGACATGAAAACCAATCACTGATTGGCATGTTTATACAGAAAAGATAGAGTGAAAATCAGAATTTTTCTGACACTCTAACTTTTCCATTTTGTTTTTTTTGTTTTTTTTGCAAGAAGCTGTTACAAAATCATAAGTGCAGATCCATTTCACTTATGATCCATCTCATTTCACTTAATTTCATTCCATACTTCATTCATCTCATCCCATTCATTCATATCATATCTTATTCCATTCATTCACCCACACTTCATCCATTTCACTTCATGGTCCACTTCATTTCCATTTCAGATCTTTAAGTTTGATCTCCTTTCTGCAATTGAATAATACACAGTAGAAATTGCAGGGCACTTTTTCACTCCATCTCATAAGTTGTGATCCATCCCACTCCATTATTCACTTCATTCATACTCCATCCTACCATATTTCATTATTCATTTCATACAACCTTTCATCATTCCAGCTTCAAACCATATTTCAAGTCCTCTACAGGTACATTCTGCAATCAGTTGGACATTCTGTAGCTAGTCAAACATTCTACAGCCAGGTAGACATTCTGCAGCCAGAGAGCCTGAAAGCATTGGCTAGTAATCATTTGATTTGCAACAAATGATCCTGCATATCCATGAACAAGCAAAATCAAGAAGGTTATGAAGACTAAAAAAAAAGTAATGATTTTCAGGGGAGAGCAAAGCATATGAAGATCACAAGAAAATCAAAGTAAAGGCAAAGGTATGAAGTGATTATAATGACATATCATGAAAATTTTTAGCATAGTTTAGTTGTATATTATTCAAAAAGTGTTTTAATTAATTTTGTTCATCTTGCCTAACAAACCTTCCGCAAAAAAATTGGATAAAACTCCTTCTGTTTCCACCATTTCAAAACCCATATCCGATCATCATTTCAAAATATAAACGGTTAAAGTGATGAAGTGATTGGATTAGTCAGGTCACTAAGCATTTAATGATGATTTTTGAATTCGTTACAAAAATATCTCCGCGGTCTTTTCACTCATTGATTCGTTTTTCCCACCTCACCTCATTTATTCATTCCGTAACCACTCCATATCACTATTTTCCGCAGCTAACTCTTAACCATTTCATTATGTAAAACAGAGGTATCTCTGTAACAACGGTCATCACCGTGAATAGAGGATACATTTGGGAGCAAAAACAACTTGTTAACGGCCATTCTCACCGTGAGCAGAAGACTAGTGAATTGAAGATTGAAGGAGAAATTATGGCCCTCATCGTGAGAACTAAACCAGTTGGCACTAAATACTTGGAAGGCTATCCCCAAATCCGAGAAATCTTACAACAAGCAGGATGGTTGCAATTCCTTGAAAAATTCAGTGGCTTCCACAAAGAGGTTACTAAAACTTTTGCAAGATCTTTTAATGGGGCCGAGGTTGAAGTTGGAGATATTAAATTCACTGTCACAGAGGCTTTTATTGCAGAAGCAACAGGACTGCCTAGGCAAGGAGAAAGGTGGTTTAAGAATAGAGAATTCCATAACGAAGCATGGAAGCAAATACTCAAGTCACCAGGTATGGATGTCACTATTTTTAAAAAGGGTATCCCTAGCTCTGCATTAAAGAACAAATGGAGGAACATGTTGCTTATCCTGCAAAAATTCATCACTTGTGAAGGTAGATATGGTACTTTCTACGTTTACCATATTAGGTTGATAATGCATTTCCTATAAGACGAACTTAATTTACCCTATTTCTTGCTTCAAATTTTAAAGAAAATGGCTTCAAGTGTCCAAAAGAGAATTCAATTTCTGGAGACAACCTTATACCACCATGGTTTAGTCAAGATTTTGGTTGAACATCATTTGAGCAAAATAGGGGATACTTGGGATAAATTCTTAGTGAGAAATCACTTTGAGGAACCAAAAGAACCTTCACCTGAAAATGAACCTACAAAAAGAAGTAGAAGATGGAAATCCTCTAAAACTGAAACTGGTAAAGCAATACAAGAAAGCAGTGAAGAAATGATCTCTGAAAAATTAGTTCAGATTAAAAAGAAGCTTAAGAAAGAGAGGATCATAAGAAAAATTTCCAAAGAAAAAGGAGAAGGGCCATCTCAACCGAGGAGGAGCCACCGACTGAGGGGGATACTAAAGAAAACAAAAGTTAAACAAACTGGAGTCATAAACATAGAAGACGAAGAAACACCTGAGGAGGATTTTGATGAAGAAGTTCCAGAAATTGATCCTGCACAGCAAGAAATTTACAACTATGTTGAAACATTGGAGAGAAAAGCTTCAAAGAGTAGAGATAGAACCCCTAGTCCTCCACAGTCCGAAATAGATGTGCTAAGAAGAGATAAGTACGAGCTAGAAACACTTAATAGACATATCAGGACTAAGAATGATATTTTGAGGGAGCAAGTTAAACTAAAAACCAGTATGAACTCAACCCTGTCCCAACAAATGGACAAAATGGAAAAGGCCAATGAAAAGTTGAAAAAGAGAAACAGAAAGTTAATCAGGAAACTTACCAATTTAAGGTTCAAGTTAGTCATCAGGAAGCCCAGAAGGCCTTTAACTACCAGGCAAAGCAGAAGAAGAGGGTTGGATGTTCTTGCAGAGGTCTCTGAGTTCATGGAATAGTTGCATGAGGACATGCAAGAATCTAGCAGTGGGGGTATGTTGAGCTCCAAGAATGTTCTTTCTTCCACCTCATACCACTCCATTTCTTTTGTCCATTAGTAATACTAGGCTCAAATGATCAATGAAATTAGTTAAAATTTCTTTAAGAATGGATATCATGGCTAACTTGCTATGTTTTTATGATTTTGTCATTGTAGTACTTTTTGAACTGAAACTAGCTACAGAATGCAGACATTTTGTAGCTACTTGCCAATTCTGCAGCCGTCTTCATGTTTAAGCAGGTTCCAGATGTCCTCTCAGAGAAAACCACACATGGTCATATTCCACATCATGTCCTTAGCATTTGTTGCTCTCCATGAAGATTGAACGGAATTTTGTACATGGTTATGCACGTGGGAACTCAAACAAGGAGATAGACTCCTAATAGGACAAGGACAGTCCAGATGTCCTTTTTCATATTACGATGCCACCTTTAGAGTTATAGTTCGATTTTAATATGGAAAGACAGTAATCCCTGTATTATCTCAAGTTCTGTTACGTAAATTTGTTATAAATGTAGCTCGGGAAACCGAGAGAGAAGGTTAGATCTTGGTTAGATTTTATGGTTGACTGCTAGAATTTTGAAGTTCGAGAATACTCTGTTCTGAAGTGATTCCTCTTTAATGAAAGAATCAGCATTTCCTTGAATGCATTGAGTCGATCTTGAACTAGATTTCGTGCTACTCTAGTGGTAGAGGGCCCCTCCCTCGTGAGTGGCCTTTTTTATACAGTAGATAAGTATTTTAGTCTCGTTTTTATTTCTAGTTTAGACAAGTTTCTGAAGTTTATGTTCATAGTTGATTTCATTGATCATTACAACTATACTTACTCTAATAAACTCTTCCAAAATATCCTTACGATGAATAAGGCATAGCTGTGTTGTTGTAGATTTTGTTGCAATTCCTTTCGTTAATTATCACAGTTAGTCTTACTCTAATAAACTCTTCCAAAATATCACCATGATAAATAAGGCATAACTGCGGTATTGTAGGTTTTAGTTGCTTGTTTACACTAAGTGGCATAGCCATTCTTGCTCTTACAAAGTTCTTCCAAAATATCATAACAATGAGTAAGAAGTAGCTGTGGTGTCTTAGATTTTAGTTGTGTTTTCTTTCAGTTTTATGTTTATGTTCAATTGCATTGGATAATATAGCCATACTTTTTCTCACAAACTCTTCCAAAATATCATTCATACTGAACGGGATGGGCTGTAGAATTCCTTAGGTTAATTGCATGGTAATTTAGTTATAGCACTCCGGAGGTAGAATGCATTTGGTTTAGCTCTGTCATTCCATTTCCAGTTTGATAATGGCTTTTTAGTTTAACACTGTTCACTGTAGACTAGTAGCATCCTAGTTTAGCCTTAACTTAGCTCAATATGTTAACATTCCAGTTTAGTTGCTATTGATTGCATTTTAAATTGTATTAGTTGTTAAATTTAAAAATACCACGGTCTTCATTATTTACAAAACTTCTTTTGTTCCAAACTCATACTAATACATAAATATTTGGACATAAGGTAGTATCAGTCTAAGGCCTGGAGTATTTTGCAACCTTTTTACCATTTCACAAACAAGCCTTTTCTCAAAAACTATTCTAAAAGGAAATCTATAACTTTTGAGTGAAGCCTAGTGGTGCTAGATTGAGTTGCAGAACAGAATTAGAAGCTAGTTTAGAATAGAAATCTTATAGTGCTACAAGTATTCTTTTCCAAATATATTCCAATAGACCTTTACTCATGGATGAGATGTTGTAACATTGTAAGTTGATTTTTTGATTGTGTAGTTAGGAGAACTTCATTTACACTTAACTTGCCCAATTCTCAAACTCTTCCAAAACATATTTAATGAATGAATTGGACAAGTTTAAGCTCATGTTGTGATTTATTTCCTTGAAGTCATTATCAAGCTTTGTATTTTGCTAGCCATAGTTTAGGCTTTGTTATGTTTCAGTATTTTCATTTGTCATTTTCCATCCATAATTTAGGCTTCACTCTGTTTTTAACCAGTAGCTTCTTTTCACCAGCATTTAGTTCTTTCCCTTGTGAACATAAAACCATAAAAAAAACCAAAAACATCATAAAACACTAGACACAACGTAGTGAAAAACAAATACCTAGGCACATATAGTGCACCACACTTCAGCAGTTTACCAACCCTGGTTGACAATTAATGAACTCAATTTAGGAGACTAGGTTGAGCACAAACAACAGTCACCAGGAGAAAATTAAAATACCATAGAGATAGGATAGGGGTGAAGGATAATCCCTTTCTTGTTGAGAGGGAGTGTTGAAATTCAAAAAGATGATGATCCTAGTGAAAATTAAGCACCTACACTAGGTGGGGCCCGCAAGCTATTTTTAGGTGTATGTCTATTTTTATAATGGTGAGAAAATTCTATTTATAGCAGGAGTCTATTTATAGATGGCTGAGAAAATTGTATTTATGGATGGGCGTCTATTTTTGGAATGCATTTGTGAATTCGATTCGTAGATTTCATGTCTAAAAATAGAATGCATGTCAATTATTATTATCTCTTAATAATGATTAGACAATAAATAATAATCTATTCTCTTGAAGCACTTGATTTCAGTTAAATGATGTGGAAAACCAGTTGAATGAAGCAATTTCGAGTTCTAAGGTTGGTTGGTGGGACATGCAAGTGGACTTAGTTGTAACTGAGTGATTCGAAGTTGTAACCGAGTTGGATGTGTTGTTATGTGAGTTGTAAATTAGTTAAACTCAGTTGTGCTAGTTGTAACTAGTTGTAACTATTTGTAACTAAAGATACACTAGTGAGAGATAAATGAATTAATTATTTAATTAATTCACAAGCAATGGTCTCACATGCAACTAAAGAAATACTATTGTTAACTACATGCATGTCAGATCTAGTGGAGACCCAGTTTAGAGATAGGTGAAAATGACAATTTGACTATCTGTTGTGACATTAGTGGGTGCACTCATGCAACCACACACATATTGGAGATGCCAATGTGGATTGCACAGTCAAGGCAAGGCAAGATTGAATTCATTTAGGGATTGTGCAGTGGAGGCAGGCTGTCAGGAGGCAGTAAATTGGTGCATGTATTTGCCAATTTTTGTATGACAGTGTGAGACAATTGTATATTGTATTGAGAGCTCTTGGATTAGAGTTTTGTATGAGATTGTTTCATGATACATGATATATACATAATATATGATAGTGGGGTTTTTAGCTTTGTGATTTTCTAGTAAAAACATCTGTGTTATGTGTGATTGATCTTTCTTCATGTTTTTGCAATTGGCGATTAAATTTCCGCAAGAATTTAAGTAGAAGAATTCCGTATTTAACAGTGGCATATAATTGTTAGATCAGGAGAATCCAGATAATACATAATTGTATTAAAATTTCTACATTCAATGCATTTTTCATACCTGAGCACCAGTGCTGGTTAGCACATGTTGTTCCCTTATGTAGGTGTACTGATTATAGCAATTCAAGAAAAATAAAAATATCTCTGAATATTCCTCTTCCAAAAGCTTCCAAGGTAGTTTTAACTATTTGCCATGGATAAAGAGCTAGAATTCCTATCTGATCCTATCTTGTAGACCTTATCTCTTATCGCTTGAGCTCATCCTCCCATAATATGTGTATCTCAAGCCTAGAATGGTAAATCCTAAACTACCACACTCATACTATAAATTTATCTCCTTCCATAACATCAAGGTTGAATTTTGGAGATTGATAGTGCCCTCATGCTTCTAGTTTGAACCTAAATGAGTCACCATATTCATGCATTAGGGTTGGTGTTGAGGTGTGCTTTGTGACAAGGAAGGACAAGTCAATTTTGGGAGACATCTACAAAGTCAACTTTTTTTTTGGTTGTAAACTCTCTCATATATTTGTCAATACAAACAATATATTGTTTTCCTATATTTGTTATGTTATGTTTTCACTCATGTGTTTTAATACCACGGTGATTCATTGAATAGAGATTTTATATTATGCTACGTGTATGTTGTGGTTCCTTTGCTTGTTTTAGTCATGTGTGCAAGTTTTAATTATAGCACTTGGAGCTAGAATTGGAGCTTAAGTGACGAGGAAAGGAAGGCTTGCTACAGATTCTAGGTATGATTATTTCCCATTTTCTAATTTCTCTAAGGAAAATTCTAATATTTTTGTCTTCTATTGTTCTAGATCAGACCACTACATCTAGGGAATTCACCTTTGTCCACAATCGTGAAAATTTCTCTTAACAAGGGGTGTGGATCATCAATTGTAACAAAAAAATAAATGTTAAATAGATATTTTTTGCTATTATTATTACAAGTATTTCATTAATAAAAATAGCATTAGAGTTTTCTTTACCTGCTTCAGTAACAGAGGCAAGAGGAGTATTTTTAGATGTGGACATATGTTCCTCTTCTTGTGTAGCCTCATCCTCTACATGCTTTGGCGTTGAAAAAAGAAAGGTTATAATTAATTCAACTTTTGCAATTAAATATTTTTAATTGTAATCCTCTTTCTACATGAAGAAAAGGTGAGGCTACCCAAAAATTCACAGAAGTCATTAAAAGGAAATATCATTGAATTAGCTCATTAATAGTAAAAAAATACCTTTTCAATATAATTATTTACCTCGTGCATTATTCGACACTGTTGGAATGATTTCCATGTGCTCTTTCTGGTAGAGGATCCTCATGTATGACATGCTCTACCATTGAAATATGGCTTGTGGTGGTTGTATGTTGTGGTGTCTCTGCCAAAAAATACTATATAATAAATAATATACTTTTTTTCGATTAGATAACGCGAAAGTTAAAAAAACAAAATTTCATATTTGAACTTGTGACTTACAAAATATCACTTTAAAATATGGTTATTACTTGAAATCTCTAAAGATGTTGATCTTATCTGTATCTCAAGATTGTTATCTCTAATGCTAATCAAATGAACACGTTCTTTGTTCATTCTAACCACAAGTTTATTGATTTTACGACCAGGTCAAGAGAAATGAACAACTCATCCTAATCAAAACAATCAATATCATCATGGTCATGTACCCCATACTACATACTTCAACAAAAGAAAAGTTATTCCGATTGTTATAGGTCAGTTTGGGCATCATCCCTGAAGACCTAGTAAAATTGGGCATCATCCCCAAGTACCAATGAATAGGTTCTATCATCCCCTTATATTTCAATTGCTATATGCCCTAAGTGAAGACATTCCTTTTATGGCTTCAATTGTGATATTTCCAAGGTTTGAAGTATATATTATGTGACCCATTGACTCACCAATGTTCCTCTGCAAGGGAATAACTGCATTGCAGTTCCAATACCTCCATGCAAGGGTGCACTGCAGTGCACTTCCCGACACTTAAGGGTGCATTGGTCACCTGGGAGCGAAATCATCATTGTTCAGGGAATCTCCACATGGACAATGCCTTCTAGAAGAGTCCATAGGTGTCATACTTCAAATACAAGTGTCCATCCACCACCTCTGAACTTGGAAAAACGTCTTACCTATTATTATAAAGCCATTCAATGAGAAAATACCTTCAATTTCCCTATAAATTGAGCACTCATCTAAGTGCTAGGGAGGAATAATTTTGTGCAAAGTTATGTTGTTGGATTCTCAATTGATAAGAGATTGGAAGTACTGATATGCTGCTGAGATGATGCTGGATGTGATGAGGCCGGAATGAAGTTGAAGCAGGTTGACGACAAATTGATCTATTGGTTGTAATATTCTCCTCCTACTTTCTTAATAAATATATCTATTCATTTTATCATACATATGTCTATATCTTGTGAAATGTATTCTTTATGATGTATGTATTCTCAGAGCTAATCAGTTTGATTTGGTTAAGATAAGTAGATATTTGTATATTTTTATTTTGTTTGCTGTTCTCTGTTTGTGTGATCCGGATTTATACAGGAACGTAATAGAATACACATATAACCATAAATACAAAGATGCAGTGGAAATAACACTTCATTTCATTAATATCAAAGAACTGAAATTTGCTTACAGATAGAATGGAAATAAACTAGCTAGGGCGCTGGTAGCTTATCTCTGCGAAGAGATGTGGTAGCTATAGGCCTCTAAAATATATGTTACAATGAGGCTCGAAGGCCTACATATTATTTAGAAACAATGGAAAACCCTAAACATCCAAAAACCTAACCCTATGAGATGAAATTCCAGAATATGGGCCCAGTCGGGGTAAATTGGTACATCAATTTCCCGGGGTCGTAACTTTGGCATACTATCTCCGTTTGACGCACATGATATATCACCAGAAAGATCTATCTAAGTACTACAAATAATGACCACAAATGTAGATTCTGAAATAGAATCATATTATCCAAAAAAAATATGCCCACAAAATGTCGTTTAGGGCCTCAAAACGACTCTGGAAGTTCAAGACCTGAAAAACTGCTAAAAATGGTAAGTTGTGCCGAAACTAAAAAACTGAAAGAGACAATGGTGGGGCCCCAAGTGGAATAGGTGGGTGACCACTAATATCCACCTGGACCATTCCTCCTCCCTTAGGAAGCAATGGTCTCCATTGCGTTGAGTTCCTCCAAGAGATGAGGAAATTTCTGCTGAACTTGGTCCCTAGTGAACCACTTGCCTTGGTGCAGGAGTTGGCGAGCTTTGAAAACCCGATAAAGTTGGATCTTTTGTTGGCAATTGTTATTGATTTTCATGTCCATGATACAATCTGTGGTGGTATATTCTATGCAGTCTGGGTTTAACTCTGTTGGTGTGAGTTGTTCTGCATTGTCAAAGGTGTCTAGTAGAGGTGGGAAGTACGGACGAAGGCGGTCCACATTGAATACTGGGTGTAGACCAAGTAATGGTGGAATATTGAGCTTGAAGACATTGTTCCCTACAGATTTGGTGATGGTGTACGACCCATATTAGAGCGGGCGAAGCTTGCGGTGGGGTCCAGTGAGGCGCTCCTTCGAGAAATGTAGCTAGACTTTGTCGCCCACTTGGAAGTTGTGTGGCACCCAATGTTGATCATGCCGTTTCTTGTAATTAGCATTGGATCTGTCCAATATGTCATGAACCTATTGGTGGATGTGCTGAATGTGCTTGATGAAGCTGTTCACTTTGTCAGCTTCAGACTAGACATGGGCCAAATCGGCCTGAGTAGCCGCAAATGGCATGGATATTTCAATGGGACATAGTGGTTGGAATCCCAAGCCCACCTGAAAGGGGCTATGGCCAGTTGAGTTATGGAGAGCCCGGTTATAGCTGTGTTATAAATAGGGGAGGCTCTCATCCCATGTGTGTGGATGCTTTTAATTGTACATGCACAAAATCTATACAATCATCCTGTTGACGACCTCTGTCTGGCCATAAGTTTGGGGATGGAAAGTTGTGGAATTGGTGAGATTGGTGTCCAACATTGACCAGAGGCTGGACCAAAATGTGTTGAGGAACTTTCTGTCCCGATATGAGATGATAAACTATGGGATCCCAAAGTGCACCCACACTCGTTCAAAGAAGAGTTTAGTAGTGGCTTCTGCTGTGATATTCTTCTTGTAGGCTGCCATAATGACCATATTCGAGAATCTATCGACGACCATGAAAACATAGTCATTTCCATGCTTAGTAGAAGGAAGGCCTGACATGTAACCCATGGAGATGGATTCCCAAGGTTGAATAGGGGTAGGTAGAGGAGTATAGAGGCCTTGTGTTGTAATGGGGTCTCCTAACAAGCTGCGAAACTGGTCCATTTTGATTATTTTTTATTATATTTAGTATAGCGCAGGGGTTTTGGGGCGGGTCGAAGCTCGAACGCATTGTAATGAGTCAAAGGGTAAACTAGGGGTCCAAAAACCATGGGTTGCAGACCATAGGAAATTCGAGGCTAGATTGTTATAAATAGAGATGTATTTTGTATCGAAAAGGATAAGAATTGATGAGATATTGATGCGATCTGTTGCTTAAGATCTTTGTTTGGGTTTTGGGGAACAAACTCCTGCTGGCTATGTGCGCAGAGATCCTAGTCCGGCTGTGTGCAGACCCTGATGTTGTGTGCGTAGGTTGGGAAGGGAATTGTAAGGAAAGATAGATGAATGAATGAATGCGAAGGATTATTAGAGATCTGAATCTGTGAGTACTATTGTATGAATTGTTGATAATTGTTGTGTTATGTATTTTCTATCTTTTGGCTATGAAGATCTATGTACTAAATGCTTGGATCTAGATCTATTCTACTATGTTTATATAATGCTGTGTTGATGTTATAGAAAGCATATAATTATAGATCTAGTGCATGTGGATGCAAAGCGATACATAATTAACCTTACGAAGAACAAGGTAATCTGGGAATTACAGAAACAGAACACAACTTTGCTTGCCTTACCCTTCCTTTCTCAGGGTGCGGAAACTTGGTTCCAGCACCCACCCATACTACTTCGGGTGAGAATGTGACCTGTGAAAGAAGGTCACTGCCGAAAGGGCTAGTAGTATATGGGTTTGTTGGCAAACCTTGCACACCGAACTTGGGTCACCAAGAATAGCCCGATCTATCTCATAGTCATCAATCTGCGCAGTTAATCACATTTCCCTCCCGGTGTGCCTTTTGTAGCTGTGTAATTTGTGTACTTCCTTAATCTCAGCCATTGTGTTGGGCCGAGCTGCGCAGTCCTGTAGCAATAATTAAAGATTTTCTCCAGCCTGTGGGTTGTGTAGTAGCTTCAAGAATGCCCTTAAAAAGGTTTCAATCGCCTCTTCTATTTGGAGGTGTGTTGGCGGCTGCGCAGGAGCTTCCAGTGACTCTTGTTTACTGGGATTTGGTTCCTTCTGAGCAGCCAGCTCCTCCCTTGCTTCCTGGGTGGCCATGTTGCGCGTTATGAATTTTATACTGGGATCTTCACTCCTCAGCTTTGCTTTGAATCTCTATACATTTTACGTGGGGGTAGACTGTTTTTCCTTCATTTTTGTTAACACGATCGGGCAGTCTTCGATCTCATGGTCCAGCTGCCGACAATATTTACAGGATTGCATAGTGGGTTTTGGGCAGTCCCTGTCGAAGTGCCCTACCTCTCCACAGTTATAACAGATTAGCTGGCCCCGTCCTCATCTGGTACTCCCTCCCCGGCCCCCCCTGCCCCTCGCAGGAGAGCCACCAAAGGTCACGGGAGATCTTGGAGAGGCAGGATCAGATTGTATCCTATAGAGGTTTCCTTGATCTACCAACAAGTCATATGTACGACAATTCTGCTCATCGTGCCCTATATATCAGCAGAACCTACACCATTTTTGCTTCATTTCATCCTTATTTATCCGAGGGCACTGGGCTGTATCATGTAGTCCCGCTACCCGGAAATATTCGCACCAGGGGTCCATGCTGACTCCTTTTCCCCGTTTCATCCGTAAGCTCTATATTTCCATGTGCATGGCTCCGAGCTGCTCCTGAATTTGCTGCACTCCTTCCCTCATGTTATCCTTAGGCAAAACTTGCACACCAAACCTAGGTCAGGACCCCTCAAGCCAACACCTTGCTTCTTGATGGTCGGTTTGGCAATGGCACAAACAGTGCAGGATCTAATGCACTTCCCGACATCCTGTCGAAGGTTCGACCAATAGAAAAACTTCTGCAGTACTGCCACTGTTTTCTCGACCCCAAAATTCCCAGTGACTTGACTGTAGTGTGCTTCCCATATCATCTTGGCACACTCTCTTGAAGGAACACAAAGGTGTCCCATGTGACATAAAAATGCATCTTGGAGGTGACAATTTGGAACTTGTGTACCCCCCAAGGGTGCCTTGTATGTGTGACCGAATTCTAGATCACTCTTGTAGAGAAGTGGTCAATCAGAAGTCTCGTGCCCACAAGAGTTGAGAACGGTGGTTAGTGCCATGATCGGTGGTCGGCTGAGGCAGTCTGGAACATTATTGGCGCTACCCTTCTTGTACTCGATGTTCAAATGAATCTGTTGCATATATGTAGACCAATTTTGATGGCGATCATTCTGCAACTTCCCTTGTCTCTGTATGAATTTTAGGGGTCAGTGGTTTGCGTGGATGATTGTTTCCTTCCCAAAAATGTAATGCTTCCATTGTTGACAAGCTTGCACAATGGAATACATTTCTTTGTCATAAGTGGGATACTTGCAGACTGTTTCGGAAAATGTTTCACTGTGATATTCCACTAGATGCCTCTGTTGAGTAAGAATTGCCCCAATAGCATAGTCAGAGGCATCTGTCTCAATCTCAAATGGTTGTTGCAAGTTTGGTAATGTGAGAACTAGGGAAGAATAGAGGTGATGTTTCAATTCTACAAACACCTTCTGTTGAGATTCTAACCAAAAGAATTTTTCTTTCGCTCCTCCCTTGGTGACTTGACTCGAGGGCCAAGTGATATGAGAGAATCCCAACACGAACCTACAATAGAAATTAGCAAGACCAAAAAAGATACGAAGCTCTATTAGAGTGGTTGGGGCTAGCCAATCCCGAATGACTTGGATCTTGGTTGGATCTACATGCACCCCCCTTTCATCAATAATGTATCCCATATATTGAACCCGTGTCATGCCAAAAGTGCACTTCTCCAAATTGGCACAAAACTTGTGTTGCCGCATTGTTTGGAGGACTTTTCGGATGTGGTGGAGGTGCTCTTCCCAATTTTGGCTGAAGATCAGAATGTCATCCAAGTACACCACTACAAATGAGTTGGTGAATGTCCGCAAGTTGTCGTCCATCAACCTCATGAAGGTTGCGGGAGCATTCGTCAACCTGAAAGGCATGACCATCCATTCGAAAATTCCCTCCTTGGCTTTGAAGGTAGTCTTACACACATCGGAGGGTTCGATTGGTACCTGGTGATACCCAGACTTCAAGTCGATCTTGCTGAAATATTTCGCCCCTTTGAGTTGGTCCAGAAGGTCATCAATCTGTGGGATCGGGTACCTATTCCAAACAGTGATCTTGTTCAGTGCCTGATAGTCAATATAGAGTCTCCAAGTCCCATCCTTCTTATGTACCAACACGATCAAGCTCCCACAGGGTGATGAACTCAGCCGGATGTGACCTTTTTGCAGCAACTCCTGAATCTGCCTCTTGATTTCATCATTCTCCAGAACAAAGTGCCAATAGATCGGTCCATTGGGTAGCGGTGCACCTGGGGCCATATCAATGGGGTGCTTGACCTAATAGTGAAGAGGCACCCCTGTGGGTGAGGTGAAGATGTCCCCGTACTCCCCCAAAACCTGGTCCATTTGTTGTTGTCATGAAAAGGAGCCCTGTCTGGAGGTCGTGGCCACAGTCTTCTTCTTTCCCTGGGGTCAGATCATCAGGAAAATTTTTTTTTCTAGTTTTGGAAATGAGCTTATTGCATTGTTTTGCAGTAACCAAAGAGATAGCGGCAGGCGGTGGTACCTCTGGTATCTTGTACATCTTATTTCCCAAAGTAAAAATAACATCACGAGGCTGAGACTCATACACAACATGTCACTTCCACAAGTATGGTTGGCCTAATAATACATCACAAACATCAATAGGAGCAATGTCACATAATACCTCATCCGTGAAGGGCTTGATGTTGTAGGGAAGGCAACATTGTTCGCTGACGTGGAGATCCTGTCCTTGGTAAAGCCACCCGATGATGTATGGTTGTGGGTGTGCTATGGTCGGAAAGCCCAACCGCTTGATGGCATCTGCTGAAATGAGGTTCTTTTGGCTCCCATTTTTGACAATGAACTATAGCGGGGAACCCTTTACCCACATATGGGAGTGGAAGAGACGCTCCTCCTCCTTTGGATCTTCCGGTTCCTCCTTCTGCATCTTCGCAGTGGCAACAATGGCATTGGGCTCCGCATAAATAATCTGTTTCCTTTTGTTATTCCCCTTTTCTAGTTCTGATTCAGAGTTGGACCATGCATCTGATTCAGAATCCCTCATCTCGGCGACCATCGATTGCTTGGATCGACACTCACTTGTGTTGTGAGTGGAACTGTTATGGAACTCACACTACTTTCCCGTGTCCTTCTTTGGCTTCGCAGTGTTGTTATTTGCTTGTGGATTTGACAGGTTGTCTTGGGCCGCCATGCCTTGGATTTGTCTTTTGTTCTGTGGTTTGGGGGCACCTTTCCCTTGCTTTTGATTCGCAGATCCAAAGTCTCGTTTCTTTTGTTTGAATTTCTGCTCAATCTTGGCAGCATACCAGTATGCCATACCAAGAGAGGAGATGTCAAGGAGCTCCATTTCCTCCTGAATATATATGTGTAGACAACTGTGATAATTTAGCACCAAATGTTTCTCCGAATCTTTGATACCCAACTTTGTGCGCAGGGTATGGAACAGATTCGTCAGCTCATGCACATCTTGATCCCTTTGTTGCCACAACATGGTCCATTGTATGTACTTGTCCTTATAGCTCCCCACGGGATAGTATTGTTCCTTGATGGTGTCTCAGAAAGAATTCCCAGTGGGTACGACTAAGAACAGAGAGGGTTCTATCTCATCCATTTTCTCATAGTAGGTTTCCCACGAGTCCTTGACATGGGGGGTAGCTTTGAGGAGTGCAAAAATAATCTTCTCTCGGTCGGAAAAGTCATGAATCGATAAATATACTTCTAATAGATTCAACCATCTGTCTATGTCATTTTCATCTATTTGAACCTCAAATATGGGAATGAAAAAGTTTAATTGTACCTTAAAGAGAGACGTACCTCCAGAGTGGCTGCTGGATGCAGATACACTGTCGGTGGGCAGTCGCTGAAGGATTTGGGCAAAGTTATCCATCATCGAATTCCTTTGTTTTTCGAGGGCCTCCTCGAGCAATATTTTGATAGGATCTCCTGCTCCCTCATCTTCATTTTCATCCCCCATGGGTGGCCGTCAAGGTTTGCGAGGCTGATCTTACAAAGGTTCAACCAGATCGATCCCTAACTCCTTATACCCCGACCTCGTTGGTACATGCAAAGAAGGATTGAGAAAAAGCAGACCGCTTTTATACCACTGATCCAGATTTATTTAGGAACATAATAGAATACACATATAACCATAAATACAAATATTCAGCGGAAATAACACTTCATCTCATTAATATCAAAGAACATAAATTTGCTTATAGACATAATGGAAATAAACTAGCTAAGGCGTTGGTAGCTTATCTCTGAGAAGAGATATGGCGGCTACATGCCTCTGAAATCTGTGTTAAAGTGAGTCTTGAAGGCCTATATATTATTGAGAAACAACGAAAAACCCTAAACATCCAAAAAACTAACCCTAGTAGATGAAACGCCAGAATATGGGCCCCGTCGGGGTAAATTGGTACATCAATTTCTCGGGGTCGTAACTTTTGCATGCTATCTTCGTTTGACACACATGATACATCGTTAGAAAGGTTTATCCGAGGAATACAACTTTTGACTAAAAATGTAGATTCTAGAATGAAATCGTATTCGCCGGAAAATTGATGCCTGAAAACGTCGTTTAGGGCCTCAAAATAGCTCCGAATGTTCAGGACCTGAAAAAATGCTAAAATTAGTAAGTTGTGCCAAAACTGAAAAATGAAAGAGACAATGGTGGGGCTCTAAGTGGAATAGGAGGGTGGCCACCAATATCCACCCAGATCACTTTGATTGTAGTAATTGATCTAGCAGCTTCAGCTGGATTGAGAGCGACGACAACAATGACAAAAGGAGAAGGAGAGCGAAAGTATCACACGTAGGTTTTTTTCCCTTTCTATATATCTATTTGTTTTAGAGAAATTTGTAGTTGTATTTATTTTTTTGTTCTGAGTGAAGGAACACCATACTCAGGAATTTAGTTTATCCTAGATTAAAATTCCGTATAACAAATTGGCGACTCCACTGGGGACAAATGCCATCATTACTAGTGTTTCTGCCTCTGTTTACCATCATCAGTAGCATCTACTTTCTTTTATCATTCATTTGAATGAAAAATTTTCATTAGAAGTGTGTTTAGCTTCTTGTTTCCCAAACTTAGCTGCGCCCAATGCACTGTTGGTCAGGGTACAGTGCACTACAGTGCACTGTGTTCCATTTAGGGGTGCTCTGCAACACACTGTCTCCCCTTAGAGGCTGCGTTTCCCCCTCAACCAACGAAATTCCGCTCAAATTTGTCTTTGCTTTCAGTTTCAGCCAATTGTCTGTTGTATTCTTAGATGTTTGATTGCTCTTAGGGACCATTAAGCTTTCATGTTATTCCTGCTATGAAAAGTAATTTGTTCAATGTTTCATTATTTGTTTTCTTTATCATTGGAAAATCAAATTCAAAGTATTTAATTTTTGCATTAGATCAATTCTTTTTCAAAAAGGAAATTATTGTTTCATTTCTTATTTCTTGTAGGAAAATTTTAGTTTCTTTCTTCATTTTCCCAAGAGAAATTGTTGTTTCATTCCTCGTTTCTCAAAAGAAAAAATTTATTTTATTGATTTGTGCATATAGTTTCCTTTCTCTCATTCACATTAAAGGGATTTGAAAAGAAAAACATGCATGTGCATCTAGAGAATTGTGTGTGTTGCATAGGAACATGTTAGGGAAATCTGCATTTAGTTTGTTCTCTTTGTTGTATTGTTGTGTAACCAACTCCAGAAAGAGAAGAAAAGAGATATCCACGCCTTAGAAATAAGCCACTTCGAGGGGGCAACCTTCAATACATTACATGAATGAACAATTCTTGGATGATACAATTTACAAAACCTCCTTTCTATATATAGGAGTCCATGGGGCCATAATATAATCCTAGTGGGGCCATAATGTAATCCTAGCCGACCTAACAATAATAATTTAAGGGCACAATAATAACAATATGGGGGTTACAGGGGTACAGTAATAACAATAAGGGGGGCTACACTAACATAATAAGGGGCTATACTATTAATATAGGGACTTAACATGTATGCTCAAAATTTGATTGCTATTTTCCCTTAGTAGCTAGGATTTTCTTTGAAAAAGATAAATTGAAAAGGTTTTTTATCATTTAGTTTTCATTTTTATGAATTTCCCATTATATCACACGGTGAACCTCAAAGATAAAATTTTAAATAATATCAACATAAAATTTACATCAATCAACCTAAGGAAGCATTGTAACATTAACGATAACATTTAGAAGGTGTAGCTAGAGACGTGTTCCGATGTCGTTAAACATAGCAGCTATTGCTAACTTGTCTACGATACATTCTGAGTGTGAAATCCCACTCCACGTACGTAAGTATATAGGAGCTCATCCACGTACCTTCGAGTATATAGGGCGGTGTTACAGTACGAAAATTATAAGGGGGTGCTCACACTGTGCGGTTTCGCATTAGACAATGCTAATATGGACTTGGGCCTCCATGTACCTTTGAGTATATTTGGGAGGACAAATTTAGGTTGCTTACCATCCATAGGTAATTGAGTTGGCCGCCTTGTAACTTGTGATACACGGAACACAACATTCGGGGAGATTGCCTACCCATACTTCTTGGTTCACCAGGGGGTATTCTGCAGTTCACAATTACTTGGTAAACCTTTTGCCTAGAATCACCCTTTTATTTTTTTTATTTGTTTTTTTAATAAAATCAATAAGTCATTGTGGAAGAAGAACATCCCTTTTCCCGTTGTTCACGTAGAAAATAACTTAAACCACCTTTACCACCAGAAGCCATTTTTAGTCAGCAAAGGCGACATCGTTCTACCAAAATCAGTACCATCAGTACCTCTAGTGCATCATCTTCATCACATATACCAAAGTTGTATCGAGTCATTTATACACATCCTGGTTCATTCACTGTCATCGAAATTGAGTCCTCACAACTACCTGTGGATATGGTCCATCCAATCAGTGAGACCATACCTCCCAAATCTGCCCGATGTTGTTCAATTGGAAGTTAATCAGGATCCCATTGTTCTTTTACAAGAACATATAGATCCTAAAGTCGAACAACCGGAAGTTGTTTCTGTATCGGTCGCTCCATAGTCGATTGTAGCCATTGAGTCTCCCATATCACACAGTCAACCACCTGAAATATATCTCAGGCCTGATGGCGAAATCCTTCCAATTGGTTTGATTTTGATTGAGGAAGAACATCAACAAGAAACTCGCCCTTCAACTCCAACCCATTTTGGACCAGAGCTTTATCTTTATGAGACTATTCCTCGATTGACTTACACTACTTCTTTTGATACTGTTTCAATTCAAGTTCCCGTAGATCCTATAGGGTATACATTGGGTCATATAAGCATGGATGAGTCAAAATATACGGCTATATTGTCTATTATAATGGAAAAACATCTACTGTTTCTACTCCATCGATGTTTACCACATCACCAGAGTCACATCTATATGGTGGTCCTTCCATTCCATCGGGTTACCAATCATTATCTGGAACCTACCCTGGTGCATCCTCACATCCATGGAATTCACCCATGTCATATTTTGGTATTCTATCTAGTACATATCTAATGAGTATTTAACGGCTTGATCCTTTATATACATCTTCAGTGCAACATCAAGCTGGTCCATCTGGGTATATTCCATCTAGTACAATCTTAACTGGACTCCCACCATTTGGAGAGAAATATATTCCATATTATTATACTCCTCATGTTGGGGGGCAACCAATGGTCAACCATTTTGACATTACTCCATCGTTTTATGGTCAAACTAATGTTGGAATGACTGTTTGTCAGTGGCTGCTTATTTGTCCCTTTCAACCACAAACGGTTGTGCATTCATATCAACCGGTTCAACCTGTTGCACCCACATCTACTCCACTTGTTAATACTTCTTTACCTCTATTACAGGCTCATATTGTTGTAACTCAACCATCTCAAGTGGGTCCTTCAACCCATTACCCTAAAGTTTTGGGCCCTCAAACTCCAACTCCTTTAGTTGGTTTACAACAACCAGCTTTATCTATATTTTTTAATACACAAGCTAGATTACCCTTTTATGGGATGTCACAGGCACAAACGGGTCTTACCTATCCACAACTGAGTCCAAGATATTCTAGTTTTGGATATAATCTTGGTGGGCAGTCACCGTGGCAACCACAACCACAAATTCCACAACAATCATTCCAACAACAAGTAGCTTACCCAGGTTTTGGTCAACAGAATCCTCAAGCGTTTGGTCATCAAAACAACCCCTATTTGGGCTACCAACAACAAATTTTTTATGTTGGTTATCAAAGGCCTCTTGCCCAATAAATTCCATCACATCCTGGTTATGCTCAACCTGACTTAAATCGACAGTTTCCCTTTGTTGCAACTTTAGAATTACCCGATTTAAACCGGCTAACTAATGACTCCATCAACTATTTTCCTTGGTGGTTGGTGATACCACATAAATTACCCTCCGAAATTTCTAAATTCAATGGAAACCCTGGAGAATACCCATCAATGCATGTTATGAATTATCATTTGTGGTGCTCATCCAACTCCTTAAATGATGACTCCGTTCGACTACGTCTTTTCCAACGTATGCTCACTGGTCCAGCCACAAAGTGGTACATTGAACTACCACAAGCTTCATTTGATAATTTCACTGCCTTAGCCACTAAATTTTTGACCCACTTCCATTTACCCATACGATATGAAATTGGAATGGCACTGCTGACCAATTTTCAATAGACAAATGCTACTCAAATTTATAATCATATTCATGAGTGGCGTCGTCGTCGTAGAATGGTCAAAACATTTGTTCCTAATCAACTCTTCGTTGAGTGGTTTATTAAGACCTTGCTGCCATCTATCACCGAGGATGTGGCTAAAGGTGGCGTCATCACTGAAGAGTGGTTCATTTCTTGTGTCGAATACTTATATTTGATTTACACTAAGTATGGCACACTCTACGAGAAAATTCCAAATGCGCCACGATCTAATTTTACCATTCCTCCTCCATCTAAGGACTCTCATGCCGACGACGGCATGATAGGTACTGCAACTAATCACCACTATACTGCATATGATCCTGCACCTTCTTCCAAAATTCATGCCATGTCATCTGACAAAGGAAAAAAAGACAAGCAACTCGGAAGCAAGAAAAAGGGGAAAGCGAAGAAAAATAAAAATTCAACCCCGCAGGAACGATCATATGATAAAAAAACTGGAAATAATCAGAAATCTCATTATCCTTGCATAATATGTAATGAGGAGCACTTTTTTCGATACTGCCCTCACCACACCGAAGTCTCAAAATTTCTTAAGACCTCAACTGCATCTATTGTGTTGACAAATCCTTTTCCAAATCTAGAGACAAACATGGTTGCTACGGATCCCGCTTCTACTTCCCAAGTGCTTATACTATCTGTTACAAAGCCAAAAACTTATGTTTTGGTGTCTAGGTGAAATAAATATTATGGTAGTCAGGCTACTGATCAAACTACTACCTCAACCACGAATCTTTCCACTGAATCAATTCCGCCAACTGCTATTCCAGAGTTAACAATAAATCCACGAAAGGGAGTCGTCCACAAATCGAAAGTCAATCCTTGAGCCCGAGCAGCTGAAAATTATAATGTAGTTGAATATTTGGCTCATTCACCTTCAACTATGTTGATGCTTGAGGTACTTCAAAATTTTCCCTCCCAGAAGAAGGCTTTGTTGTCAGAAATTGGTGGAATGGACCCGACATATTCCAATATTGTAGTCTTTAATCATACAGGCTATGTGCCATAGTTACCAGTATAATTATCATTCTCTATCCAAGTAAATGTTCTCAATCACCTCGTTCATCGTACTATTATTGATGAGGGATCATATACTTGTATTATGTCTCTAAACTGCTGGAAGTCACTTGGCTCGCTGCGCTTATTTCAATCGCTTACGATGTTTAAAGATTTTGACGGTCGTACATATAAGATTTGCGGTATCATCAATTACTTGTATGTCGAAATAGGGGGAAATACTGTAACTATTGAAGTTGAGGTCGTTGATGAAACCCTTGAATACAATAATTTACTTAGAAGGCCATAGGTTTACGCTATGAATGTGATTGTCTCTACTTCTTTTAGAATGATCGCCTTCCCTCATAAAGGTGTTATCACAATCATCAATCAACTCTCCTTCTTTTCCTCTAGTTCCCAGGTATCTGGAATCATTTCGTTAGTTCACGCACCCCAGCTAGCACTTCAAAACATTAGTGTAGGACTCTTAAAGGATTCTTCCCTAATGGGCACCTTTGCATTACCGCTGCCTACGATGTCAGTAGAAATTGTAAGAATAGAGACCTGATGCATGATATCTTCCACTTAATTTGACTTAAGGAAGATTACCAATGATTCTGAAGTTTCTACACTGGATGAATTCTTGCCTCCCAACCCAATTGAGTTGGCATAGCAATTAATCTACATGGCTTGGACGACGAATACTGATTCATCGTTGCCGATCGTTTGGGTCGATCGTTCATTATATTTTGGTACTCCATCTGATCCTTTTTCATCCACTTTCTTGACTGATGAGAGAATTGTGGAATCCACAATGCCAAAAGGAGAACCATGGGAAGATCATCATCATCATTCCCATCTTCAAGATTACGAAGAAGATAATATTATTTAAATATATCACCCTTCGATCAATACTTTCGTTTCAAATTCTATTCCCATTAATGCAATCGAATCCGAGCAAAATTTATCAAATATTTAAGAAACCATTTCTATTGATATTTCTGTTAGTTTCAGTATTTTCATACTTCCACCAGGGATCAAAACACATTTTGCATGTGCATCTTAGGTGTTCCATTCTAAATAAATTTTCAATCATTCCATTAGGTCATGATATAAAATTGTTCCACTGGTGGTTGTCCTTGTCAAGTGTCCCATTTTTCTTCACAAGTATATGCTTGCTGACCCTCTTCCATGTCTTCATCATGTTGAAAACAAGTCTGCTCTCATTCCTCTTTTATTCAAAGTCACTCATTGAGTTAGTTTCTTTCATTTCTCATTAGGTCACTAGGGTTTCATTAGGTCAAATCATTGCATTGTCTCATTTTCATTGAAGGGCAGCAAAAGGTGTGAGAGTGATCTCAATAATGTCTCTTTACCATGTAAATATGATCTCTAAGATGGTTTCCAAAGTTTTAATTTGATTTCAAGTGTGAGTTTCATTCCAAGAGTCAAGTCATTTGCCACTCATAAGGTTGGTTTTTCTTCAAAATGTGTTTCTGACCAAACAGAGATGAATTTGACAAAAGTGAGAGTGATTTTTATCCATTATAGATCCAAGAAGAAAACCTCCTTTGGTTTTTACACAGGTGTCATGGTTTTATAGAAATGTCAAAAATGCATGTTCTATAAGAGGTTTGCTGCATTTCTGGAGTGACCTTGGGAAAATCAAATTTTATACTAGTTGGAGTGTCTAAATTACTTCCTTGATAAGTAAAATGATAAATAGATAGAGATATCTTTCCAATGAGCTATCAAGAGCTCAATTTGGAGTTGAGGAAGGCCTCCAAAAGTTTCATGCACCAGCACTCTACATTTATGCACCTTCATTAAGAAATTTTTGACCAGTCTCGGTAAAAACAATTTTTAACAAGGCTAATCAACTCCAAACAGAAAACCAAAGGTATATTTGGAAAGTAGACAGGTTAACATTTCCAACGAGCTATCTTGGGCCCAATTTGGACACTGGGAAGGCCTTCAAATGTGGTCTGCAAAAAGGTGTTGCAGGGACGTTGCGCGTTTGGAGAGGTCACTGCGGGTTTGGAAAGGACGTTGCGCGTTCAACAGGACGTTGCGCATTTGCTCAGCAAGGCAGAAAAAACATTTCACAACCTCAAAATTCATCAAAAAGTTCTAGATATTGGCATATATTTTCTACAAGGTTCTCTTGGTCAGTGAGTGAACCCTAAGACGCCTCCTTTGATATATTTTGTGTTTTATAAGGAATTAGAACTGTTTTCTAAAAAGAAGCCCTAGTTCTCATTTTAAAACTAAAATTCCCTTCTCATTTCCATGAATATTTCCCATAACCATATTCCCTAAAGCACATACCATTCATAATACCACTAAATCATAGGGTTTACACAAACCTAGGTTCACATTTCCATTCTCATTCCCTCCATTTCACAAAGCATTTCCTTTCACTTTACATTCCCTCCATCTCATTCCATTCACCTTAGGGTTTCACATTTCAAATTCAATATGGCTTAAGAAGAGACATTCCACCACTCACTCATCAAAATGATAGTCATGCTTTAGCTTGAGAAAAAGAAAATTCCATGGGATTCCTTCATATCAAATGAGATTTTTACTACCCCACCTTGTCAGCATGAACTGAACACCCCTTCATCATCTCATCCTCCCACATAAATTCCTCCATCTGATCCCACTGTTTACACATAATTAGCAAGTCACCTTCAGTCACCTCATTCACCTCATATTGATCCTTTTTCTTCACCCTTAAATAAATCTACATCATCATCACAACATGATTCATAGTCATCAATCAATGAGGAAGATATTGAGGCAGCATGGGCTAGATTGGTTGAGGATTGAGACTTTTCCGAAAACTTACCAAAAAGGCTATAGACATGTGTTTGCTTCAATTGTAGTGAAAGGTGACATTCCTTCGTCATCAACACAACAAGTAGACAAAGGTAAGGAAAGGGTAATGGAGCCAAACATTGATGATGAGGAGGGTAAACATGAAACAAAGCATGAATTTTAGTTGATTGACCTATGTGAGGAAGATGAGGAAAAAATCACCAATTTAGTTCTTAAAGGCAAAGAAGCATGGCTTGAGAGGGTCAACCAAAACTTGGAGCAGCTCTTGGCCAAGGCTCAAAATGATAATTACATTCAGAGGAAAATGGCAAAGCACTACGCCATGAGGAACAAAATTCCAAAGGCCAAGCTCAAACGAGCCTATGCAAAAATTCAAACTTTGATTAAGAAAAAGAAGAAAGAGAAGTTAGAAATACCTTTTGAGGTGTCATTTCATGCCTCAAACACTTAATGAGAAGGTACCCTCATAAAGTTTGATAAATTTTGGCACTCTTTTCAATTGTGTTCATTTTTGTGTTTTTTAGTACTTTTGCATGCATAAATTTTTCCAAAGGCGTAGTGACCTGGACGTTGCGCTCTTTTTTGAGGCCTCCAAATGCCAAATGGCCACCACCAGCAGGTTTATAATTATGAGGACATCAACCCTAGAAATAATGTAATATTTGGAGGAGAACTATCCCCTCAAACAT
This sequence comes from Pinus albicaulis, assembly GCA_034641835.2. Classification (NCBI taxonomy): domain Eukaryota; kingdom Viridiplantae; phylum Streptophyta; class Pinopsida; order Pinales; family Pinaceae; genus Pinus; species Pinus albicaulis. Next base: position 1,111,612,324 of record CM076584.1, read on the forward strand.
GCAAAAAACCACCTAAAAATCATGTTTTTGCCTCCTTTTTGACCTGGTTGCTGCATGTTTACCAGTCATGGGAGATTGGATTTTTGACAGAGAAAATAAAAACCATTTTAAAAAATGAAGATAGATATAGAAACTAGACTCCTAGAGATTTCCAATGAGCTATCATGGAGAAAATTTGGACATTGGGAATACACTCAAAACCAGGTTGCAAAATAAGCTATTTTTCCTGCTTGGACGCTGCGCGTTTGCCAGAAAATTGCAAATTTTTACAATCTTCAGCAAATCTTCTCCAGTTTGACTTTTCACTTTGGGAAATGTAATTTTACTGATGTAAATGTTCAATATGAATGTAAAAGTCATGTTTTTACTTTTATCTAAGGTAGATACATTATGTAAGTCATCAGTTGAGGTCAAATGAATTAGTTTCCTCTCTTTTAGAGGCAGGTTGTTGGGTATTCCTAGTCTTCAGATTCTTGTTCAGCATTGGGTGGAAACGGATTCTCATCTCATGGATTCGACTCCCTGAGGAAAGGGATAGTGGTTTTGAGGTATATTTATTCTTCTTCTTTCTCATTTGTAGGGGTTGGACTCAGTTGGATTCTTAGCTTTTGAAGAGACATACCTTGTATCAGTTCTGAGTAGGAAAATTAATCAAATTTGCAGCTATTTTTATGGGATACCTGTGGTATGGTGTTTAGTTTAGTTTCTCTTTTTTTTTTCATGTAATGAAATGTATTTTTTATTTTATTCATCATTTCATAACTTCTAAGTGGATGTATGCAAGTTAGATAGGCATAATCCATTCTCATATGCTCTGTTTAGGGTAGACATTCACAGTCTGTAATTTTCTTCAGTTTAGAAAGGAACCATGATTTTTAGCGTGCTCTTTCTAGCTCCTTACCTGTCTTGATCATCCCACCCATTGAAATCCTAAAGTGATAAACATTGTACATACCTTTCCCCATCGAACACCCTACAAATTTTGACCTAATTTCTTTGTCCTGACTGTTTGACTCCTTCTGATCCAGCACAACCCTATACAATCAAAATCAAAACCCTGAGCTACTATACCTAGCCTAATATCTTCTTTCCTTAGTTATCTTGGCTGTGATCTATATGGAGAGAGCCCTCTCCTTGCCTAGTAGGGCTAGCTACTTGGCTAAGCATGGTTTGTGGTTACCTCGGAATTGCCTTCTTCAGCCTGAGGTTCAATCCTAGTGATAAAAATTTCAGCCAAACTCGACGTTGTAGAAAACATTCATGTTAGCGTGTCTTGTTCTCCATCCGAACTCAAAACTTTTCACTCTCTCTTTCATGAATTCCTAGATATATTTGCTTCGTCTTATGAGGAAATTCCATGCATATATACTAGTATCGCTGAACACCCAATTAAAATATACCCTGATGTCAGACCGATTCATCAACGCCTTCGTCCTATTCATCCGAAGAAGGCTTCTACCATTAAAACAGAAGTTGAAAAACTTTTGCGTGCTGGTTTCATTTACCCTGTTTCGCTTACTAATTGGGTTTCCAACATTGTTCTTGTCATGAAGAAACAAGGGAAAATCAGAGTGTGCGTCGATTATCGGGATGTCAATCTTTCCTGTCCAAAAGACAACTATCCTACTCCCTTTATTGATTAGATTATTGACGAATGTGTCGGGTGTGAAATATTTTCATTCATGGATAGATTCTTTGGTTAAAGTCAAATTAATATATGCCCTGAGCACCAATATAAGACAACATTCATCTGTCCCTGGGGCACATTCTCTTATCGTAATCTCCCATTTGGTTTAAAGAATGTTGGGGCAACATTTCAAAGAGCAATGGATTATTATTTCAATGAAATCAAGAAAATTGTTCAACCTTATTTAGAAGATTTACCTGCGCATTCACGAAAATAGACTAATCACCCGATGCATTTGAGAGCTATCTTTTTACGCTGCCGACACTACAAAATATGCCTCAATCCAAAAAAATTTGCGTTTTGTGTTGGTTTTGGTCTTTTTATTGGATTCTTCGTCTCAAAATATGGAATTCGAATCGACCCACTAAAGGTCTAGGCCATTCTTGACTTTCCTGTGCCATCAAATTTACTTCAGTTACAAAAAATTCTTGGAAAGGCTAACTTCCTAAGGGGGTTCATACCCAACTACGCAAAAATGGCTAAAGGATTTACTTGTCTCTTGAAAAATGGGATTCCCTTCGACTGGGATAAGGTTGCGCAAGCTTCTTTTGATGTTGTCAAGGATACACTGGTCCAAGCATCATTAATGTATCCCCCCAATTATCAGAGTGATTATTTATTATATATCGTCGCGATAGATACGAACATTGCTATGGTATTGGTCCAAGAATAATATGGGATAGAACATCCAATATATTGTTTGAGTCATAATATCAATGATATAGAAGTGAAGTATTCACACGTCGAAAATATTTCCTTGGCGGTTGTTCAAGATGTCCAAAGATTTCGCCATTATATCCTACTTCGGAAGAACATTGTCATTTCAGATTGCAACCCCATGACATACATTCTGTCACGTCAATCCTAGGGGGAAAATATTCAAAATGGATCGTTATTTTGCAAGAATTTGATTTGGAATTCATAAAATCCAAGTCAAAGAAGTATTTAGTTTTGGCCGAGCTTCTCTACGACCTTCCCTTTGATAGTTCTGATACTACATCAGAACCATCAATTCTCGATGAGTCTATGTTTCTGATCGGATCATCTGACCCTTGGTATGGGGATTTTATCATTTATCTCCAAACCCAAAATTTTTGGCCCGATACCTCTCGCTCTCAACAACGACATATTCGATACCAAGCCACAGATTATCTGATCGTCGATGATAAAATTTATCATCGTGGTATTGATATGATTTTAAGGAGGTGCCTCACTCATGAGGAGGCCAATAAAGTTCTAAATGATTGTCATGTTGGGGCTTGTGGTGGACACTTTTCTAGATATGCTACCGCACAAAGGATTCTCCACGCTGGTTACTTTTGGCCTACCATATTTCGCGAATGCATCCTCGCGGTCAGAAATTGTCATGTGTGCCAGATATTTGAATGTAAAATATACATTCCGCCAGCGTCGCTGAATCATGTTATCACTATGGGACCATTTGAAAAATGGGGCATTGACTTCATGACCTACAACCCTCATTCGTCTAAGGGGCATGGTTATATTATTGTCGCAGTCGACTAATTTACCAAGTGGGCCAAAGCAATGCCTACATTCAATAACACAAGCGAAACAACTGCACTGTTCTTTTTCAATCGTGTCATCTCACGGTTCGGTGTACCACAAGCTATAGTTACAGATCATGGTAAGAATTTTGGCAATCACATGATGAATGAGTTGACTGCCAAATTAGGACTGTCACATGATAGTTCTACTCATTATTATCCACAATCCAATGGATAAGTTGAATCCATTAACAATATTCTTAAGAGAATGCTTCAACGAATGATAGGAGTTCATAAATGAAATTTGCATTGAATCCTGTACTCATATTTGTGGGCATATTGAACCTTGGTAAGAAATGAAACCGGATTTACCCCCTTTCAATTGGTGTATGGTCTGGAGGCTATCTTTCCTATCCAATGTGAAATTTCGTCATTAAAACTCGCTATTGACTTTTTACCTGACACCTCTAATGAAGAAGCACATATTTTTAACCTCATCCATCTAGATGAAACATGTCATGAAGCCACATTGGCTAACGAAGCGCATAAGATATGAATCAAGGCGCAATACGACCAACATGTCAAGCCTCACATCTTCTCAGAGGGTGAACTAGTCTTACTTTATGATCAGGAAGCTGATTTGATAGGTACATGAAAATTTGAGCAACTGTGGCATGGCCCCTACATTTTCAAAATAGTTCTGGCTAAGGGAGCCTACAAGTTAGTATATTATGATGGAATTCCATTAGCGCAACCTTGAAATGGGATGTATCTTAAACGTTACTATGCTTAGTTGAGCGTAGTAAAATTTTGTATTATATTGTAAATATTCTTTTGATTTTCATTTACTGTCTTTGTTTTTTTTTCTAGAGTTTTCTTGAAGCTAGTATTCCACTTTACATTTTGTCGCAAATGAATGAATCTTTGGAACGATTTTTTGGGTACGCTTATGGTGCTAGTCATAGCACATAGAATCTATCCGCTGCAACATGGGCCATTTTCACTCCAGGTGGCGAGTTAGTGAGTTTTCAAGGGTTTTGTATTGGTCGATCTACAAACAATATTGCTGAGTATAGCGCATTGATCAAACTTTTCTCTTATGCCATTTCATTTGATATTAACCACATCATCATTAGGTTATACTCACAACTTGTTGTACTGTAACTTACTAGCATTTATACTGTCCAAAATCCAACACTGCATCGTATGTTCCTAAGAGTTATACTTTTGGAAAGACATTTTGATTACATTCAATATCAACACATTTCCAGAAATTTGAACACATTAACTGATTCCTTAGCGAATTGTGTTTTAAACAGTCATTTGCAACACATGTAAAGACATATTTTCAATTCACATCACATAATTGAATAGGAATACATAATAAACATAGGAAAACACTGGAAACAAATAGATATATAGTTATAGGTTTTTACAAAAAAATGTGCCCAAGACACATTGGTCATTTGACCTCAAAATGTATGAAAAATGTCAAAGTAAACTAGTGATGTTTGTGATAACAAGCTACTGATCTAGCTATCCTACACAATAACTGCATCCAATGGTTAGGAACGCTAATAGTGTAGTGCTGCAGTCTCATAGGTAACTCTTTGATCCAGAAATCCGGAATCCCAAGAGTCAATCCCTCCATGTGTTGTTGTAGCTTAGCAAGAGTCTCGGTCATATCTAAATCCCGAAGGACTTCTCTCCCAACAACCCTCTCTGCTGGCTCATCTACTTCCTGCACTCGCTGACCCACTGGTCAAACTCGACCCACATTTGTGTACATCAAACTTTAGTTTAGTCTTGGGAAACATCAAAATACATAAACATGTAGAAATCTTAGAAAAATTAAAAAACATGGTCAAAACATTCTTACCTATTCCACCCCATTGAGCACCATCTGGTAGAATCAAGTCTGGATCTCTACGGAAATCTATGCCTGCATATGCATATGCATCTATGGAAACCATCTGTCATCTAAACCAGGCGAAAAATGCAGTAGAGAATACGATGGTTGATTGACCAACATATCTAGCCATCAATTCAACCCATCTCTGCATCCATGGATCTCTAGGGCCAGATATGCCCAGTGTAACATGTTGTGGCTGCATCAATGGAATCTGCTCTAAGGCGAAGGAAATCATGATCGAGCCATAGTTTAAATTCTTCATCCTTCCACCCTTTTCTTTAGTCAGTTGTTCTTTCATCTGAAAGAGTACTGCTCCAGCCCAGTTAAATATTGTTGGTTCTTAACACTCAAGTGCATACTGCATGTATGATCTATTTGCAACGTGTAGTGTCGCGGAACCAGAAAAATTTTCAATAGTAAAAAGGATGGTTCTCAAAGGTAGATCATGCACATCATGAATATTTATTTTCTCATATTTATTCAGTTCAGTACCTAGATGAAAATGTTGGCTTATGTAATCCCTCACTGACTCTCCTCCAAGAGTAGATCTTGCAAGGGAAATGGGAGAACCTCGTCTCGATAATCTAGCAAGAAACTAAATGTCCTCTAGCAATATTGGGAGCACTTTGTCCCTAATGTGAAAACCTTGCAATACAGGATCCCATGAACAAATGAGGAACTCCAATAGTTCCATTTTCTGCCTCATCCCTAATAATATGAAGTATTTAAGAAACTCGCAATCTCTGAGGGCTCTTACTGTACCTGGATCGTTTAGGGGAATCATATTCTGTTCTTCATTTTCTCTTTCTCGCCACGTAATCGTCATTTTGATCCGATGAATACTGAAACACAATCATGAGTTTCATTAGGATCCATTTCATGCAAAAAAATTGGGAAATTTTGGGCACACAACAAGAAACAAACATGATAAATGCACCCAACGCACCCCAGGTCAAGGGATAGAGTGTTGCAATGTATCTAGCCTTCAATTTCAGTGCACTGCAACACACCTTTCGACATTCAAGGGTGCATTTCCCTCAGAACGTAATATATTTTCCCTAAGGGGATAAAAAACCTAAAATTTGACCATGAAATGCAATAAAAATGATACTAAAAGAAAGATAAGGTTCATAGCTCCAACCTGGATCAAATGAAAAGAGAAATCGTCCACTAAAACTGTCGCAATCGACTGCTGAAGTTCGAGGGAAAAACTAGTTTGGAGCTCCTAGTTTTCAAATGGTAACTTTGGAATGGAAAAAACACTTTTATTTAGTCATTTGATTATTTTAAATCATATTTAATGCTTTGTCTATGGTTTTTATTCATTTTTTTTATGAAACGGGTATTTTTAATCCGTTTGATGGTTTTCTATAATAGGTTTTACAACTGATACAATGAGTTTAACGTGCACACTTATTCAAGAATGATTTGACCACAAAGCATACTTTTATCCTTTTTTTTCGAGCTTTGATAAAAATGAAAAAGGAATTAAAGCGCACTTTTATCTCTTTTTCGAGCTTTTATAATTGCGAAAAAGGAAACCCCTAAATTATTCTTTTAGCTCTTTTCAGACTCCGATAATGTGAAAATATTTCCAAGCACTTGTCTTTTCGAGCTCGTAAAAGTAAATGAAACAAAATCTACTCAGTATAAGCTTAACCCTTTTCCGGACTGAGATAGTTTATTTACGAAAAATGAAAACCCTAGTCGAACATGGATAAGAGGTTTTTTGAGGTATCATTTTACACTTTTTCGGACCTGAGCGACAAATTTATGAAAAAGGACTCATGGATTTTTTTTTTTGTCCTCTTTTTCAAACTTTCTGAACACGAAAAATGACTCGATTTTCATCATTGTTAAACTCGTTAAACATAAAATAGTGGAAAAATTTTCGATTATGGAAAGATAGAGTTTCATTATCGCTAGACTCGTTAAATCATTAAATAGCGATGGATTCACTCAAAGGGTCGAATTATAGATAAAGCATATGTTACCCTCCTCAAGCTTGTTAAAAAATAAAGAGGTACTTGTCAACAATGACCGAGAAAATTTGGGAAAAAGAAAAAAAAACTTTATGGTAGTAGGTCACTCTTGAACATGACACTTTCACTCCATCTCTATGACTTTTGGGTTGGGTAATATTCTTGACGGTTCATCATATCATCACTTCAGTTTTGGGCAATGTTGCCAACTCATCTTAGTGTCGCCAATATGTTCAAGAGAAGTCATCCAGTAATTCCTCATCTTTCTGCAATACTCATAAATCTTTATTTTCATGACAGTCATCCCTGAACATTCCTATATAAAGTCACATTTTATCTCCAAAATCATTACTCACGTTTTGCGATAAAGTTGCTTCCTGTCGACATCAACTCATCAGCCAGGAAGTTTACTTAGAAACATCTTCTAGTACTGTGGAGCTTGCTACATTATCGGCAGGTTTCTCGCTTCCGGGCCTTTGACCGAAAGAATTTTTTTGGAGTTCGACATCAAATCATCTATTCACGCCTTGCAAATTGTGCTGCAGTACCTTGAGAGCCATTAACATCAATGGTGGTTTTCTCACATCTGTTAATGACTCACATCATTGGCTTGTAATCAGACGATGTATTCCCATGTTTGAATTCAAATCATATATTCACATGGTTAGAATTGTACCTGAACAATCAAGTGAACGAGATAAGAAGACCCCAGATCTAGTTTCATCCATCTAGGCTGCGATTTCAGGATTGTTGTACACATCATCTGTATGATGGCTTTACATACAGATTGTCATCCGAACATTGGCCTATATCTGTAGGCATGTATATATCGGGCAAAATTATAATGTAGACGACTTTATGAATTATGCACATGTTATGATAGTTTATGTGGTGAGCATGGGTATGCCTCCCTCAAAAATTCATGTCTAATATGTAAGATATCATGATGTAATGTATTGCAAATTGATGCAGGTCATTGTCCGCTTCAGATCCTACTCATCACATCGTAAAGCATCTCATCCAAATATTATAATTATTTTGACTTCATGATTTAGGGGGTAGTTGTTATAGGTCAGTTTGGGCATCATCCCCCAAGACTTGGTCATATTGGACATCATCCCCTAGGACCAATGAATAGGGTCTATCATCACCTTATATTTCAATTTCTATATGCCCTAAGTGAAGACATTCCTTTTATGGCTTCAATTGTGAGATTTACAAGGTTTGAAGTATATATTATGTGACCCATTGAATCACCAACACTCCTCTCTAAGGGAATAACTACGTTGCAGTGCCAATACCTCCAAGCAAGGGTGCACTATAGTGCACTTCTCGACACTCAAGGGTGCGTTGGTCACCTCGGAGAAAAATCATCATTGTTCCGGGAATCTCCACATGGCCAGTGGCTTCTAGAAGAGTCCATAGGTGTCATACTTCGAATACAAGTGTCCATACACAACCTCTAAACTTGGAAACATGTCTTACCTATTATTATAAAGCCATTAAATGAGAAATTACTTTCAATTTCCATATAAATTGAGCACTCATCTAGGTGTTAGGGAGGAATAATTTTGTGAAAAGTTATGCTATTGAATTTTCAATTGATAAGAGATTGTAAGTATTGATATGTTGCTGAGATGATGCTAGATGTGATGAGGCTGGAATGAAGTTGGAGTAGGTTGACGAAAAATAGATCTATTGGTTGTAATATTCTCCTCCTACTTTATTAATAAATATATATGTTCATTTTCTCATACATATGTCTATATCTTGTGAAAAGTATTCTTGATGATGTATGTATTCTCAGATCTGATCGGTTTAATTTGGTTAAGATAAGTAGATACTTGTATATTTGTATGTTGTTTTCTATTCTCTGTCTTTGATTGTAGGAATTGATCTAGCGGCTTGAGTTGGATTGAGAGCAATGACAACAACGACAAATGAGAAGGAGAGAGAAAGTATCACATGTAGGCTTCTTTCCATTTATGTATCTATATTTGTCTTAGATAAAATAGTAGTTGTATTTCTTCTGTTGTTCTGAGTGAAGGAACACCACACTCAGGGAATTTAGTTTATCCGTAGATTAAAATTCCGTATAAAACTGATTATTTAAACAAATAATGGTGGCACCATTGATTTTTCCTTGGCCTATGGCCAAATTCTAGTGTCTATTGTCATTTTATGCACTGTGATCTCCATAGTTAAATGTATAATTGATTGATGACATAAATGAAGTAAAAGAATGCTAAATAACATATACATAAACAAACACAAATAATTATGATGTTCATAAATCCTATCTTTCAAACAAATTTTAAAAAATAATTGAATGGTGAAAGTGATTAGTTGATTTTCCCACTAGAGAAATGGCTTATGCCTCCATGATTCCACCAAACTGGAGTCAAAGACACCATATTGAGTGATAATTGTACACATTTTGCAATCACAAATTAGAACAAAAGACAAAAAATTGCTAAAACATCATCAATGAAATTCCCATTGGATTCCTCCTGTAATGTAAGAAAACTAAGTTAAAATTTCATGTAATAAAAGTTAATAAAGGAAAAAATAAGACCATGGTTATGGGACATGTATTCCAAGTTGAATGTTGGGAAAATATATCCTAGTGTGCTTCAGTGGATGTGTTTATGGCTAAGGGGAAATTGGAAAATGTAATGGCTAAGACATTAAAGCGGCAAAAAGTATTTTTGGCACATTTATTTATGAAAATAAAGGAAATTAGGAAAAAAGGAAGGTGAAAGGTCACAGGTTGCATGTGAGGAGGAAATTGAAGGAAAATAATGGAAAATGAAAAAAATAGAGGCCCCATTAATAAAAAGGCTTCTGAGAATTAGTTCATGACTTTTGTCAGTTTAGTTTTGGAGCTCTCTCATTATTCTCTCTCTCTTACACTCTTGGATACTTAGAGTTTTCTTGGATAATTTTAGCGTTGAGCCAAGAAAGAGGAAAACTAGCAAAGAAAGGACAAGGAAAGGAAAGGAAAGAAAATATAAAGCAAGGAAGAGCAAGATCTAGCAACTTCAGCAGGAATACTTGCATGTAACATATTGCATGTGCGATTTTCTAGCTGGTTTGGAAATGCATGGTTTATGCATGTTGGTATTTGGTTCTCTTGTTGTCAGTGGCATGGTTTTGTCAAGTTTTGATATTGGTTTTAAACCTTGCCTTGATTTCTTCTAGATAACCATGGTGTGATGGGATTTGATCTTGGTTTTAAGTTTTGGAATTTTTGGATGGATTTCAGAATCCAGGGTGGAAGTGGTCTCAAGGAAAATTCCCAAAGGCCTAGGAATCCCTTGACTAGTTTTGGTAGGATACACAGTAAATAATTAGGTCAGTGTCTCGATTTAGGGCCTAGGAATCCAGTTTGGATTGCGGTAAAGCCCGAGAGACAAGGAGAAAAAAAAATCCTCAAGGATAGTGATGGATTTTCAGAGGCTTTCCAAGCTCGGTTTCGTTTTGTGATTAGGGCACCGGTTTAGGTTTGATCACGGTATGGTGAGGGTGGAGGTGGTTTAACCTTTGGATTCCGTTGGTGGTTTTTGGATTGGTTTATCCATGAGATCCCACATTCATGCTTAGAATATGGCACGGGGGTGACTGGATGAAGAGAGATTTGATTCACCCTGTGTATGGTCAGGTGGTATGTCGAAGTCTCAAACTTGGTCGATTATTTCCTATGTTTAATGAAAGCTAAGTTCTCTTTCTTTTGTACTTATTAATGCGTGGCTTTAATGGATGTTATCTCAATTTTATTTACATGGTTTTATACTGGTTATAAGCATGGTTATATGACTAGTTCAAGTCATGGTTATTTCATGTATTTACTTGTAAATGTTAAAATAATGGATGAAAGACCTAATTGATTTCATATCAGTTCAAGGAAGAGGGTGGTGATCCTTCTTGTCATGTCTCTTAATAGTTTCTAGTCATTCATGCTCTGTCTTGTATCTTACACCTGTATATTACGTTGATGCCAAGTGTTTGACATAATGTAAGTCTCGGTTGGGGATGGTCAGGCCTAGTTCTAGAGTCAGTTTTTGGTTCGTTGGCACTGTTGTCATGTGTTTTATGGATTTTGGAAGATACAAGAAGTTCTGGTCAGCATCCAGGATTATAGGCTTAAAAAGTGCCATAAATATCGTGGACACTGGCACAAGTTTGGGTGAAAGAGTCCTTGGACACACACATGGATATACTTTGGGAGTGTCTAGAGCCTCCCAGACACACCCTTGCCCATATCAAGGGAGCATCCAGGGGTTTTCTTCATTAAAATTTAGTGGGGCTCAGGGACAGGTTAGGTGGATGACTGAGATAACCTCTGGGGGTCCTGTGGCAGGTACAGGGAGTCCATGTCATGGTTTTTCACGTCAATTCCACTTCATTAAAGTCACCAAAGAGGTTTATTATTCTCTTAACTTCCCTCAACTCATGTTTACCCTAGTTGTCTGGTTACTTTGGTAGATGTGAGGGGAGGTGTACGTTACATACAATTAGATCATCCTCCTTTTGGTATTTATGTTTCTTAAGCCCTTCTCCTCACTTTTTCCAACCATGGCCAATGGGAAAAGACAATACAATTGCAAACATGATTTTGAATCCCCCATGCACCAATACGTTAATAATTACTAGATCTACAGAATCCACCAAAGTAATTCTTCCCATCCCGCTTGATACCTATTTTATTATCTCCAACTAGAAGGGCGTGCTCCGAATAGAAATGTTTATGGATAAGAAAACTATTAGTACCCCATGGCTTCATTTTATCTCAACAATTAAATCTAAGGAAACATCTAAGTGGTCAAGTTCCATTGCAAGGAAAAGTGGTGACACACCTATGGGCATTAGACCCATCCCAAATTAGAATCATTAGATCAAATTTTCTTTTGAAGATGCATAGTTTGAATTTATGCCACATTATGAAGAATGTTAGCCATTAGGGTGCATTTATGGGGACTATGATTTTATATGTATTAATGATGATGTTTATAACGTTTCCATGGTGATGATTTGTGTATGAATGTGCGATAACATTTATGTAAAATATGAATGTTTTACCTTACATTGATTAAAATTTGAAAAGTTGAAAGTTAATTTTTTTGGAGAGTTTCCCCACTTTGAAAATTGGTTCGTTGCATGTGAATATGCATCAAGTAAATAATTTTTTTCCAAAATTATGTTAAACAACATTGGTATGCTATCCTCTTTATGAATGTGTTTCACTAGCTCCATGAAGTAGGATGTGCTAGTAGATAATTCTAAGGAGAAGAAAATGAAAAAGACAAGACATAAATTGTTATGGATTATGTGATCATTATCAAGGCTATTGGTGTTGATCAACCAAAGGCTAACCATACCATTGTCTACTAAAAATAGACACTAATCACACTAACTGTATGTATGAATTGCACTAAATTAGATATTTTATAAATATTAAATTATATATTTTGTGTTCATATAATATGAATGAGGTGACTTATAAAGAAACATTTTGATGGATATTTTGAATTTTGTGTTCTGAACATTTTGATATGTTGATTTTTTTAGCTATGGCCAGTCTTCATAATGCATGTTTGAGTTATTAATGAATTTTTAAAGCATATTTTTAAATGTTAAGAGTAAAAAAATTCAATTTTGAATCAGAATAAAATTTTTGGCATATGTTGTCCTTGATGGAAACCTACTTGATGAAGTTGATGGTAATCTACTTGATGAAATAAGATTTTTGGCTATATGATGCAGAGTGTTGTCCCTGATGGCAACCTACTGGATAAAGTTGATGACAGCCTAACCTGATGAAGATTAGAAGAAAGGAAAAATGATAAATATGATGTGTCACAAGGCATCTGCGGGTTTTTTTAGGAGAAGTAGCGTATGCACGCGGAAAATTACGTACCAAGTCGCGTATGGATATTTGCGCTCTAAATTTATAAATGTAGGGGTGTTACCATGGTATTGACCCATTGTATTGAGCGCTGGAATATCTATTTGATCCCATCCATGAATACCATTAGTAGTGGTGTGGTTTTGGCTCATGGTATTGATAAAGGCTAAACCTATATAAGGAGTAAAGAATAATAGTGCAAGGTGTGCAAGTGTCTGGGAATTAATGAATAATTCACTCTGAAGTATATTTGGATGGTTTAATTTTGTTCTTAATTGATAGATCTAAATCTATGATGCACCTATGAATGTGATGAAGGTTCAAGATCTCCAGATCTAGAAATGATGAATCTCTAGGATGATCTGAAAAGAAGTAATGAAGACCTAGCACAAATCTGATGAAGAAATTGAAGAAATCTGGGTAAGTTCATAGATCTGATCTATTCTGCAAAGTTTATCTTTTATAGATCTATACGCAGGTTCATTTCACGAAAAGCGTGTGTATACGCGGATCTGGTTCAATAAAAGAGCGTATGGACAGTCAGGTTTTTCTTTGAAAAATGCCTGGATGTCATGTAATAAATTCATGTAGCGTGTATGGATGGGTAAATTAAATAAAAAGCAGCGTATAATCTAAACTAATGATTATCTCCAAGGTTGAATGATATTACATATCTATTAAGAAGTGGAACCACTCTTTGATATTAGGATTCGATTGGTTTCATTACTGGTTGAGCATTGGTAGTATATTTGTTGATGAGTGAAGGGTTGTAATTTGTTTGATTAGTTTGAAAATTGATGAAACATAGTGCGGTTTGCGAAGGTCAAGCCTTGATGAGGGGTTGGAGCTCCCTTCAGTGGTAGTTGGTAGCGAAGGCTAGGGGTTGTAGCTTATTTCCCGGGGAGAGATTTGGTAAATGAAGGTTGTAGTGTGGTGGGATCTGTCTTTGATCCTTGATGTAAAGTGTAGCCAATGCAGGTTGTAAGAAGTTTTATTTACATAATAAATATTGAAGACTGAGACGACGGCAGCGGTGGTTTTCTCCCAAATTGGGTTTCCACCTTAAATCCTAGTGTTCATGTGTGTTGCTTATGTGTGATGATTTATTCTGCTCTTACTGCATCTGTTTACTGCTTACTATACATCTGATGAATGAATGATACAATGATCCAAGTTAAGAATTAAATGCAATAATTATATCTCTGGACATACGTGAGTTGTCTGAAGGATATCTGCATGTATACGCGAGTTTTATTTAGTAAAGTAGCGTATGGGTTGTAGAGAAAGAAAAAGTTAAAAAAATTTCAGTCTGAACTAAACACTGATTCACCCCCCCTCTCAGTATTTTTCCCAACAATTGGTGTCAGAGCAGGTCCTTCTGAAAAAGCTTAGCTGCTAGAAGGAAGATCAAGCAAGATGAGAAATCAAGATGGAACAACGTCTATCAAGCCTCCGCTCTTTAATGGAATCAATTTAATCTTCTGGAAAACAAGGATGAGATCCTATCTTCAGTCTATGGGAACAGATGTATGGGCCATTGTTCAACAATGATATCAATATCCAACTACAATCCCAATAGATTCGACTGAAAAGAAGAATTATGAATCAAATGCAAAGGCGGTCAATGCTATAACGGGAAGTCTGACTGAATCTGAATTTGTCAAATTTATGCAGCTAAATACAGCAAAGGAAATGTGGGACAAAATCATTCTAAGTTATGAAGGTGATGCAAAGGTAAAAAGTGCAAAACTCCAAACTCTCAGAATTGAATATGAAAATTTAAAGATGCATAGTGATGAGAGTATTACCAGTTTCTTTTTACGTGTTGATGATGTTGTAAATCGTATGAGAAATCTGGGAGAAACAATAACCGAATCTACTTTGGTTGAGAAAATTTTAAGATCGCTAACAAAAAAATTTGAGTCAAAAGTTTCTGCTTTTGAAGAAAAACGGGATCTTCAAAATATTACTGTAGTACAACTTCATGGCATACTAACCGCATATGAAATGAGAAGAGGAGGACCATCTGAAGTCAAAGAAGCCATCTTTAGAGCTTCTACAAAAGGGAAAGAAGTGCAAGAAGCAGAAGGATCAGGATATATCTCAGAAGAAGATGAGATAAATTTTGTAAAGAAACTTCAACTTGGCACAGGACGGTTCAGAGGTAAGCTTCCTTTCAAATGTTTTGATTATGGAAGAGTTGGTCATTATGCTGCTAAGTGTCCTTATAAAGAAATATTTGCAAAAAGAAAAGAAGTAGCAAGAAGGAATAAGAACCGGTCTAGCACTAGAAAAAGTTACTATACTTATGAAGATAGTGATGGGTTATCTGATAGTGAAGAAGAATGTGAAAAAGATCTTAGACTTCTCATGGCATTTGAATCTAGAGAAGAAAATGATACTTTTGTGGATGCTCTGGAGGACAATGATTTTCTTGAAGAAAACAATCAACTCAAAATACACTTAGAAGAAAGTAAAATACTCTTAGAAGAAAGGAAAATAACCATAGAGGTTCTGAAAAGGCAGTTTGAAGAAGCAAAGAAACACATTGAGAAATTAGAATGTGAAGTGGTAAGTCTAAGAAAAGATTTTGAGAAAGAAAAGACTCTGAATCTCAGATTTGCTAAAGGATCTGAAACCCTAAATGAAATTATCAAGGTACAACGCTCTCCTCTTGTAAAGACAGGTCTTGGATATACCAGGGAATCTTCTCAGGCTTCAGCACTAAATTATCTAAAAGTAGCTACAGCTGGTTTACAAAATTCTACCACTCAGCAAGGGAATAAAGAATCTTTACAGGTAAATCATGATCATCTCAATTCAAAGAACACTAACAGGAATATCTTTCAAAGAAACACCAATCAACAAGTAAATTCAAGTAGAAGATTTCATGATCGCAGAAATTTCTTCTTCAATGGACAATGTTTCTCATGTCACAATTTTGGTCATAAAGTTGTTCAATGTGTTGCATATAAAACTATCATGACTAGAGAAGCAAGAAAGAAAAGGATTGAATTTGAGAAGAATACCTATAAAAAATTTTCTCCTCTTCTAAATGAAGTTGAATGTACTTATTGCAATAACTTTGGGCATGAAGAATCTGAATGCAGGAGCAAAGTTCAGCCAAAAGAGCATTTTCCTTCAAGATCCAAGGTATGGAAAAAGAAGGAATTACAGGTTGAAAATTGTGGCATAGCATTATTCGCAGAAGGTGAAGAAAATCAATGGTACATTGATAGTGGATGCTCAAGACACATGATAGGTGACAAACACAAACTTCTTGCATATAGTGCTCTAGAAAAGGAAAAGAAAGTTACATTTGGAAATGATAATCCTGCTGTAATTAAAGGAAAAGGGTTCGTGTTTCTAAAGGAAAAGGTGAAGGCTAATGATGTCATGTATGTGGATGGCTTAAGGCATAACCTGCTAAGTGTAAGTCAAATGTGTGATCAAGGAACTGAAGTTGTCTTTAGTTAAAAAGAATGTGTGGTTCGTGATCTTGATACATGAAAAACAATTATAAAAGGGAAAAGAACTCCAAGCAACCTGTATGTATTGAAGAACTGCAAAGAACAATCTTACTTGAGTCAATCCTCAGAAAATTGGCTATGGCATAGAAGGTTGGGGCATCTAAGCTTCTCTCAAATCAACAAATCAAGCAGACTTAATGTTGTTCGTGGTCTTCCCAATATTACTCTACCTGAAAGTATCATATGCAAATCTTGCCAATTCGGCAAGCAGACTAGAGTGCAATTTAATGCCAAGGAAGGATCATCAAGTAGGCCTCTTGAACTCATTCATACTGAAATATGTGGACCTATGAGGAAAAATTCACCTCGTGGTGAACAATACTATATCTTATTTATTGATGATTTCTCTAGAATGTGTTGGATTGGGTTGCTGAAGCACAAAGATGAAGCATTTAAGAAATTTCAGATCTTCAAGGCTCTGGTTGAAAATGAAGTAGATCTGAAACTCAAATGTCTTAGATCTAATCGAGGAGGAGAATATAATTCAAATGAATTCGTTGAATTTTGTGAACAACATGGCATAAAAAGACAATTTTCTGTAGTTGGAACTCCACAACAAAATGGCGTAGCAGAAAGAATGAATAGAACAGTTCAACAAATGGCTAGAGCTATGCTTGATGATTCTGGAACACCTGACACCTTTTGGGGAGAAGTAGCACATACAACAGTAAACATTCTCAACAAGGCACATATTCGTGTAAATAGTGACAAAACTCCATATGAAATCTGGTATGGTAATTCTCCATCTGTGAAGCATTTTAGAGTTTTTGGAAGTAAATTATTTATAAAAAATAATGATGAAAAACTTGGCAAGTTTGAACCTAGAGCAGATGAAGGAATACTTCTTGGTTACTCCTCTACGAGTATATCATATAAATGTTACAATAAAATACTTCGGAAGATTGTTGAATGTATTGATGTTGTTATTGATGAGTCTCCTGCAGCCCCAAAGGAAGAAAAACAAACAACAAATGAAGACGATGGTGACTTATGTCCTTCTACATCAAATAGCAATGATATAGACAGTGAACCCAATGAAGAACCTGAAGATGATTTATCTGAAAAGGCTCCATCCAGATATGTTCAAAATAATCATCCATAATCTCAAATCTTGGGAGATAAGGGATCAGGTGTACAAACAAGAAGGACTCTTGTGGGATCTTCTAGCTATCTGGCATTTCTATCTACTATTGAACCTCACAATGTCAATCAAGCTTGCAAAGATGAATGTTGGGTTCAAGCCATGAATGAAGAGCTTGATCAAATTGAAAAGAATCACACTTGGGAATTAGTACCAAGACCTCATAACAAAAATGTCATTGGAACTAAATGGATATTCAAAAACAAGTTAAATGAGAATGGGGATGTTGTAAGAAATAAAGCTAGACTTGTTTGCAAGGGGTATACTCAACAAGAAGGTACAGAGTTAGAAGAAACTTTTTCTCCTGTAGCTAGACTTGAAGCCATAAGAATGTTTCTTGCTTTTTCAAGTTCTCAACAAATCAAAGTTTATCAAATGGAGGTTAAATCTGCATTTCTCAATGGTGATCTAGAAGAAGAAGTTTATATAGAACAACCAGAAGGGTTCATTTTGGGAAATGATGAAAATCTTGTTTGTAGACTTAAAAAGGCTCTATATGGTCTCAAACAAGCTCCAAGGGCATGGTATTATTGTCTTGACAAATATCTTCATCAACAAGGATTTTCAAAGGGATCTGCTGATAGCAACTTGTACACAAAAATTGAAAATGAAAAACTATTGATTGTGGTTGTATATGTTGATGATGTCATTTTTGGAAGTAATGAAGAATCTATGAGTCAGAAATTTGCTTTTGTTATGCAGCAAGAATTTGAAATGTCTTTACTTGGGGAACTAACATTCTTTCTTGGCTTGCAAGTGCATCAAACTACAGATGGCATATTCTTATCACAGGCAAAATACCTTAAGCAAATTCTGAAGAAGTATGGCATGGAAGAGTGCAAACCTGTAAGTACACCAATGATAACCGGATGTAATCTCAATTCTCATGATGATTCTCCCACGGTGAATCAACCAGAATACAGATCTATGACAGGAAGTCTACTTTATCTCATTGGGACTAGACCAGACATTATGCATGCAGTTGGGATTGTTGGATGATTCCAAGATAATCCAAAAGAGTCTCACCTTCAGGCTGTTAAAAGAATATTCAAATATCTACAAGGAACTCAAGACTTTTGACTACGGTATCCAAAGAATGCTGATCTTACTCTTCATGCTTACACTGATGCAGATTGGGCTGGAAATGTTGATGATCGGAAAAGCACTAGTGGTGGTGCATTCTATATGGGGCTCTGGTTAGTATCTTGGTTCAGCAAGAAGCAAAAATCTATTGCCTTATCTATAGCAGAAGCAGAATATGTGGCTGCCGCATCATTTTGCACGCAACTTCTTTGGATGATGCAAACCTTACAAGACTTTCAAATCAAGTGCTCACCTCCTATCTCCATTATGTGTGATAATACAAGTGCCATCAGTATTTCAAAGAATCTTGTTATGCATTCAAAGACCAAGCACATTCCCATCAAGTATCACTTCTTACGTGAACAAGTGCTTGAGAAAAAGGTGAAGTTGGAGTATGTTCCCTCTAAAGAAAAAGTGGCTGATATATTTACCAAACCTCTGCCCAGGGAAGCGTTCGAATATCTCAGACAGAAGCTGGGTGTAGTCTCTGCCATGCAGAAAATCAGAACTGCTTAAATTCAGAATATTAAATTGGATATGCAGGTTTCCTGAAAGATAGTCGCGTATATACGCGAGTTCATACAAAGAAAACCGCGTATGGTTACTTGCTGACAAATTTTACTTGGGGTCAGCATTCTTCAGCACAGCTGCAGTGCTGTTTGGTATCTCTGATGCTGTATGGTATCTTTGATGATGTTTCAACTCTTATATTTCTGTTTCATTCTCTGATTTTAGGTAAATATGCCTTGATGATTGGCTGTTAAAAGTGTTCAGGTTGCACAAGCTAAGGAGGAGTTTTGGTCATATGGAAAGGATGCATTGGATGCACAATTTCAGGGGGAGCATTAGCCTTGCTGAATGTAATGCATTGTTAGCATTATGATGATTCTGAATTATGATCTCTTTCTTGAGGTTCTTTGGTTTTTGGTGCAAAAGGTCTTATTTGTAATTTGATGAAAAGGTCATGTTGAGACCTATGATGTAAATTTGTAATATTCAGTCATGTAAGGACTTGAATCAAATTTGTAAACCCACTTGGTTGGGTAGTTGAGTCAAAATGTGTAAACCCACGTGGTTGGGTACTTGAGTCACATATGTAAATCCACTTGGTTGGATCATTGATGTAAGTATGAGTCCTTGGTGATAGGAAAGGTCATAGAATCATGTACTTCATTGCAAAATATGTTTGAAGACTCAGCATGAACTCAGGGGGAGCATGGTAAATTCAGTGCACATGAGAAGAAAAACCTTGTTTTGGTTGTTGATCCGCCCTTTGCCCTTGATGTCAAAGGGGGAGAGAAACATGGTGTTTGAATAGGGGGAGAGTTTCATAATGTTTTCATAATGGTTATAATCAATGTATCTATCTGTTGTGATGATCAAACACCATCATGGGTTGCCATCAAGTCCAAAGGGGGAGATTGTTGGCATATGTTATCCTTGATGGCAACCTTTCTTGATGAAGTTGATGGTAATCTACTTGATGAAATAAGATAGTTGGCTATATGATGCGGAGTGTTGTCCCTGATGGCAACCTACTGGATAAAGTTGATGACAGCCTAACCTGATGAAGATTAGAAGAAAGGAAAAATGATAAATATGATGTGTCACAAGGCATACGCGGGTTTGTTAAGGAGAAGTAGCGTATGCACGCAGAAAAGTACGTACCAAGTCACGTATGGATATTTGCGCTCTAAATTTATAAATGCAGGGGTGTTACCATGGTATTGACCCATTGTATTGAGCGCTGGAATATCTATTTGATCCCGTCCAGGAATACCATTAGTAGTGGTGTGGTTTTGGCTCATGGTATTGATAAAGGCTAAACCTATATAAGGAGTAAAGAATAATAGTGCAAGGTGTGCAAGTGTCTGGGCATTAATGAATACTTCACTCTGAAGTATATCTGGATGGTTGAATTATGTTCTTAATTGATAGATCTGAATCTATGATGCACCTATGAATGTGATGAAGGTTCAAGATCTCCAGATCTAGAAATGATGAATCTCTAGGATGATCTGAAAAGAAGTAATGAAGACCTGGCACAAATCTGATGAAGAAATTGAAGAAATCAGGGTAAGTTCATAGATTTTATCTATTCTGCAAAGTTTATCTTTTATAGATCTATACGCAGGTTCATTTCACGAAAAGTGTGTGTACACACAGATCTAGTTCAATAAAAGAGCGTATGGGCAGTCAGGTTTTTCTTTGAAAAATGCACAGATGTATATGTGGGTTCGATTCATGAAAAGCGCATGTATACGCGGGTCTGATTAAATAAAAGCGCGTATGGTATCTAAACTAATGATTTCTCAAGGTTGAATGTGTTTTTGCATATCTATTTTGAAGTCTAGGTTATCTATGATATTCTGGTTACAGTGGTTTCACTGTTTTGGTTGAAGCATTGGGCGAAGTATATTTGTTGATAAGTGAAGGGTTGTAGCTGTTTGATCCAGTTTGAAAATTGATGAAACGTGTTCTGCAGTGGTACTGAAGGTCAAGCCTTCAGTGAGGGGGTTGGAGCTCCCTTCCAGTGGTAGCTGGTAAACGAGAGCAGGGGGTAGTAGCTCCCTTCAGGAGGGGTTGGTAAACGAGAGCAGGGGGTTGTAGCTCCCTTCCAAGAGAGGCTGGTAAACGAGAGAAGGTTGTAGCCTTCTGCAGGTGGCTGCCTGCGTACTGGTATGAGTCTGCGCCAGTACATGGTTGTAAGAAGTTTTCTTTACATAATAAATATTGAAGACTGAGACGACGACAGCGGTGGTTTTCTCCCAAATTGGGTTTCCACCTTAAATCCTAGTGTTCATGTGTGTTGCTTATGTGCGATGATTTATTCTGCTCTTACTGCATCTGTTTACTGGTTACTATACATCTAATGAATGAATGATATAATGATCCAAGTTAAGAATTAAATGCAATAATTATATCTCTGGACATACACGAGTTGTCTGAAGGATATCTGCGTGTATACGCGAGTTTTATTCAGTAAAGTAGCATATGGGTTGTAGAGAAAGAAAAAGTTAAAAAGTTTTCAGTCTAAACTAAATACTGATTCACCCCCCCTCTCAGTATTTTTCCCAACAATTTTTTCATGTCCCATTTGGACATTTAAAAAGAAATAATTTGAATTTTTAAAAGTATATTTATGTCCCCAAGTTGACCAATTCGTCCTCCAAAAGACAAGTCAACTTATCCCTTAGAGACACCATTTCAGATGAGGCAAACACTATATATTGGCTTTATTACTCCTCTATTTGATAAGAAATTCATGTCTCTTTTGTGATGAAGAAATTTAGAGATGTCTGAGGCTATATCTTTTTATGGAAGATGAATTCTTGAGGCTACAATCTTCTATGATATGCGAGTTTCTGTGGCAGTATACTTTATGTGGAATATGAGCCTCCTGTAATGCCTTCTCAGTGGGTATGCGAGTATTGTGGCCCTGTGATTTTGTGATCTGAGGCTGGTTTGAGGAGAGTCAAAAGGAACCATGGAAAAACTTGTGAAGGCAGTCTTGAAACTACAAGAAGTTTTGGAATTTGAGCAAAGTCACTATCTAAGTTACCATCCAAGAACATATCAAAGCATCCAAGGAGAATAAAGGTTAAATTTGTAAAATATTCAAGTCTTGAATTCATTATCTAATATCAAAGCTTCCAGTGAATGACAAGTATATTTGGCATAAGGGAATTATCTAAGTCCAGACTAAAGCCTTCTCTAAGTTGAAGAGTTGTAAGTTCTCTCATTTGAATATCATCCTACACACATCTTATCTCTGTTCATGCGAAGAATCATTCCCTTGTTTTTCACTCATAAAAATTATGCTTAAATTTTTTTATCTGTATAATTACATACCCAAAAAATAGTGAAGCAAGGTATTATGGGTATAAAATTGGCCATAACATCTAAGACAATGTTGTATAAATCATATTTCTTTTCTTGTGTGAATAGGTATAAAATGAGTCTGCTTGTCAGTATTAAACCTAGGGATATCAACAGTCTTATGACAAGCTATCATATTTATTTTCATGTGTGAATAAGTAGACGATGAGACAACTTGTCAGTATTAAAACTAGGGATATCAACAATCTCCTTGAGGCACACTGAAATTCAACACACTTTCATTGCTCACGCCTGGTACCAAAACATGGTGATTTGGATATGTTTGGGATCTTGACTATCTGAGCATAAGGAGTTAGTACACACACCCCCAAAGCTACGAGAGAATTATAAAGGCATATAGGGTTCTTTTACCAGAGACAAATATCACAATAAGAGGGTAAAGGCATAAAGTGTTATTTTACCAGAGACTATAATCATAATAAAATTTCAATTAAACAAAATTAGTATTAAAATACTCACGAAAACTAGGGTATCATTTATATTACTATTTTTCTTAGCCTTTCATTTTCTCCTATAATGTGATGCTCAAATGAATAGCTGCAATGTAGCTGCTTCATCTCCTCTGGCGTGGCACTCAAACCAGCGGGTGCAATGCAACCTCTTCTTCTCCCCTAACGCGACGCTTGAATGGGAAGGTGAAATGAAACCTCTCCATCTCCTCTTACACAACGATCGAATGTGTGGGTGCAATGCAACATCTTCGTCTCACTATTGCATGGGATCAAATGCGGAGCAAGGACCTCTTTGATGGTTGTATATCTGGGTAAAGGCTTACGACTTGATGATTTCTTAGAGAACAGAGTATTTCTAGCTGTGCGTTATAAGGACCTCCAAGTTTGAAAAGACTCCTTTGGTACACATTTTTTCCATATTACTTCATGTTTTTTTGTTCTAACAAAGAAAAATAATCTCACAGTCATTGAATCTAGTAGGTATCATCGCATGATTGCAAGGGAACGAACATAGAGCAAGGAACTTAGGCTAGGTGGGTTCGTATCATGATTGTAGGGGATCGAACGCGAAGCAAGGAACTTAGGCCATGTGTGTTTTGTAGCTAAAAAATTGTCATTGTCCGAGTCTCATCGTATTTAAGTTCATGATTTCAGGGGATCAAACGTGAAGCAAGAACCTTAGCCCAGGTGGGTTTTGCAGCTAAAAGTTTGAACTTGAAGGAAGATGAATTATGCACCTAGACAAAATCAAAAACCTATTTTAATATATATTGTACTATATATATTATATATCATATGTTTTTATTTTATATTATATCCACAAATTATTCCAAACAATATATACATATATTGATGAAAGGTAGATTGTTTATAGCTTTAAAAGGGATGCATTATACCTTATCTGTAATCCATAACTTTAATGGATGGGATGCCATTGATGTGAATTCCATGAAGGGTGCACTTATCGCATGAGGTTGTAGGATGTTATATAAATAATTAATCTAAATGTTTTCCCACACTTCATTTATCGGGAGGGAGGTTGAGTACTTGAACCTAAAGTTCAGTGATATTTTCATGAAAGTTTTATCATGTATATAAAATAACATTCTTATGATATGCTTAATGTTCTACAATTAACTCTAATGAATTCTTCTTCTTCACAATCTTATGAGGTACTTTTGTGAAAAAACAACAACCCCCCATTGTTACTTTATTATATTCATAATAATATTGGGGACCCTCTATGTAAATTTTGGTCATTTCAATGCCTTCATGCTTTTATTTTGTTATTTTTGCTGGATCATTATTTTTCTTGGTTTTCTGTTTTGATTGCTTCATCGATTGTGGTTTCTTACCATCTTCCCAATGACTTGGATTTTGCTGAGTTTGGACGTATGGTTTGTAAATGATGTTTTTTCAAAGTTTTGATGATTTTCTATGCCTAGACTTAAAATGTACAAAATTTATTTTATGTATTTTATTTTTGTCTATTTAATTATTTTTACAATTTGAAAATAATATTATTTAATTAATTAACTTTAATTAATTAATTTAGTATAATTAGTTTAATTTAATTTTGTAAATAATTGATTTTTAACTATTTTAATTAATTATTATTCTTACCTACTTTACAAAACCATTGAATGAAAGAACATATGTGTATATAATATATAACCAAAGTTTTTATTTCTATATAGTAATTAAATTTCATTTACCTGGAGCTCAAATCCTCATTTAAATTAATTTATTAAAAGCTTACGGGCATCCGGGCCTTCATGCCTCTCCCTCTCATTAAAATGGAGTGGTTGTATTTTTTTTCTTAAATAATATAATATGAGGAGGGAGGGTCCCACTCCCATGTGGACCTCCTTTTCTCTCCCTCCTCTCCTACTACCATACATGACTCCTAATTTTAATTCCTTCTGGGCTTCTCCAACCATTCGGGCTTCCGGTCCTCTTTCCCCTTATCACTCCCTCATCCATCCATCCCTGACTCCTTATTCATGTGAGCATCCACCTCGGGCCCTCTCCACTCCCTTATTCCCTTATAACTCTTACTCCTTACTTCATTTATGCAGAGACAATTTTAAGGATGAAAATTTATTTTAAAGTTTATAAATCTTGGCGAATATCACTAGTGTCTAATATGAACACTATAAAATGTTAGTTAATATCTTTATAAAAAATATCAAAATTTATAACTCATTTACAGGTAGAGTCCATATAATTTTGGCAATTTTTAGGATAAAATAATTTTATGCTACAAAATTTGGGCGAATCATTTTTAGAAGAAATGGAATTCGACGAATCTTTTTCTTCGAAAATCATGGAAAATTAACCCACTAGCAAATATTAGCCCCTAAAATTTTCCATCCACTTATGCCTCCCTCTTAACACTTCATGAAACTCTTAATGAGTTGCCCAAAAGCCATTTTTGTTTTTAAATTTTTTATTAAATTGTTTTTTTTAATTATTCTAATTAAATCATTTAATTTTTAATATATTTTATTTAATTAATTTATAATGTAATTAATTTGTAAATTTTATATATAATTTTTACATATTAATTAATTTGTTTAATAATTATGTAATTTAAATTATTGCTTAAAATTATAATTTTATTTAATTTTGTATTAATAATTTGTATATTAATTTTAGTTTTTAAATATTAATAAAAATGCCAGATATTTGCGAAGGCATGCATTTGCTAGTGCATTAACAATTTTGACACCTCAACTTTGGAGAGCTCTATCTTGAATTTTACTTGGCCAAATGCAGCGCAAGATGGCTCATTGGAAAGCTAAAATCGCGGAGAAAGATATGAAAACATAAAACCAACCATATTTGGTTATTAACTATGCCTAAATTCAGTAGAAGGTGAAGCTATGAAATTGTAAATGTTTTTTTTAGGAAATTTGTTTTGAAACAATTTCATCTACCATAACTTATGCTGTTGCAAATTGGTTTAACGAAAACCCTATTGAGATATAGAAGTCTTGATAGTGATCAACGGGAAGCATGATTTTATTTTATTTTATTCATTTAATTATGATTTAGTTGGAGAGTTTGTTTTCCCATTTTTGGCCCTTTGGTTTTTATGTGCAAAATTAATTCATCTTTGATTGATTTCGACACGAGAGTTGTTGTAAAGAGATCAAGCCTAAAGAATTTGGATAAATAGAATAAGACCAAAAAAGAAGAAAATGGAAGATTTGCAACTCCAATCAAGGACTACCTTAAAAAACTCTCCAATTTTGGGTTTATTTTTGTAAATTATAAAGTTATTTCTGAGAAGAAGGAAGGGGTTCCTCTTCTCTGCAACTTAGAGGCTCTAGGAACTTTTGTAAGGGGTTTTTAGCTGTAGGAGCACGGGAAATACTCATATCTAAGGATATTGGGGGTTTTATTTTCAGAATTCTATGTCTATTGATGAGGTAGAACTAACACTTTTGTAATTCTTCCTTCTACTACCGAAGCTGATCATTTTGAGGAGGTTGTTGGAGATTCATTTGGGAAAAAGAGAAAAGGGATCCAGGTTCAACTATTTGTATTTGAATACTTTTATTTATAATGAAAATTTCATTGATGTAATGGCATATCTATGTAAATTACTTCAAATTATGCACTTCTATTAAATCTGAATGTTTGTCTTATAAATCAACTTTCTGATATATTGGTCTTGTGGATCTATTGTTGATTTTTTCTTTGCTCATGTGTGTAAACTGAATTTATGAGTAACCATTTACTCAAAAATTCACTATCTTAACGTGATTTAATTTTCATTGGAATTAAGTGAACTAGTGTTAATGGTTAATCATTCACTATTCTAGGTCTCCAAACATAACATGTTTGTAATCACAATATCATTTGTTAGAACTATTTCATTAGCGAGATATTCATCATAAAAATGTTAAATCACCAAAAATTTAATTACCTTTCTCTTGGTTGGGATTATATCTACATCTTCCTAATTGAGATAGATTTACTTTTGTCACTTTCATATTAGAGTAGATTTGCATTTAGATTTAACTATTGCATTTTAGAAGTCCTCTTATACAGGGGAAAACTTTAGTGTGGCTTGGCTGAGCCTTCAATTCAGCTTAAAGACTACTTTATTACAAGCATGTATCAAGGAGGTAGATCCGGTATCTCTCTTATTTTTTGGTGAGTATTAGAATATCACAAGTCATAAAGGAGAGAGAGGGGGTAATTAGACCCATTAGAACCAGTCAGAGCAATTATTTAAACATATAAGAGTCTGATTTAGGACTTTGACTAGGTGTCCTTCCCAAATGTTGATGTGGTCATTTTTAGACATGGCAAAAAATGACTGCATCAACATTTGGGAATCCACCCAGTCAAAGCCCCAAACTAGACTCTTTTCCATTGAAGCCAGTGGTTCTGACTGGTATTTTAGGTCTAGTTACCCATGAAAAACTATTTGTATATGGAGATGGAGTGGTTAGTGTAGATAATTGATAAACTAATGTAGTTAATAATATAAACTTAAAGCTAATATAGTCCAATTAATATTACCGAGATATATTAAGTTATATGTGCTATAAAAATAACATTGTTTGATGACAATAAAGATTCCTACGAATTAACGTTGTTAAAATTGATTAAAGAATTAATTTGATTAAATAGTTAATCAAGTTAATTATAAATTCATCACATATAAATAACAATTTCGTTATTCACTGTATGTTATATAATTTAATTCACACATATAAAAAGTGATAATGCTAGAATTAATAAAATCACACACATAAACAATATTTTAATATTTGAAACAATTATTTTAAAAAAATAGAATGCATATAGAGCTGATAAAAGTACCCGTAATGTTGGAAATTTGTGCACATTGGAATTTAATTTTTTTAGATAGAAAAATGCAATAAAAGGTTTGCGTTTTCACAACCCCTTGCAATGATTTCAAGAGGGATATTTATAGTGTTTATTACAACAAGGAGTGAAACTACTCGCCTAAAAATCCTTGCCTAAAACATAATAAAATTAACATAAAAAGTAAATGGTTGTAATAACTCTCAGCTAGTTGAAGACGAGGCAATTGTTTTTTGCCATAACGTCTATTACCTTTCGGGCATCCGAGCTCAGTGTTTCCCTTCTTCCATTTTATGCACCTCGTGCCTCTTATGTTCGGAACATTTTTTTTATTGTATTTAGTCTCTCCCTTCTGGGCTACTACATTCACTCTCACTCTTTTACTACCCTGTTCCTCGGGAGCCCGAACCTTCTCAATTATAATAAATTTAAACTCTAGAGCACCCAACCTCTATGATGGCATCATATCAACTTACACTTACCTATGGGATTATGACTCCATCATGTCCTCTTGGCCGGATGCATGATAGCCCGAAATATTTTTGAGATGCATTTTAGTAAAATCCAGGGGCCGGGTGCTACTATGTTATAATAATAAATGGTTCCCTCCTTGTCTTTTCAGTTATCCTGGCCACCTCAAACCAAAAAGTATTTCTAATTTACCATTACGAACAAGCCATACATAGATTTATTTGGGATATTATAGTTGGATCACTTTAGTAAAAACCCACTCTTAAAACACCCAAGAAATTTCTTTTAGCAATCTGTTGTTCCTTCCATGCTCCATTTATCCAGGTTGTGTGGAATGATCAGGAAGTTCACCACCCTTTAGAATTAAAATGCCAAATTTTTATTATTGAGTAGCCACTATATGAATGTGATAGATTGGTAAGCACACTCATAATATACACAGGTAGTTTGGATCATGGTAAATTTATATTTGATTTCCAGTCATATTATGATATCACTTCATTTTAAGGATCAAGCAAGAATAAATTCCTCTCTCTATATTTATATGATTTTGGAAATTGGTTAGGACTTTGGATTTGATTCCATGGATTTTTATGAATATCTTGGGGTTGGTATTAAATTAAAAGTAATAAGAGGAATAATTGTTGTTGCAGTTCATAAACAAACACAATTTCATTTTTATTTTTGATGATTTGTTTATTTTTGGTTCTTTGAACATGGGTTATTATTCTTATAGCTTAGCGCTCTCTCTAGTTTAGATTCAATAAGTGATGATTTTTGGGCAAATAAGAACTTCATAAAATGCAACTTCTTCCTTCTTCTTATCTTAATCAAAAGAAGAAGTTACCTTTTTGGATAAATTCGACATCTTTCAGGTAAACCTTAACGAAATTATTCAAGGTAAATCTCATAAGCCCAATTTCATCTGTCTCCATTTTATTTACATCTTTTGTTCAGTTTTTTTTTTAGTATTTCCTAATCTTAAGCTCTATTTTTTTAGGTCTTCAAGGATTTCTTTGAAAAATTTGCACCCTTGCTTGCTCAGATTTGGAATTTTCTCTCCTTGCTTTGCTTGTTTTAGAGCTTTGGAAAGAAATTATGATGTTGATCAAATTGCAAATAGATAAATCGGGGAGTCTCTAAACTTGTAGCTTCTTTCCCAAGACTTATAACTATTAGAAAATTTTTATGATGTTTTCATGTAGGTTTATTGTCGGAACAATTTTTTTTAAGAGGAGAAACTTCTTATTTGGCTTCACTTTCTATTATAACTGCTATCTAGAGTTATTTAGTTTTTGTTTGAATATCGGCTTAATTATATATATCTCTATGTGAGTTAATCAATCAAAATATCAACTTAAGAAAACATATATTTTCCTCTTCATACTTCTTTTGTTGAGACATTTTAAATATTCTTGTTGAGGTTTCCTTCATTATGGATTTGCTTTTATCTTTCCTCTATGGTTTGAATTTTTCTTTCTATTTGAAATACTTTTCTTATGTGTTGGTTTCAACTTTGCTTCATATTATTTCTCGTGACATTACCAAACTTTATTTGGATAATTTTTCTCACCCAACATTAGTGAGAATACATGGGGAAATCCTCACTCTTTCTATAAAATGGGATTAAATTTACCCAAAAGTAATCCATACTCAGTTTTTTATTTTCTTGTGCATTAACCATGATCATCGGTAGCATTGATTTATGATTCAATTGAAATAATCTCATCTTTATAAAGGAATGAGTTGTCTACATAATTTTCCTTTGAATCCCTCTTGTACCCGTCCACACTTTAAAATACTCTGCTCGGGTAGATGAAGAAACAACTAATGGGGTCAATATCAACTAGTATTTCATCTATTATCTTTAAATATAACATCTCTTGTATTACCTCGCCCTCTTCACTCAATTGAAAAAATAAATTCTCTACTTTAAAGCTGATCAAAAGGGTGGTGCATAAGAGTTGAAAGCACATACATGTGGGAAGTAAAAGTAAACCCGTTGGGGCTATAGACGCTTGATGGTAGAGGGGCTATGCTTGTATGGTACCCAGACACCTTCGTTGGGGCTATGAATGCTCGCTGGCAGCGGAGCAATGTCAAGAAAGAGAGGTAATCTATGCTCGATAGATGTATGCTAATCTAAATCCCCATGGTTAAACATTTTCTATCGAATAATAGAATGAATTAAAAGATAATAATATTCCCCATATTCAGATTCAATATATTGGGATTGGAAAATTCAATTACTTTTACCTTTAAGAGTTTATTTCACCTTGATTATGTCTTATTTAAGATCTTTTGAAGAATGGTGTATGCACGGGAAAATTTAAAAAACTATCTTTTTGATCTTTTGGTAAAATTTGGTCTTATTATTTTTAACCAGAGATAACTCCTTATAACTTGTGTTTCGCCACTATTTTGGCAAAATAAGAACCCCCATTGTTACTTTATTATCTTCATAATAATCATGGGGACCCTCTGTGTAAATTTTGGTCATTTCATTGCCTCCATTCTTTTATTTTTGTTATTTTTGTGGGATCTTTATTTTTCTCAGTTTGTATGTTTTGATTGCTTCATCGAGTGTGTTTTCTTACCAGCTTCCAAACGACTCTGATTTTGCTGAGTTTCAATTTACAATTTGTAAATGGTGTTTTTTCAAAGTTTCAATGATTTTCCATGCATGGGCTTAAAAATGTACAAAATGTATTTTATTTTTTTATATTTAATTAATTTTACAATTTGTAAAAAAATATTGTATAATTAATTAACCTTCATTAATTGGTTAATTTAGATTAGTTTAATTTAATTTGTAAATAGGCTACCACCTCAGTTATTACTGTAGATATAACCTATAATCATCCCACCATTTCGGCTATAAGCAAGGACTAATGCCTTTTAGTCGAGAGTTCGTCCCTCACCCTCACCCTGTCGGGTCTTGGTTCCACACAAACTATTTACCCACCTTCAGATTGATATATGTTAGCCCTAGACACTTGATGAATTAAGCCCTTTGTGCTTGGAGCGGGTACTGCTATTTCCTTTACGGACCGGATCGCCTTACTCTTACCTTTTTCCCTTCATTGATTTAAAACTATTTTAATTAATTTTTAATTAATTAGTAAATAATTGTTATTATTACCAACTCTACAAAACCACTAGGTGTAAGAAAATGTGTGTATATAATACATAACCAAAATTTTTATTTTTATATAATAATAAAATTTCATTTATTGGGAGCTCAGAATCTCATTTAAATTCATTTCTTAAAATCTTACGGGCATCTAGGTTTCTAGATCTCTCCCTCTAATTAACATGGAATGGCAGTGGTTTTTTTTTAATAATATAATATGAGGAGGGAGGTCCCACTCCCACGTGGTCATCCTCTTCTCTCCCTCTTCTCCTACAACCATACCCAACTCCTAATTTTAACTCATGTCGGGCTTCTCCAACCATCCAACTTCCAATCCTCTTTCCCCTGATCACTTCCTCATCTTTCCATTCCTTAGGGTGGTGGTGCAATCGGTTAGTGCGTAGGTCTCATAGATTATCTGAGAAATCCTAAGGTCAAGAGTTCAAGCCTCTCTCACTCCATTTAGAGAGAACTCATAGTCTCATAAACTATTTTTAGTTTCATGGACGTTAAAATATCATTTCATTACCATACCCGACTCCTAATTTTAATTCCTTTCAGGCTTTTCCAACCATCTGACATTAACATGAAATAGATCTAGTTTTTTTTTTAAATAATATATTATGAAGAAGGAGGTCCCACTCCCATGTGGCCATACTCTTCTCTCCCTCATCTCCTACTACCATACCCAACTCCTAATTTTAATTCTTTTGGGCTTATCCAACCATCCAACTTCCAGTCCTCTTTCCCCTGATCACTTCCTCATCCCTCCATTCCCAGCTCCTCCTTCTTCCTCTTGGCATCCACCCCGAGCCCTCTCCACTCCCTTCTTCCCTTATAAATCCCACTCCTCACTTCACTTATGCCACCCTCTTAACACTTCATGATACACTTAATGAGTTGCCCAAAAACAACATTTGTTTTTAAAATTTTCATTAATTTTATTTTTTAAATTATTCCAATTAAATCATTTAATTTTTTATATATTTTATTTAACTAATTTATAATTTTATTAATTTGTAAATTTTATTTATAATTTGTACATATTAATTACTTTGTTTAATAATTATGTAATTTTAATTATTGCTTAAAACCATAATTTTATTTAATTTTAAATTAATAATTTGTATTTTAATTTTAATTTGTAAATATTAATAGAAATACTAGATATTTACCTATGCATGCATTTCCAAACATATTAACAATTTTAACGCCTCAACTTTGGAGAGTTTTATCTTGAGTCCTAATTGGCCAAATGAGGCCCAAGATGGCTTGTTGGAAAGCTAGAATGATGGAGAACAATCTAGAAATATAAAACCAACCAAATTTGGTTGTTAAATATGTCTAAAATTTCATCAAGCTACGAAATTGTAACCAAAATTAATTTGGGAAATTAGTTTTGAAACAATTTCATCTACCATAACTTATGCTGTTGCAAATTGGTTTAACGACATCCCTCTCGAGCCATAGAAGTCTTGAAAATTATCAATGGGAAACATGATTTTATTTTATTTTATTCATTTAATCAGAATTTAGTTGGAGATTTTGTTTTCCCATTTTTGGCACTTTGATTTTTATGTGAAAAATTAATACCTTTTTGATTGGTTTTGGCAGGAGAGCTGTTGCAAAGAGATCAAGCCTAAAGAATTTGAAGCAATAGAATAATATCAACAAAGAATAAAATGGAAGATTTGCAGCTCCAATCAATGATCTAAAAAACTAACTTCAACAACTCTCTAATTTTGGGTTTCTTCTTGTAAATTATAAATAGTAGTTTTGAGAAGAAGGAAGGGGTTCCTCTTCTCTGTAACTTATAGGCTTTAGGAACTTTTGTAAGGGTTTTTTGGTTGCAAGAGCATCAAAAATACTTATATCTGAGGATATTGGGGGTTTTCTTTTTAGAATTCTATCTATTTTAAGGGGGCAAAACTAACACTTTTGAAATTTTTCCTTCTACCTAGCAGAGTTGATCATTTTGAGGAGATGGTTGGAGATCCAATTGGGAAAATAGTGAAGGGATCTAGGTTCATATATTTGTATTTGAATAATTTTATTTATAATTCAATTTTAATTGATGTAATGACATATCTATGTAAATTACTTCATATTATGAACTTCTGTTAAATCTGAATGCCTGTCTTAGAGATCAACTTTCTGATCTATTGGTCTCATGGACTTGTTGTTGATTTTTGCTTTGCTCATGTGCGTCAATCGAATTTATGAGTAACTATTTACTCAAAAAATCGTTATGTTAATTTGATTTGATTGTTGTTGGCATTAAGTGAACTATTTCCTAGTGTTAATGGTCAATCATTCACTTTTTTAAGTCTTCGAACATAACATGTTTTGTAATCACAATATCAATTTTTAGAACGATTTCAGTAGCTATATATTCATCATAAATGAAACATGTTAAATCCATAATTATTTAATTTCCTTGCTCTCAGTTGGGATTAGATACACATATTCCTAATCGAGATAGATTTATTTTTGTCACTTACATCTTAGAGTAGATTTTCATTTAGATTTAACTATTGCATTTTAGAAGTCCTCTTATATAGGGGAAAACTTTAGTGTGGATTATTTGAGCCCTCAATTTAGCTTAAGGATTTCTTTCCTTCAAGCATGCAGCAAGGAAGTAGATATGATATCTATCTTATTATTTGGCGAGTATTATAATATCACAAGTCATCAGAGAGAGAGCGGGGGGGGGGGAGGGGTAACTAGACCTATCAGAACTAGTTAGAGCCATCATTTAAACATATAAGAGTATGATTTGAGACTTTGAATGGATGGCCTTCCCAAATGTTGATGAGGTCATTTTTTGACATCAATAGGTACATAATGCATTCAAAAAGTTCAAAAGTAACCATGAAACTTTCATTTGAACAATGGGATTACACATAAGTTTCACTATGTATCACGTTATGAGACCTTATGTTATTGAAAACTCATAGTAACGAATATGAATGTTGTGACAATGTACTCATTGTGGTTGTAATTATGGTAATGCATTGTGTGTTCCATATTGTGTAGAGGTAGCTAAATTGGTAATGACAACAACTTCATCACCTTTTGTTGCATTAATTTAAAATGTGGCGTGCATGTCATCATTCATATCATTAAAATGGATAGGCCAAATTCTCCCTTTAAAGTGCTTATGCCTCACGTTTTAATAGATCTCATAAGAAAAAATACATCAACAATGCTTAAAACAAAAATGAAGATAAAATAAAGCAGTATATATATATATATATATATATATATATATATATATATATATATATATATATATATTGAATTTGTATCCACATGAATTCTTTTATGCAAAACAAGCTTTATCAATATCAACTTAAATAATTAATGTGTGTGTATTAAGGAATACATCGATATCAACAATGCTTACAACAAAAATGAAGAGAAAATTATAGTATAACTACATAATTTTATCTTCGGTTATCTTGTAAGCATTGTTTATATATATATAAACAATGCTTACAAGATAACTGAAGATAAAATTATGTAGTTATACTATAATTTTCTCTTCATTTTTGTTGTAAGCATTTTTGATATCGATGTATTCCTTAATACACACACATTAATTTTTTAAGTTGATATCGATAAAGCTTGTTTTGCATAAACGAATTCATGTGGATACAAATTCACACCTTTAGGATTATGGTGACTTTTGTGCATGACATCCACATAACTTCCAAATATTAGTGCCCAATAGAATGTTACAACAATGGAAACCGCTACTAAAAAATCAAACACTTCCATAGTATATGAAAATTTCAATGGATCGTCTTTAGACATGCGAGACAAGTTTTCATTATAAATATGGTCATGTACACCTACCTTTATAGAAAAATAAACTGGATTTGTGCTAAACACCAAGATATCATCCATTTGAATGAACTTCTTTCTACCAATCTTGAAAAACTGACCATCTCTCAATAAGGGAGTCACATATAAACATGATCCCTTATAAAACCCTCGCCTAGTGACTATAATGTAATGTTTTTAATGATACTCATATGACCCACTCAAAGATTATTTTAGTTAATGAAGGATTATGCTACATAAAATTGCCATCTTTGTTTGCATATACCATGTTAAGATGCAAAGAATCCTACATGTTACGTGTCTATGAATGATTGGTACCAATAATATAAAGAATTGGATAATTTCCACAAGGATCCAAGCATGTCAACTCTAGGTTTCCCATTTAGGATTCATCAGAGTGATCAACAAAATGATCTATTTTAGTCCATTTCTTCCTTTAAGAAGAGAATTTGTATCAAAGTTTGGAACACTTCCTTTAACATGTTGCATTATAGAATGACATCGAAATTAAGGTTTTTTCCCTTGATTATAAAATTATTTCTGTGAGTTGTACTTGAGTCTGGAAACCCTCTCACATCATTAATGCATGCATATACTATAGGCATGTCAAATTTTAGTGCATACCAGCAAAAATTGAAAAAAAAATCAACGTTGGCCCCATTCACAGGTAGTGTGTCCAGGGTCAATTAATTAGAGCATAATTTCCACCATTAACTATTAGTAAATTTTAAGTAGTGGATTGATCCTTAGTCGACGCAGACCCACAACTAGCAAATAGTAATAAATAATTTCATCTCCTTCACATTTCTGTTATAATTTTGTCATTTAATTTTTGAATTCTTTCTGGGAGTCATATATGAGTCTCGAAACCCTGCCATACCGTCAATGCATTAATCTACCATATCCATGTCAAATTTCAATGGATATAAGCATAAACTGAAAAAAAAAATCAACGTTGGACCTATTCACAGGTCACATCGTGGAGAGCTCAAGAGACTTCTCCGACCCTCTCTAAATTGATTCACTAAAACTTGCAGATAGTAGAGAGAATGCAAAAAGATAAAGTATACAATCAATTGATAACACTTTCATAGTTGACAAATATTTGAAAACACCTCTTTCTCCTTGTTCATGATGAAGCATAATGAAAAAATCTGGTTGATCTTCCTCGATTGTCGAATGATTTTTGTGAGTCGTATTGGAGTTTGGAAACCCTCCCACACCATAAATGCATGGATCTACTATAGCCATTTCAAATTTCAGTGTGTATGAGAAAAATTGAAAGCATTTCAATATTGGCCTCATTCATAGGTCATTATGTGTAGGGCCAATTAATTAGAGCATAATTTTCACCACTAATTATTAGTAAAATTTGAGCGATAGATTGAACCTTAACTAGGGTAGGCTAAAAACTAGAAAATAGTAATAAATAACTTCATCTCCTTCACATTTATGTTATAATTTTTTTGTTTTATTATTGAATTCTTTCCGTGAGTCATATTTTAGTTTCGAAACCCTCCCATATTGTCAATGCATGCATCTACCATATTGATGTCAAATTTCAGTGCATAAGATCACAAAATG
The DNA here is from genome assembly GCA_034641835.2 of Pinus albicaulis. Taxonomy (NCBI): domain Eukaryota; kingdom Viridiplantae; phylum Streptophyta; class Pinopsida; order Pinales; family Pinaceae; genus Pinus; species Pinus albicaulis. Next base: position 1,111,649,300 of record CM076584.1, read on the forward strand.
AAACAATTTGGCCCCATTCATATGTCGCACTGTAGCAAGATGAAGAAACTTCTGCATCCCTCTCAAAATTGATTCACTGAAACTTGCAGATAATAGAGGGAATGCAAAACAATATATTATACAATCAACTGATAATGCTTTCAAATTTGACAAATCTCTGTAGATATATGAAAATAATGAGCTTATATTGGTTTCAAGAATAATATAATATTCTCTATTGAACAATGCCAACCATGTGAAGGTGGAATCTCATATGCCCCCCCCCCCCCCCCTCCCACATCACACTCAATATTCCCAATAACCAAATTATATACTATAAACTATTTGAAAGCAACATAGTGAGAATCAAACATATATATAAATTACTAAGAAAAATATATTTAAGTTAAATGAAAGAGAACAAATTTTCAACTGAAAACATATAAACGCATACCTTGTACATTACAACATTTTGATATAATTCATATTCTTCTTCATCCAACTAAACACTTATGTCATTTAGTTCAAATATGATGTTCAAATGATCAACCATTTCAACATCATCATCTTTGTCATCATTTGGTTCAACTTCTTCAAGTTATTCATATGACAGTACATCATCGATATCATCTTCATCGAGAACATTGTCTCGAACGTCTGCTTGAACTTCTTCAACATATTTGTGATCTGAGACGATCAACTAAATACTCCTTTGCATCACCATCCTCTTCAATATTATCATCTTCTTTCACTACATTATACTGTATCAACCTTACTCTTGGATCATATGTAACAACATACGAATAACTTGATCTATCTGGAACCTCTAATTAAAAGACCTATCTGCATTGGCTTGGTAGAACATAATGGTCTGATCCTGGCTCAAATTACCTTGTATTAACCATGGTAAATCCATGATCATGTTGAATAATAGTTCTATTGGGATCATGTTCATTCATTTGTAGCCTATACCATTTCATGTTGAACATAACCAATTTGAAAAAATCAAAGTCACAGTCAAGTATGTCATCCAAATACCCATAGTATCAAATTTTAGAGACTTGTGGACGTGTGCCATTTCTAGAGGAAACATTAGTGACTTGGAAGACTGAAATTATCCCACAATAAAAAGTTTTCATATTTTCATCCAACTTTTTGATGTGAAATTTACGACCATTGTACCACATAGCCTTGTGGCATCTCAACTACAATATTCCAAACACATAAAAAATGCATTGTCAAATAATAAACATATTCATATATATAACTTGGAAAGAATATCAAAAAACACACATGCATTCACATTAATAATATATTTATAAAATAACTTAATAAAATATTGTTGGGCAGTGAAAATGCATGCTTTCCTTTTTATCTTTCAAACCATTTTCTAAATCAATTTTCTTTACATAAGATTGGCGTCTCGGGCACAATGAGCTTCTTTAACCAATGCAGACACCTCTTGCCATGATAAGGTACCATGAATTTTTTCACATCTTTCAATCCATGTCTTAATCCAATCAAGATTATTTGCAATGTATATGTGCATCCCACTCTCGAATAACTGTATGAGAAAATAATAATTCACCAATAAATTTTAGTTACCCTGGTAAATATTAATAATTGTGAAATAATAAAAAATAAATAAGTATGATATACACAAATATATATATATATGTGTGTGTGTGTGTGTGTGTGTTTTTATAAATATCCATATTAAATATTTAATTACCTCTCACTTTCATCGTTCTACCTTTCCTCAACAGGCGCTCCCCTTCAAATTTTTTGATAGAGCTCACATCTGTTAGGTCCCCATATTACTAGTGTAGCTCCCATATTGTTATTATTGTTCCATTACATTATTATTGTTAGGTCAACTAGGATTATATTGTGACCCCATGGACCCATATATATAGAAGGAGGTTTTTTCATTTGTATCATCCAAGAATTGTTCATTTATGTAATGTATTGGAGGTTTCCCCCTCGAAGTGTCTGATTTCTAAGGCGTTGATCTCTCTTTTCTTCTATTTTTGGAGTTGGTTTCATAACAACATCCCAAATGCGACCCACATACATATTTTCCGCTAATATAGGAAGATACTAGATAATATACATCATGGATTGATATGCCATACATCCATCCACCATAGAACCCTCATGGCGTGCTCTTTGTCTAACCAAAGCCTCCAATGATTTCAAGTGCCTCTCCACCATCCACATTGACCTTGTGTGGTGTATGAGGTAGTGTTCTTGTGCATTGAAAAATGCCAAAGGTATACACTTTTTCATTTCACACATTAGCTGAGGAATTTCTCTCTTCCAACAATTTATATTACCTTTATGTATTTATTTCAATGAAAACCATCTACAAATGATGCACGAAAATGACATGTTTCAACAAAACATAATATATTACATTACAAGTAAAACACATTTCATTAAGTTGATCAACAAATAATTGCAAAGCACTCGACATATAAATCGCTACTTACCTCATGTATTCTCCAAGATCATATGTAACTTGTTTGACGTTGTTGTCGAGGTCATATGGGAGAGATAGAGGTATAACATATTGTAACAATAAAAATGAACCATTATTTATTAAATCCAAAGTAGACAAAAAAAACCATAAAGATTTATATATATCAATATAGAAATATATATATACCAAAATAATTACCTTAATGAAGGTATGCCAATCATGTGTTTTTACCCCACCAAATTCACCTTTCTATATTAAGATATTATTGATGTTTGAAGAAAATCCTATGGGAGATTTAATTCTTTGTATGACCTCTTTTATATGATCTCTTTTCTTCTCCGTTAATAACCATGGAAGGTTTTTTCGATCCTCATCATTACTTAATCGTATCCCACTTTTTGTTGCACGATTGGATTCCACAATGTCATTACAAAATTTGAGGATTTTTTCTTTATCCCTCCTACCATCCATGATCTTCCATAAAATTTCTGTAACATTCTTCCTAACATGCTTTGTATCAAACAAATGATTCATTCTTAGGTGCTCATAGTATGACAACCTTATGAATTGTGTGGAATAAATTTTCATTCCTCGTGGAATCCCATGTCCTTCACGATGATTCTGTTATATTTGAACTTCCATAGATGAGGTGTTGTTCTTTGTGGTTCTAATATAACCTATTATTTCCCATCGAAAATATGTTTTTCAGTAGCATGATACCTATCATTCTTAGAGATAAAGTGTCTATACTCATCAAACACCTCCTTTCCTAAACTTGTAGAACGCCGAGATTTCATCTTAGGACCACAAACTAGACATGCAAATTTAACCTTTGTTTGAATGCCTACAAGAGATGGATTGATGTCAATTAATATAAACAAAGGGATTATTTAAAAAACATGCATATGATCTAATTGAAATAATTATATATTATTAAAGTGTAACGGAACATTACATACCACAAAAATGTGTTAGTTCTGCAACATCATGAAGTTTCCATACAAGTATTCCATGGAATTCAAATTGCCTCTCCCTTATTGATTTATAAATGTCATACATAGTGATGTCTACCCATAACTTCGTTAACTCGTTGATAAGAGGCTCAATATATACATTCATATCTTTAACTTTGTACTTCCCTAATTGTTTGAAATTACACATAATTACTACCATGATATTTACATATAAGTAAATAAATAAATATAACATATTATGCAACAAAAAAGACAAATGAAAATGTTACAAAATTCGAAAATTTAATGTAGCTAGAACAATCATTGTCAACAGAATGTGCTCCCTCTTTATTGACATCTAAGGAGGAAGGTTGTTGTTGATAAAAAAAAAATTCCACACAGAGTAAATAGACCTGAGCTCTCCAAATGGATTAACACCATCAACTGAGAAAGAAATCCTAACATTACGAGGTTCATCTTTAAAATGTGACCATTTTTACTCAATTTTACTAAATGCATAACCATCTACATACATTTTAAGAAAACCATCTCCACTTCTCTTTCATGCATGGTAATCCATAAAATGTGCTCTTCTTTAGAACTTGAACAATCACTACAAACTTGGAATTATGGGAATATGACGAAGAACCTTTCGAGGCACCTTTTCTGTTATTTGATTGGTTCAATATTTAATATTGTCACATTTCGGGAAATTTGTTTTCGATGCATTTTGTACATAATATATAATACGATCACCATGAAATGCATCTATAGCTTGATACTGCATTCCAATTTCTTTCATAATGACATATAAATATTGGTATTTGTGATGTAGCTTACTTGATGATGATAACAAATATTAACCTAACAACTAGTACAACATAAAAAATCACTAGTTAATGTAAATAATATTAATCATAAATATTGCATTCTTATTTTACACATTAATTAACATAACAAAAAGGGAAAAAATAAATCAACCTTTCATGTGATGAAAAATATTAGATTAGACCATAGGATCTGTGTAATCCAAATGTTTGATAAACCATTCAAAACCTTTAAGTTCACCAACAATAATTTAGTAGAGAGAATATTTTCTCTTGGGACTTCATAAAGTGGTGTGCTTGCCTTCTTTAGCATAGATTCATCATCACACATAACGTCATCGTTCTCTTGATCACTAAACAAGTCTTGGATCAATTAATTTGTCCCATCATCTTGAACTATGTTATTATTGCCATCTTCATCCATAGGACCATTATCTTGAACTTCAATATTCTCTCCATGTTCCTCAAATTGTAGAACATTATTTTTAGTACTACTACTTGGCGCATTCAGATCATAGTACCTAGGGGGCCACCTTGACTTTATAATAATGAAAAACAATCATGTACAATTAGTTTGCAAAAACAATATTATAAGAATAAAAAATTTACAAACACGATTAATATAAATAAAATATATATAATGATTCATAAATAGCTTACCACCAGACAATATTCATTCCCCCCTTCAATGTGCCATTCTTCCTAAAATGTCTTATATCACTTGTTTCATATGCAATTCTTCGCAGACCCTGCACCTGCAAATATTGCAAGGGAAATAAAATTTCCCATCATTTACCTCTGGCTGATTAGTTCCACATCTAATGCTTTTTGACATTCTTCCTAGAACAAAAAAATTATATAAAACAAAACATGTTTTTTCACTCCCAAAAAAGACCTTATAACCTTTCAGAATTATTGTAGTTATAACAATGATGTGGCAACATATCTTACATGTAGAATATTTATATATTTGATTTTTTGTCAGAATTATAACACTCGTTGACTAGTAAAAGTAAAAAATGACTTGTCAAACAAACAATAAAATTGTCATCAGAATATCAACTAGATATCGATTTTTCGTTGAACTTGTGATGTGATATGGAACAATGATATAGACGTCAAGAGAAAAATTCCATCTCTAGAAATATCCGTTGCAATTTCGACAACCTAGAAGTTGGTTGTCGGAATTACGGCTCCCTAGAAATAGGAAAATCTATATATCTATATATATAGATATTTATATATAGATTTGGGCCTTTGGTTAAGTGGGTTTTTGGCTAAAAAATTGTCATTGTTTGGGTTTCATCAGAGTCGAGTTTGAAACTTGAAGGAAGATAGACCTCTTATATGTGTGTGTGTGTGTGTGTGTCGAAAATTCGATGACATACAAATCAATTTTCAGAATTCCGATGAACACGAGGACTTTACACAAACAAAAATAAAAAATAATAATATTTTTCTTGACCTTTGGGACAATATGGGCCATATCGTCGGACCATGTCATCAAAATTTAGTCTTATATGTAGTAGTGTGGGAGTCATAATTTGTTATGAACCTGAGGAGTAAAATTCTTAGTTCCCTATCTAAAGGTCAAGAAGCGATTACAAAAGGGTGGATGGTTGAAATTCTTTGAGAAGTTTGAAGGTTACGACACAAAGGTTACAAGATAATTTGCAAGGGAATTCGACACAGTTGAGGCTAAAATTGGAGACATAAGGTTGAAAGTGACAAAATATTTCCTAGCAGAAGTTACAAAGATCCTAGGATTTAGTGAAAAATGGTTGAAATGCTAGAAATTGAAATATGAATAAGGGATTTTTTTCATTTAAAAAATGTATTATGGTCTTTGCATTCAAAATAAAATGGCGCAATTTTTTATTTGTTCTACAATTTTTTCTCACATGTGAAGGTAGATTTGGGTTCAATTTGTTTTATTGTGCTCGATTGTTAATGCATTTCATAAAAGGAAAAGATTTAAATCTGCCACATTATTTACTAAATAGTTTAAGGAAGATGGGCTTTAATATTCAAAGAACTCAAGAAATGTCAACATAGCTCTTTATCACCATGGTTTAGTTAATAATATTATGGAAGCATAATTGAAGGTATGAAATGAGAATTGGAGAGAATTTTTAGTAAGGAATCACTTTGTTGAAGTCTTAGATGAAGAGTCAGTCCCGAAAACAAGGAAAATAAGTAGGGTTCCTAAAAACCCTAAACCTTAAGGATAAAATACATGGAATAAAGAAATTATATTACAAGAGATTGAAAATGAGCAAGCAGAAACATGGGACATCCATACTAAGTGAAAAAAGTAGTTTGATGCACCAGAAAGTCCAGATATGATTGAGCCATAAAAGGTTTCAAATTTGCTAGATATTCTAGTAAAGCCATTAAGGAAGGTATAACAAGAAGCAAAGAATTAAATAACAAAAGAAATAAGTGTCAAAACCAACCACAACAGTGAAAGAAGAGAAGTCAAGGACCATTGTTTCACCCAAGTCTGAAAAGTGGCAGACTTAGAGGAAAATTGTTCAGGAGCCAGAGCATGAAAGAAAAAGTAAAAGAATCACAAGAAGTATGCTGAAGCAAGATAAAATTTCTTCATTTGAAGTTATATACCTCTAGGATTCATAATCACTAGTACCACCAACTCCAAAACCAAAAATTCAAGAGATGGACGATAATCAACAACATGCATATGATTATTTTGAATAATTGGAGAAAGCAACACACTGGGAAAAGATAAATCCTTCTTTTAAACATAATTTTAAGAATGATATTCGAGTATACAATAGTCATGTACATGATGATAACATTCCTTTTAATATGGAGCAAGAAATCATTAAGACGTTATTATAGGAGATAGTTGAACTTGAACTATTAGAAAATCATGTGAAAGGAGAAATTTAGTTACTCAAGGAGAAAAATGATAAAATTATCAGGCGAATGTACCATTGGTATCAAAATAAATTAAAACTCAAAAAATCTAACAAGTTACTCCAACATAAAGTTAAATCATTGAAGGCCAAAATGTTAATGAGGAAACCTAGATGGGTAGTGGCCATGCAGAAAAAGGGAGTTCAGAGTAACTTGGACATCTAAATCCAAGCCTCTGAAACAATTATTCGAAAATCAATGCTACTACAATGTTAGAGTTTTGCTACTAACGGGTGCATACAGAAATGAAAAATCCTAGACATGGGGGAATTTTGGGCCACATGCATCTTTATGACAATTTGTTCCCTTTTCTTTTACTTATTTTCCACTTATATTTATACCACTACACAACCATTTTGAAATACAAAGCCATCAAAGCCACATGAATAATAAATAAGGTAAAAGTCTACATGTGCTTTCAATTCTATATGTTTTTCTTTGTAAATTTGATTCAATTTGTATGAGTTATGGAATCTGATAGTTTGTGCAACTTCACTAACATTCTGCAGCTGAATCCAAGGTTCGAATAGGTCCCATGGGAGATAAATCAGGCAAAGCACATGGAAATATTACAAATGTTGCATATATGGATTTCCACCTACTGGGCGCAGAAAAAAGAATCCTATTTGGCCACAATCTCAAAGTCAAATAATGACATGGAGCACCATGAACCAAAACAAGGTATCTAGCAAGGCTGGCTCCTTATTAAGCAAGTGAGATCACAAAGAATTTGAAGAACGATGATGTGTTTCTCACATGATTCGCTTCATAGATAACAAATCATGTGAGTAAGAGTCTCAATGGAATTTGAATTCTAAGGTGTCAATCTGTAGATCAAGCCTTTAGCACTAAGTTTATCAGAAGTAGTTATTTTAAAACTCTATAACATGCATCTTTGGGAAGTGAAACATAAGCGTTAAGCATTGAACATTTATGATTGTTTCTAGATGTTATCATTGCCTTTGAATACTGTTAAAGCTCATACATTGTTCAGTTAATACAATATTTTGACACAGTTATGCCTTCATGATGAGATCCAGTGTTTGATCAATAATTTCCTGAGTTTTCTAACTCTCATGCACTTCAGGAGGCCCCCCTGATGAGCGCGGGTATATTTTATTTTTTCTTACACAACTTAGACTAGTTTCTTTATCTGTAAGGTTTATTTCAAGTCTTTTTTATTAGATGCTTTTCTTTGTGCATAGTCTCTTTAGATGTTCATTATGATCATTTCATTATTGTTATTTTGTAGATCAAGTGCTTGAATAAAATACGAAAACACAAAAACATTTGTTTAGTTCATTTTTTATATAATTATTTTTCCTTTTCATTTAATAGTCTCAAATTTATAAATAATGCACAAACATGAATGACTCTAAACCTTGAACATGCACACTAGTAATCTCAAGTTTTCTTTGATTTCATGGTTGGATGTGAATTCAATTCAATAAACACCAGTTCAGTTTCATAGAATAAATTCTTTATTTTCTCTTAGCCTAGAATTCATTTGTGTCTTTAGAAACAAAATTTTCAATACTTTCTAGAACAGAGTTTTCATTTGAACTTTCATAGAATAAAATTTATGGATTTCATAGAATAGAATTAAAAGAGATAGATTCTAAAATATTTCATAAGATAGGTTTAATAAAGAGGAACTTTATAGCTTCCATAGAATAAGAAGTTTACTGCTTTCATAGCATAGAAACGATTTCATATAATATAATCACATTTATTCTTCATAGAATAGAATCACATTTATTTTTCTTAGAGTAGAATCACATTCGAAATTCAAATAGATTAAAATTCGATTGATTAGTATTTTAAAATTTACTACTTTCAATAGATCAAATATTATTTAAGTTTGTGTCTTTATTTCATAGAAAGTGCGTGTGCTCATATTAGATCTTCATGATTAGTATTTTGTTTTAGTCTTGCAATATTCTCCCAATAGATTAAATTTTCCTTTAAAAAATGAAAGCCAATTTCATAGAATATATTGTGCAAGTGTACGAACCTGGATTGATAAATTAATGCTATGTAATTTAGCTCATAATTAAATTACCCAACACTTGGCCCTTGGGAGTTATTGAAATTGGAATGTAGAAAGAGGGAGATTATTAGCTAGAGAGGAAGAATCTTACCATTTAGGGAGTCACACAAAGATTGAGGGAGAAAATAATACAATTTTTTTCCATAGTCACATAAACATGAGGAAAAACCTGAAGACTATATGGTCAATTAAGGATCAAGATGGTTCATATTTCTCTTCCTTCCAGGAAATTACTAGAATCATAACTCATCATTGAAAAATACTATTATCCTAACCTGTAGGTTTCCTTATCCCAAATTGTTGGAGACATTATCTCTATTTCTTCGTTCAATTTGAGAGGAAATGAATGAATATTTAGAGGTAAAGGTAACAAAGAGCGATATTTTTAAATCCTTTTCATGTATGCATAAAGGAAATTGTCTTGACCCTGATGGATTGATTATTGAATTTTTGTTTGGTTTATATGATCTCATCAAATAGGACCTATTAAAGGTCGTCAAAGCCTCACAATCTTCAGGTTATTTAAATTCTACTTTCATTGCAGTAATAACAAAAATTTATAATGTTGCCTCTTTCGAGGATTTTCGCACAATTTCATGTTGCAATTTGGTGTACAACATGATTACCAAAATCATATCCACTAGACTAAAGTCAATTCTCAGTGAGATCATCTTATAAGAGTAGTTTTGTTTTCTTAAAAAAATTCAAATTTATGATGTTGTTTCCATAGCCCAGGAAACACTTCACTCTATGAAGATCAAGAAAATCAATGAATTAGCCATAAATATTGATCTATCAAAATCTCATGATAGATTTAACTAGAATTTCTAAGGTTAGTAATGATTCATATTGGAATGAATATAAAATTGGTAAACTAGATAATGGGTTACATCCATTCAAATAGTTTTTTGGTGTTGATTAGTGGACGTCCTTCCCCTTTATTCAACTCTTCGAGAGGGCTTAAACATGGATTCCCTCTCTCTTCCCTCCTCTTCCTTTTGGTGGCAAAAACACTCAATAAAATAATTCATGATACCATTGATAAAGAAGAGATAAAGGGGATCAATATCTTTAGCATCGTTCACGTTTCTAACCTTCTTTTTGTGGATGACGTTTTCCTTTTTATTTTGAGAAATCATCATTACTTTTAGATTTTAAAGCGCATTCTGGATCATTTTACCATGATCACAGGGATGGTCATTAATATCCAAAAATATTTCATAATCCTCCATAATATATTTGCTTCATGTTCAAGTTAAAATGCATTGATCAGGGAATTAAATACCTAGGCTTCATGTTAAAACCAAACAATTATAAATTCAAAGATTGGGTATGGATTTATAAGAAGGTGGAAAAGCACATTAGATTATGGAAAAATTGAATCGTATCCAAGGGTGTATGCTTGATATTGGTTAAAACAATTCTTGAAAGTATACCTGTCCACTAGACTTCTATTTCATTGGTCCCCAAAGGCATACTCAATAAAATTAGGAAGGTTATTTTCAGGTTCCTATGGTCAATCAAGACATACTCGAAGGGATTTCCTCTGTTGTCTTGGATCTCTATTGCTAAACCTAAATCAATGTAGGTGGGGTATCAAGAACATCCATATATTCAACAATTGTTTGGTTGCTCGTAGCCTTCGGAGATTCATTAACATTTCCTCCCTCTAGGGTCAACCATTGGAATCTAATATCTCATAAATAAATACCTATTGGAATGGTATAAAGATCCAAAGAAACCGTGAAAAAATGCCTCCATTATATGGAGATATCTCACTAATTCTTTTCCCTTTATCGATGACTGGGTATATTGGAAGATTGGGAACAAACTCTTTATGTGTGTCGAAGTCAAACCTTGGTCTAAGGCTGGTGATATTTTTAAAATTTCACCGAATTGAATTCATTTATTACAACTGGCTGAAATCAATATGCTAGTCGATGCAAAGTCTCAGTTTGTTATTCCTTTAGGAATACATACTTGGAAATCAGTAGAGGAACTGACACTCCCCTAGTCAAAAGTAAAAAAATGGAATGCATACATAAGGCTACAAGTTTCCTCACTCATCAGATTGATTGAGGATGATTCGAATCATCTTATTTTGTCCAAAAACCCCACCAATGGAAAATACACAATAAAATTGGGCTATAAAGTGCATATATATAATTTAGCAACCCAACCACCTAGATGGTGGTGGTAGTAATTATTGAAACACAACAATCCTCTCAAGAGTAAACTATATTTGTGGCTGAATTTATCCAAAAAATTATTTTCACGAGATAACTTATTGAAAAAAGGATGGAATGGGCCTAATTGTTGTGCACTTGGTCAGTCTAAGGTATAATCCATCTCTCACATCTTTGTTACTTGTCCATATGTAGGTAAAATTTGGCGTATTTTATATACATTTTTTCTCCTTCCTCAACTCAATGGAACAAATCATCCCTTACAGAATGCACATAGGATTGGGTATCATATATATCTATACAAAATTTCTAGGACTTTCCAGCTATATTTTTCAATAATATATGATGGGCTTGAAACCAAGCCATTTTTCATAACAAGTTTATTTTGTCAGAAGTTATAGGTGGTCTCATTGAAAAACAAGTCAAGGAAGTTAAACTAGAGCCTAAAAGGAGGATAATTTAGGTTCTTGTAATACCAAACCTGAAAAAGTTATTTCGCGGAGTGTCTTTGATGGTGCTAGCCAAGGAGATCCCTCGCATTGTGGTGTTCAAGCGGTATTGTTTATTAATCAAAATCACCATTACCTCCTCAAATATGCTCATGGGCGAGGTACCAATAATAAGGATGAATTTACAAGGTTATGTATTGTATTATACATGATTTGTCATCTTTGAGTAAGAAATATTTAGGTTGTGGGTGAATTTAAACTTTCTATTGATTGGGATAGTAAAAAATCTAAGGTAAATGTTTCAAATATCAATAATTTCCTTTGGGAAATAACTCCTGAGTTAAAGAATTTTGAAAGGACCTCATACATGCATATCTACAGAGAATTGAATGAACAAGTTGACAAAATTTCTAAAGAAGCATTACAATTCCCAACTGGATCTTTTGGAAAATATGAGTTTTGGTATGACTAAGATATCAATGGAATGGAACTCCATTTCTAGTCACATGAAGAAATATTTTTACACAATCTATTTTATTCGTACGATTTTGAGGATTTATATTTATATTTTATTTTTTTGTTAAAAGTCACAGACAATAAATACCTCCTAGGTATATATATCAGTATATCGATAAAGTCCTTATGGAATGAATTATGTATATTTCAAATATGAAATATAAGTTTTTTTGGGGTAAAAAAGAAAAAAAGAAAAAAAATGAAATAACACAAGAACTGCATAACATTGAAGACATCATCGCAAAGGTAGAGAATGTGCAGCACAATAAAGGATAAGATCTTAGTTTTTGTTCTTGCGAAAAGGAGAAAACAAAATGTTTTATTGATTTGGAAAATATAATAACAGTTAAATTAAGGAATTTTAACTAGAATTATTTCTTTTATTAAATATTGATATTTTTTTTCAAAACTCACCATCTAATAATGATTTAATTCAATTTCCAATATCTTTTCATTTTCTCAAATTTTTTAGGCCTACTAAAATTATTTTTGAAAATTTTTCATCCTCTTTTAAATGGCTTTGTTATTCGAAAATGAAAATGATGCCAGGAAATTGGCATTGAGGGACAAGCTCAGAAGCATCTGCATGTAGAAAAATGAAACTATTATGTACTACCTCTCTAGATTCACTTAGGTTCGAGAGGAAATTGGAGGAGTAAGAGAAAATGTGCCATCTTCCAAGCTAGTGAGTCTAGCTCTCCTTGGCCTTGCAAAATCCTAGCACAACTACCATGACTCTATAATGGAAGGGGAAAACTACCAAATTGGGAGAGACTTTGGTCTAATTTGGTACAATAACAAAGTCAGAGGAACATTATAGTTGGAGTAACATCCAAAGCTAAGGAGGAATATTATTTTTCCTTGGTTGGGAAGGGGGGGCTAGAGTCCAGCCAGAACAATGGCAAGAAGAAGTACCTACGCAAGGTAAAATGTTTTCACTGCAATGAATATGGGAACTATGCAACAAAGTGTCCACACAAAAAGTCTAACAAGAATCCTTCAAGTGGAGTAGGAGGTAAAGCACTTGCCTCACAATTCAAATTAGACTTCACCCTAATTGCATGCATGGACAATACCATAATGGGTAGTGTGTGGTACCTATATTCAGGTGCCTCTTTCCATATGACAAGATGCAAATACTTCTTCAGTAGCCTAGAGGAGAAGGATCTCAAGATGCACATAGAACTTGGGGATGATGGGAGGTACAATACCAAAGGAATTGGAACTGTAACCTTTAAGAGGGAGTCAAGCTCCCATCTTCATTTGAAATATGTTATGTATGTACCTAGGTTGGAGAAAAAATTGATCTTTGTTGCTGCATTGGAGGATAGAGGCTATGACATTGTTTTTAGTAAGGAGAAAGCCTTTCTGAGAAATGTAGCTACTGGGCAAGTGAAACACATTAGATTTAGGGTGAAAAATATCTACAAACTTGAGGTGGAAGCTTGCATTGCACTGAGTAGCAAGGTAGAAAAGGTGTAGAGTCAAGATGTTGGGGAACTCTGGCACAAGCGCATGGGACACTTACACTATGGGGCCTTAAAAATCATGCGACAGATTACCACCTGTCTCCCTAAATGTACCCTTGACTAGCATGATGTCTGCAAGGGATGCACATTGGGGAAATATGTCAAATACACCTTCCAAGGTTGAGATCATAGAGCAGGAGCAATCTTGGAGTGAGTCCACTATGATGTATGTGGACCTTTTTCTATAGCCTCTAGAAAAAAACATAGGTATTATGTGATTTTTGTTGATGATTTTTCTAGAAAATGCTGGATTTTCTTCATGAGGAAAAAGGATGAAGTGTTTTCCAAATTTGTTGAATTCAAAGCATTGGTTGAAAAGGATACTGGTTAGAAATTTAAATCCCTGAGAAGTGATAATGGAGGAGAATTGATTTCTAACACCTTCAATGAATTTTATGTCAAAGAGGGTATTAGAAGGGAACTGATAGTACCCCATAACCCACAATAAAATGGGGTGGCTGAAAGGAAGAACAAAGGCACAGTGGGAGCAACGAGAGCCATGTTGCATGATCAAGGGATTCCATTGCATCTATGGGAAGAAGCATGTAACACCATAGTTTATTTGTAGAACATGATCCCTCATAAAATACTTGGCATGATCACAAACGAAGAAGCTTTCTATGGGAGGAAGCTAGATGTATCTCATTTTCTAATTTTTGGAGCTACTGCTTATTGTCATGTCTCCAAGGATATAAGGAAGAAATTGGAGCCTACAACTGAGATGGGAGTATTTGTAGGATACAAAAAGACACCACATAACTATAAGGTGTATTTTACCTCACTCAAGGTGATAGTAGTGAGGAGAGATGTCAAATTTGATGAGGATAAGACTATGAGATGTTCTATAGAGTGAGAGTTGAGTATCCCACCAGAGGAGGAGATTCTAGCTTCAAAAGAGGAGCCTGAAATAGAGCTTCAGGATGTTTTGGAACAACCACTTATGGAGGAGTAGACAAGAGGCCGAGTGGAGGCACCCACTGAACCAGAATCCTCCAAAGAGGGGAGGAAGAGAATTAGAGAAGCTAAAATATTGGTGTAGGATGCATGAGAGCATGTGGGAGCTCCTACATATTTACACATGCAGATGAGGTCATCAGACAAATACACTGGTTATATGGCTCTCATGAAAGAAATCATTGAGACAAAGCCTTTTTAATTTGAGGAAGCAATTTCTCAATTAGTGTGGGTTGATGCCATGGTGGAGGAGCATGACTGAATCATGAAGAACAATGTATGGAAGGGAGTGTCGAGATCAGGGAACAAGTTAGTGGTTGGTTCCAGATGGACCTACAAAGTGAAGCATGCAACTGATGGGAGCATTGAGAAGTATAAGGCCATATTTGTGACCAAAGGCTTCTCTCAGGTAGAGGAAGTGGACTGTGAGGAAACTTTTTCCCCTGTGGCAAGTCATTCCTCAATCAGAACCATTCAAGCATTAGCTGAATAGATGGGGTGGAATATCCACTAGATGGATGTGAAGAATGCCTTCCTCAATGGTGTTTTTGAGAAAGAAATTTACATAGAGAATCCAAAGGTATTTGAGACTTATGACAGGGAGAAACATGTGTGTAGACTCAGGAGAGCCTTGTATGATATTAAATAGGTGCCTCAAGCATGGTACACTCGAATTGAAACATATCTCAATGGATTGGGTTTCACCAAAAGTGAAGCAGATTTCAATCTCTAACTCATTTTGGTAAATGACAAGTTGCTTACCTTGGTATTGTATGTTAATGACTTGATACTTACAGGGGGTGAGTAGTTGATCCACTCTTGCAAGGAGGAAATTGCAAGAGATTTTGATATGAAAGACATGGGATTGATGCATTACTTCCTTGGATTGGAAGTATGGTGGGGTGATGGTGAGTTGTTTGTGGGTCAAGGGAAGTATTCCTACAAAACACTTAAAATATTTCACATGGAGGATCGCAAGCCTATGAACAGACCTCTAGCTACAAACTGGATGAAGGAGGATGCCTCTTCTGGAGAGGTATTAGATGCTACCATCTATAGACATATTGTGGGATCCTTGATGTATCTGGTCGACACAAGGCCCGACATATTCTATGCAGTTAAGCAGATGAGTCAAGACATGGTGAATCCTACCAAGTTGTATTGGAAGGAAGCAAATCATGTGTTAATATACCTCAGAGGCATAACCGAGTATGGGTTATGGTACAAGAGGATAGAGGGAGTGAAGATCGAAGTCTTCACTAATGTACATTGGGCAATGATTCCATTAGATAGGAAAATTACTTGAGGTGTTGTCTTCAGTGTTGGGTCTGTAGCTATTTCCTGGTATAACAAGAAACAAAGGTCTATGACACTCAACTCAGCATAGGCTAAATACATGGCTTCAAGTCAGGAAAAATGTGAGGCCATTTGGATGAGTAAAATACTTGTGGGTCTTTTCAGTCAAGAGATGGATCTGACAATGATTTATTGTGATAATCAAAGTTGTATTAGAATCTCTCATAATCAAATATTTCATGACAAGTCCAAGCATATTGATATCAGGTACCATCACTTGCAGGATTGTGTGCAGAGGAGAATTATGATACTACCGTACATTCCAGCTAAGGAGGAGGATGAAAATATATTGACAAAGGTATTGTCAAGAGGTAAATTCGAATTCCATAGGTGTAGGATAGGGGTGGTGCAAAATCCCTTTCTTGCTAAGAGGGAGTGTTATAAATTGTAGCAAGAAAGGTTCAATTTGACTTGTGCCTTAGTCAAATTGAGTAATCAATTTTCCACATCAACAGGATGACTTGGATTGCATTTATCTAGAGTGACATGGCTTTGTCTACTATTTAAGTTAGTAAATTTGAGTTATAGGCTTGGAGTAGAGTTGCGCATGTAGTGATTTCTAAACTTTAGCAATCTGGTTCAATTATTTTTAGTTAAACTCAATTAACTGAGCTCGAGTCATTAATTGAGTCAATTGAAGGTCAATTGAGTAGTAGAATTGTTGTTAACTCAATGATCTCTCAGTTAAACTAGTCAATCAGCTATAAATATACCATACATGCATGGAATTTTAACTACCTAGATGTAGTGGAGGAAAAGGCACATTGTAATTATAAATTGTATACTAGTTGAGTGTACATGCTTGGTAATTAAGCAAGTGATGAATTCATCAGAATTGTGCAAGGAAATAGGGAATTCCCCTATTATTTAGGAGCTCAATTTCTCCTGAATTGCACAAGGAAATAGGAGGAAGCTGGAGGCTTGAATTAGATAAGTGTTGGCTAGAGCCATGCTAGAGCATGAAAATAAACAAGAGAACATGTTTATAGTACAGGGCGTGCTTCAGAGTTGAAGCAAGACATTGTAATAGTTTCTCATTCGCATCTGATTAATGAAAAGAAGCAGTGGGGTTTTTCCTAGTTGGGTTCCCCTATAAATCATTGTGTTCATATGGTTTTGATGATTGCATGTCATTGCATGTGTTTCTAAATTGTGATTTCCATTTCACAAAATAGTAGAGGAAATTTGCAATCTCTTGTTTACTATTCGAATTCATTATTAGTAGCAAATTTATATTAATTTCTACACAAATTTCAAGACTCAAATACATATTAATTTGAATTATTTTGACTTCAAAAACATGAAAAAAATGCTAGATAAACTAATAAAAATAAATTTATTAATAAATATCTCTCATTATAAAGATCAACACTAGTTACATTCGCCAACACCCCCTATTAACTAGGGAGGTATTCATAATTACTCAATAGGTCTATCTCAAGTTGAAATATTCTCATAAGAAGGCATCTAGGCTGATAAGCATCAATGGTCAACATAGCCAACATTACCAAGGCCTTGACAGGTACACTCTATCTCTCACAAGATCATAATAGAATGATGGGAGGCATTCCATGGGGCACCACACCACCTCACAGAGGTACATACTCCACCTAGGATACCCATAGTATGTCATCCACTGGACCATTTCCCTCAAGGAAATGTCCATCCACTAGATCATTCTTTATCCAAGTCCATATACTTGACTTAGGATATCCATTCTAATACATCACAATACATGACTTAAGAATGTTCATCCAAGATGCTAATCTAATCCACCATTCTCCTTATCCATGCCCATGTAC
This sequence comes from Pinus albicaulis, assembly GCA_034641835.2. NCBI lineage: Eukaryota > Viridiplantae > Streptophyta > Pinopsida > Pinales > Pinaceae > Pinus > Pinus albicaulis. Next base: position 1,111,667,323 of record CM076584.1, read on the forward strand.
TTTTTATAGGATATCAGTCTTGATCTGTCACATTACCTGACATAAGGAGAACCATGCTTATTCAATCCATGATCCTCCTTATCCGTGATGCATGCACTAGACTTGCAGCAGTTGGTCCTGGCTTAGTACATGACATAGGGAGAACCAGTGTCCAACCTTACTCCCTCTCAACCTGAGAGGAGACATGCATGATCACTCCCTCTCAAAACAAGGAGAGTTCATCAACAAGCTTCAACTTGTGTCAGAAGTACTCATACTTCCATTAAATTAGCTACCAACCCACTTATCTTTGAGTTTCCTCATCTTGCAACTTCTTGAACAAGGGATTCAAATCCACATACTAACAATTCATGATCCTGTACTTGAGGTCTTCACCAAATGCATCCTAAACTATGTCGAACACTAATTCCTGCATTGCTTCCTACCTTGAAGATATTCCATCACATAGTTCCTTCAACTGGTTGATTATCATAGTACAAGGATAGATAATCTATTGTTCAATCAACCTTGAACACAAATTGGCTGACCTTTCCAATCAGTCTCTATCAATCAACGCAGATCCATAGACACAAATAATGATGCCCTCTAGTTGCTATTCTCATCTTTCCAAAATAGCAAACTATCAAGGTCTTCAAATAAACCTTCTTGTCAGTATTATAGCTACTTTTTAGATGACTGTCCTTATCCTTCTAAGTGTATTCTTGTTGCTTAAAATTGATAGTCCTTATGGAAACAATCAAGCTTCCTTTCAAATACTACCATAAGGTATTCCAAGCACAACCCACTTGATAGTGAATGTCCACTTCTTCACTTTCCTTAGGTTTTTTCACAAATTTTCCCACATAATGGTGAACCAAATCTTGCACTCACTGTACAAAGATATTCTCCAAATCTGCTCTCTGAACAATTTCAGATCTGAGCCTGCACCATTCAGTCCTGTCTAGGGCTTCGTTGTACCTGCAAAGCAAAAGAACACTCACCAAAGGAATATATACACCAAAATCAACTTGAAAACACCATTCTACATACCATTTTATAATTTTCCGCGTTTGTGCATATAATATAGGTTCTTGGCCTAGTTAGGGCTTCTATCATTCTACTTCAGCCCCTATCTTCCTGCTCAAAAAAGCCCTCCTCAAGCTGAGGTCCTCCTCTGCCTACAAGCTCTTCTCATACATTGGCTTCTAAAGCTGCTTCTGGCCCACTATAATGCCTTTCAGTCCTCTTCAAATATGAAGTTATAGGGCTCGACCCTCCTTCCAGAAATCACAAAGAGTGCGGCCTGATTTCAGAGAAATATACCACCCAAAAATTCACACAAAATTTCCCAAAAATTCCTTTAAATGCTCAGCCTGCTCCTTTATTTGAATCTGCCCAAGAAATCATAGAAAAATCACCAAAATGAGGTCTCCTTTTCTTCTTTACTAGGCTTCAAATGTCTGTCGCCTAATTCAGATATGCCTTACTTATGTTTCATTGCTCTTTGAATGGATCCGATCACATCTTTTTTAGCATCCCATCTCAACCTAAAAGTTCAACCTATACATTAACTACATCTCGAAGTCTCTTTTACATATTCTCGGTCTCCTCAGAAGTTAATTCACATTTGGAGAAAACTTGGATCTTCAAAGTTCGCATCAAAAGACCTTCAGATCTTATAGTTTCTCAGATCATTGTATAGGTGTAATAACGTTAAGGTGTAGCGTCTTGTCATAGCTCGAATATCGATCGCTTCTTTTGGCTTGATTTGAATAATTGTTCTACAACTTTGTCTCTTCATCATATCTTGGAGGAGGTGTCACACATCAATGGTGTAACTCGTACTACTGTCATGTATTCCCTCTTTGAATCATATAACAACTTCATAGCTTGTATGACTCCAGATCACTGCCTCTTTTTCAAATATATCATTGTCCAAGAGTATATGGATTTTTTTCATATCTCACTGTCTTAACTCGGATGAAAGGGAACTTGGATAATATAGTCATGCCTTCATGTCATTACAAAAGATGTATTTCACATTGCAGTCAACAACTTGGATCATATAACTTTGTATTTAGACATGAGAGCTTCACATGACTGTATTTACATATACTGTAACATGGCTATAGTGACTTCACATACCTTCCCTATCTTTAAACTGTGCGTAATGCTTCAAGATTTTGATCTTTCTCTGAATGCTTGTATCACCAAAATTTTGATCTTGTAATCCTCCTTCAAATTTGGCCTTTATTCGTCCTTCCTGATTGTAGAAGAACATAACTTTTGATCTTCAAGAATATAGTGAAACTAAACTGCCTTATCATAGTCTTCAAGAATATACTTTGGCTGCCTTATCATAGTCTTTGGTGAAGGAACTTGTTGTAGAGGTATCAACTATAACAACAATACTGATCTTGCTGCCTTATCATAGTCTTTGGTGAAGGAACTTGTTGTAGAGGTATCAACTATGACAACAATAGTGATCTTGCTGCCTTATCATAGTCTTTGGTGAAGGAACTTGTTGTAGAGGCATCAACTATGAAAACAATAGTGATCTTGTCTTCGTTTAGTTGTGATATCTTGTTGGAAAATCAAGATATCTGTAGATTTATGCTGATTCTCCATACTTGATAATTACTTATGATATTTGTTGGAATTTTATTATTTTGTGTTTTTTTTTTTTTTATCAAACAATTTAAAAAAAAACATGAAGATCACAAAACACAAAAAATACAAGATATAAATTCCATGTCTGAAAAAACTCACAACTGGAAAAATTCGAACAATCCTTTTTTTATAGAATCAAATCAAAATAAAATATCAAACCCAAAACTAAATATTCCCTTGAAGTTCTACGTCATGATCAAATTCCTTCTATTTGTTCAAGATATATTCAACAATTCTCAAACTTCAATTCAGCTACAAGAGTCTTGCCACTATTACCAACTTCAAGTCAACTAATATTTTCAGCCTTCACAAAACTGCAGGATGCTTCATATTTGCTCGACCATGTCACAAAATTACAGGAAAACCGCACATGTGAAAGGTAAAGTACATAAATTTGATCTTCCTCTGATTTTAGTCTTCTTCTTGTTCTTGAAAACTCGGCTTGTCTTGCTTTTTATCTATTACAGAGATCGAACTATTTCAGTCTTCTTATCATCTCCTCAAAAGAGGTCATACACAGATGATGCAATCAATAAATGTACATGGTGAATGTTTATTGGCACATGAAGTATTTGTTGAGAAAATCTTATTGGACTAGCATAAAAATTGAGAGGACCTCCTTTTCTCTATGAAACATCTACTTAAGCACATGGCAGACTTGGATCATTGACTGGAGCACATCAAAAAGCACATAGGCATTTCTCTACTAGTGGCTGCTCATTGGGTAACAACAAAGAACCTATTTTGGTTGCAGCCATAGATTTGGATCCCTCCTCTTAGTCAATTTTCTCTTGCTATGGTTTTAGTTTAACACTTTCTGGTTTTCTTTTCTTTTCTTCAAGATCTTGAAGGTCTGATTTTCAATATATGTATTTTGAATTTTGATTCTTCAAGCAACATTTTGTCTTCTGCCTCTTATAAAGAATACATTTCTAAATATGGTGAAATTTTCTTAGCTACCAAACTATATAAAATGTTCAATATTATCATATAATATCTAGTTTGAAAAGCAATATAAATATTTATTTCACAAATATAAAAATTGAAACACAGTAACAAATTCATACTCCACCACTCTTATAATTCAAACTCTGAATATAAAATCAAATTCAAAATATACTCAAGTTGAATGAGGGTTGAAATTTTATATTGACATAGGTAGTTGGATATTAAATTCAACTCGTTAAATCAAAGTCATTAATTTAGATCTCGTTTAACAATTAATCCACATCATTAAAAGTTGTGGATGCAACATTTTTTTAAATTGTCATTTCCTTTTGTACTTTGGAAGATAAAAGTATGTGTTTTAGGTTTTTTATTCAATAATAACATTATAAATTTTACCAAAAAACACTAATTAATATTTTTAAAATAAATTTAACAACAATATAAATAATTTTCAAAACATAAATTTAATTATTTAATTTTATTTTATTATTATTATTATTATTATTATTATTTAATTTTTAATTTTTATTTATTTTTTATAAAATTAAAATTTAATAATTTAATAATAAAGTTATTGATGATTTCCTCATCAGATGGCTAATTGGTTTCAGTATTTACTTTTTTATGCACTTTTTAGATGTATATGAACTTTCTTTATGTCATAAGTATGTAGACACTGCAGTAGGAGCACAGATAGCTCATGTGAATTATAGAAGGATGAAACAATTTCAATTTTGGCATGTTTTTCACGCTTTCAGGTGGCCAACAGACTTGGTTTCCTACGAGCAGGTTGAGGCCACAACCTGAATTTTATATTTTGTAGCTTGTCCTATAATTATAAATCGAAAATAGTGAGACCCTACCAAATTTACAAAAAAAAAATAATGATCAATAAATGTGATGGAAACTCCTCTTTTAATATGTTTTTTTTGAGGAATGTGCTAGTTTCTTCAATTTTCAAAATTTTAAACATATATTTATATATGGATATTTTTTATAAGTTTGGTAGGATTATATCTTCATCATGTCCAATATATCATTCCAATCGAGGAACCAATGACTTCACATCAAGGAGTGTGGAATTGAACCAGTAACTTCACATCAAAGAATGCCTTCACAGTCTATCCAAAACCCTGTGAACTATATTAACATATACATTACTATAATATATATTAATTAATTTTTTTATTAAAGTAAAATATAATATTATTTAAAAATAATTATATTAATTAAATTTTTTCTAATAAAATTATAAAAATTAAATTGAAAAAATAATAATATTATTTATTTTTTTATAAAAACAATTTAACATAATTAATAAAAATATAAATAAAAAAATAAAAAAATATTTATATTAATTAATTTTATAATAGCTAAATATAAATTAACTTAAAAATTAAAAAAAAATTCATGTATACTTTACACTTTTTAACTTTTTACTATAATCTTATTCTTTTAAATTTCAAATTAATCTTGTTATTATATATATTTATAAATATTTAATAATAATTGATTTTATAATAGCTAAATATAAATTAACTTAAAAATTTAAAAAAAAAAATTCATATATACCTACTCTTTAACTTTTACTATAATCTCACTCTCTTAAATTTCAAATTAAATTTGTTATTATATATATTTATAAATATCTAATAATAATTGATATATTTTCTTAATATAATATTATTTATAATTGATAATAATACATAAAATTATGTATAAGATTAAGTTTAAATCAGGTTTAAATCTTATTAAAAAAGACATAATTTTATTAAAAATAGTTTTAAAAACTACTCTATGAAGATTAATGTTTTAAGAGTTATTAAATTATTTTTGATTTTGAAGTAACATTTCAAACTCTTTAGGAGGAAGAGAAAAATATTTTTTATAAAATTCTTAAATTTACAATTTATCAAAAACTTTATAAATTCTAATTATATATATATATATATATATATATATATATATATATATATATATATATATATATATATATATATATATATTTCATTTTTTATTTTTATTTTTGTTTTATATAACATAATTTTATATTCTTTTTATTTTTAAGGTTAAGAGGATATGTTTTCTTCTAAGAGGGCACATTGTCAAATGTGCATTTTACAGTGAAATTATTACACTTAGGTAAATTCCTTATCCCACAAACAAAACAAGAGAGTCTTATACACTAATTTGATGTCTAATATAAAATTTAAAAATAAATTAGTAGTATCAATATGTAATATAATTTTAATATTTAAAAAACTAAAACATTCTATTTTTTTAAACGGAACATATAACATCTATATTAAAAATCCTAGATACATGGCCATGACCATTTAAATGCTTCAAAGATTTCCAAGATTTGCAAATTTGAGATTGAGCACAAAGGCTCAATCCAAACTCTCAAATGAATTCAACATGACAAAAAAATTGGAGTCCTTTTCTAACTAAAAAAATTCCCAAAAAACCCAATATCTAAGTACATTTACATTGCATTTTTCACTATTTTTATTTTGATTTAGTTTGAATTCTTGTTTTTCTTGGTGGAAAACCTTTTCCTTTCTTCCCAACTTGAATCCAATTCACAATTTCTGCAAATTCCAGTCGGTCGTTCTTCAACAAGTGCACGTTTCTATTCTTGAAATCTTCTTCATCCGTCGAATCTGCCCAAGAAGTTGTTTTTTCAACGTTATTCCTTGTGATTTCGAGAGGGGATCTATTTTCCACAAGGGATTGTTGCTTATGAAGAATCCTTACTAGCTTCCAGAGGATCCACATTAGCATGTGTTTTTCCTACTTGGATTCAGTTACAGATGCATGTTATTTTGCCGATTCTACTTCCTTCTTGTCTTTTGGTTCTTTCTTGTCCTGAAGCCCTTCCTCTTTGTATACTATATAGTGTTCACCTTACTCTCCTTCCCTCCAATTGGGCCTTCAATATTTTTTTTGGTGTTTGTTATTTTAAGATCCTTTGGGGCAATTTTTAATTACATGCCCTGTTTCATAGCATGCTCTACACCAAAATTGAATATTCTCATATTCAAGCTTTTGGACCCAAACATAGTTTGGAGCCGTCCGATTAATATTCGCAGGAAAACCCTTGATGAAGTCCATCTCCACACATTCAAACATAAGTAGTCATGATTTGTTTTTTTTTTCAGTTTTTGGACAATGTCGATAAAACCTTCCCAACACATTCCTAATAGAGGAAAGCAATGAAAGATTCCAAAAATGCAAGGGAAAATCCATTAGCCTTATCCAATCCAAATTGAGACTGAGGAGATTGATGCCATTATCAGATCAAAAGTGGGAGTCTAGGGAGGCGTAAATTTACCGACACTACCCCAAAACTACAACCCAACTACACAGATGACCTTCTTGTCCTCTATATTATCAAAAACCACAACGGAAAAACCTCAAGCTATAGGGTAAATTTTCAATTCATTCGTCAAAAGAGGCTTCCAATTATCAAAGATCCATTTGTGTAGATTAACCAACCGTGGCTAGAAGCCATTAAATATGAAAATCAAGCTATGCTCTGGAAAATATTTTCAACAACATAAAGCTTCATCATCCATAGGAACATTGAGGGAAGGAATTTCTTGAACCACTAGAAGACAAAAACAAAATTTCAACATGGAACTCATTGAAGCCGAAGAAGAGCGACCTTGATCGACAAACATACTTGAAAAATAAACTGTATTTTTCACTAAATCACAGGGATTCACCAAGGAACAAATCGGAGAAGAGATCTCCAACAAATTCATGAAACAAAGAAGAGATTGGTCGGCTAGTGAAAAACCCTATCCGCTACAAGAATTTCTAGAGCTCCTTCCATCCTCTTATATTTGGCTTATCAAAACTTTCTATTTTATAAAACTCAATAAAACTTAAATGATTGATAATTAAAAAAAAATTTAAAATAATTTTATTCATAACAAATTCAAATTATACACATTAAACAATTCTAATGTGCTCAACTCCATGAGGGCATAGTCTCTAAGAGTTGAATTAAATATGTATTCAAATTGTTTAATCTTTTACACCCTGAATTTGGCTAACCGCCATAATGTAACATCCTCGAGTTAAAAGTTCATGTGATAAATTTAATAAAAGTAAAATAAGACCAAGGCCATGGGACACATTGGAAATAGAGGCCTTAATCATAAAAAGGTTTATGAGGATAATTTCATAGATTTTTGTTAGTTTGGATTTGGAATTAGTTTCAGGGAGAGAAGAGCACCAAGAAGAAAATAAATCAAAGGAAAGGAAAGGAAGGACAAGGAAATCAAAGGACAATCAAGGAATGTTGGATCAAGCAACTTCAACAGGAGGATTTGTAGGTAACAAGTTGCATGAGTGATTTCCTAGCTGGTTTGTGAATGCATGATACATCCATTTGTTCATTTGGTTCATTTGTTGTCATTGGCATGAGTTTTTCTGGGTTTGACAGTGATTTCAACCTTCCCTTGAAATTTTCGTATAGCCATGGTGTGATGGGATTCTTTTCTCGGTTGAGATTTGGATTCCCGAAAGGTTTTGGAATCGGGTGAGGTGGTCTCAGGAAAATTCCCAAGGGTTGGGGGTGGAGGCGGTTAAATACACTAGAATATCTAGAAAGGTGGGTGGAGACAAGAAAATTCCTCAAGGTATTGGTGAAGAAACTCTGAGACATCCAATCTTGTTTTGGGCATTGTGATCTCTTGAACGATTTTGGAGAGATCGCGGTTTCCTGAGGGTGGATGTGATTTAATCTTCAAGAACCCCTAGTTGTTTATGTCTTGAGAGACCACATTCATGCTTGGAATATGACACATGGGTGATTGGATGAAAGAAATAGTTGGTTAAGGCCAATCTATCGTTGGTGGTACATGGAAGTCCCTAACTTGGCTGGCTTTTGCAAAAGTTAATAAGAGATATTTTCCTATTGTAATCTATGAGCACTTGTACTTGTTATTATGGTGATTTTATGGTTAATAATATGGTTATATGCTGTTTATAAACATGGATTTTGCAATGTACTCTAATTATGTCTTGTTCAAGATTTGATAAGTATTTGATGGTTAATGAATGCATGGGCTAAAAAATGTTATTGCAACTATTATGAGAGGGAATTGGAATTCTTGGTGATTCTCATATAAGTTTGAGACTCCTATGATTATATATGCATTCATGACTTGTAGGTTACATGTTCACTATATTTTTGATGAAATGACTATCACGGTTAGGCCTGGTTAGGTGAGGTCCTTGTTCCATTTTTTTATGTTTAGCATTGTCTTCAAGTCATTTATCATTCTGGAAAGTCTCAAGAAGTTTTGGGCAGTGGTTTGGAGCATGGTCTAGAATTATGGCTTATATCTCAGGACCGCACCCTCTGAACTGGAGAAGTTGGGATTCAACCGCATGAAGGCAGTGTTGTGCATGCGATTGAGAGTCTAAGTCCCTAAAAAAGTAGTCTAGATCAAGGTTTGGTTACCTGGGGTGGTTCTTTGACCCCTGAGTATCCTGTAAGCCCTATATGATGTCAAATTGTGCCCAATAAGTCCCAGTTGTTGGCACCACTTCCATAACTGAAGCTTGGAGGCCGGGTCATGTTATAGTAACTCTTCGTCTCATGTTTACCCTGACAAACCTGTGAAATTGGGTAAATGTGGGGTGGGAGGGGCATTTGCACATAAAGACATAATTTTGGAGCATTGAATTAGTTGCTCATCACATATTTGGTATTCAATTTTATTAATATTTTACACACGAGATTTAGTTATCAAGATAGTAATAGTTAATATGACATATCTAGAGAGTTTAAGTTTTGGCAACCAAATTAAAGAAAAAATTATACTCAGACTAGTAACAGGCTTTTATGACAATCCCACTTTAAAAAATAACAAACTTGCATCTAAATCATATTATAGAATATTAACCAACACTAATAACCAAAATGAAATATAGTTATTAACAAAACAACAAGCATGTGTCTAAATCTTATCCAGCAATATCAACAAATGTTATAACCAAATGAGATAGCAGATAATATGGCAGGTATATATCAACCTAACATTAAAAAAAATGTCCATTGAACATAATAAAAAAATGAAAAACAAATTGGAAAGTATATATGACAATTTTATTAATATTTTACACACGAGATTTAGTTATCAAGATAGTAATAGTTAATATGACATATCTAGAGAGTTTAAGTTTTGGCAACCAAATTAAAGAAAAAATTATACTCAGACTAGTAACAGGCTTTTATGACAATCCCACTTTAAAAAATAACAAACTTGCATCTAAATCATATTACAGAATATTAACCAACACTAATAACCAAAATGAAATATAGTTATTAACAAAACAACAAGCATGTGTCTAAATCTTATCCAGCAATATCAACAAATGTTATAACCAAATGAGATAGCAGATAATATGGCAGGTATATATCAACCTAACATTAAAAAAAATGTCCATTGAACATAATAAAAAATGAAAAACAAATTGGAAAGTATATATGAAAAGTTCAAATTTTAACAACCAAATTCAAGCAAATTGTTTATCAAATATCTTTGCCAAAGAAGCAAATTGAATTGTTGCCTGTATCCAAGCACACTCTTCGACAGGAAATGACTTGGCTTCAATTTCCTACGCAAACATATTGGAAATCAAGCATGGACTTTTATTACAACTTTTCTTGAGCTTATGGGTTGCCGAGGGGGCGGAGGAGGCAAACCTTTGTTAGGGACAAAGTGAATTGAATGGGTGAATGATCAGACAATTGCATGATCAGACGAGAGAAGAATTCATTCGTTTGGAACGTTGATCCTTTTCACATTTGGATGTGTGAATGATAATCTGTAGAAAGACTGAGACATAATCCTTTACAGGGGTGCGCTGTCACCATACGAATGGAAAAAAGAGCGTACACGTCACATATGTTTATGGAGTTGTCTTTAGTGTGATTTTTTGAAGTTTTAGGGGTGAAAAATTTTGAGGTAAAATCTTGGTTTTTGTTATTTAAACTGGTTTTTTGACTCTATATATCGATTAAGCACCGTCAAAAACTTCTAAGGCACTTCGATTGTGCCAAGTTAGCAATCAAACTTCTCTTTTCAATAAATTCTTGCCGGAATTTAGAGAAATTACACCGTAAAAAATCACCTTAAAAGCCTTCAAAAAGTCGCATTAAAGACTACTCGTATGCTTATAAGCTTTGGGAAAATGACGAAAGCCTCTAGAGAAACCTATCTAGAAAATGGTCCAGAATTCGGCAAAGATTTTATAAGAATCTTGTTTACAGTTGTTAAACTTTAATATTTTGAGTGTCCTAAAGTGCTAAATCCATTTCCACTATCAAAAATGGCCTCCAAACACTCCAACTACCTAATTTTTTGAATTTTAGTTGAGATTTAGGCAAAAAAAACTGCGGCCCGGCTATTCCTTTGCCTAGATAGACAACTCCAAACAAGAAATGCTGCAAAGCAGCTAGTCGTGACAGAAGTAGACTCGGACTCAATAAAAATTATGGAGCCACCTAAAAAAAATTGAAATATTGGCAATTAAAAATATAAAATATATTAATCATATTTTATCAAAACATATGAAGTCCTGATGGCATGCCCACCATTGTAAGGACCCACCTACATGCATGCATTACACGTGCGTTGCTTTCCATATTGCATGTTCTCACAGCCTTTCCATATTGCGAGTTGTGGCAATTAAAAAAGCAATCAATTCTCTCGGGCAACCGTCTTCTCTTTTGTTGCGTTAGTGTCTCACTTTCTTTGTGAATCTACCTCTGCCCTCGGAGAAAGGAACTTTGTAAGAGGCCACTGCGGGCGGCCGCCGAGTGATTTCTCATGTGTTAACAGGGTGTCGGAGTGAATTCCCATGTGTTGACAGAGTATTGACAGAAATATGTTCTTAATTGCTCTATAAGCCCTGCATTTCAAGATGTTACTCCTTAGTTCATCTTTTTCTGTGCTCAGTTCATCTTTTTCATTCTCTCATTGAGAGTACTTTTTCTGAAATTTCTTTCCATTATGTTTATAGGGAGAAAAATGACATTGTTGATGACTGTCAAAAAAAGGGCTGGAGGGCAATTTTGGAAAAATGTACTATCAGCTTCAGAAGGCCGATGGATGGAGCATCTGGAACCAGTGAATCTCATATGAGCTTGATGGATAACTTTTGGTTTTTGGCAGACAAGAACAACTATATGATTATGCTGAAAGTTTTGGTCTCAAAATCTTGTTTTAGAAGAAGAACAACCTAATTTTTGTTAAGACATTATATCAACTTCTTTTTGATGGAAAATGTAACTTTCTGAAAGGATGTTCTATGTTTTTAACTATAGCAATTAAAAAGAAAGAATCACTAGAAGGACCTGAATCTCCGGACTCTGTATTGCCTAATTGATCCAGGAGAGGAGAGATGTTATAAGTTTTGTTTTGATGTAAAAGTTTTATTTTCGATAGATATTGTTGTTTCTGGTACATTAATATAAAACCAGAGTATTTTCGTATTGAAAAAAAATTCTCTCATTGAGATTCAACCAAAATCAGAATTGAATTGACCTGTTCGGTTTACCCAATTTCTTGTTGCTGGCAATAACCATGGCAAACAGGTTCATCATGATTTACAACCCAGCTTTGGAAGGACCCTCTCTGACGCAGATTTAATTAATCTCTTATTATGTAATCTCTGATTTAAATAATGGTTGATTTAAGGATGGGCTCTGGTTCTTTGGAGCTCTGTAGAAAGCTCTCTCCACAAAGTTTTTTGAAAGCTCTGGCTTATGAGACGAAGCCCGAATTTGACGACTCTCATAATAACACCAGCAGCTACAGCAACATCAACAACAGCAACGGTATGCGGAATGACCCTATTCATAAAGCCGAAACACTTGGCTTCGCTGAGGGCGTTGGCATTGTACAGAATGGAGCAATAGCTACTGCCATTGGTAACGGTTTTAGCTCTTTATGACCTGGAGCTCATAGGTTATGTCAAAATAATGTTCACCAATACAGCCCCAAATACTTTTTATTTTGCTCAAGATCACCAACTCATATCGGGCGGGTGATTCGAGGAGGTAGCATTTCTGTAAGTGATGGCAGCTTTTATTTTTGGTATTTTGCAGCTAGATGCCCTTAATTTACAGTGATATCAGCATTACTGAGTTTCTTGCTCGGTATTTAGGACTTTTGACCTTTAAATAGATATTTTTATAAAATATTTTGCAGATTCTTCTTCCATTTTTCTGTTTTCTCTCCCTTTAAACGACCTATGAGTGCACTGGTCTAAGGACGGTTTGATTATTCAGCTACTCCTATAGAGACTTCGGGGTTTTTTCCTTGAAACTTCCTAAAAACTGACTAACTCTTGCAATCACAAGTTAATTAGAAAATATTCTTTCTATCACCGCTAAAATGAGCCAAAATTTGTACCTATTGAAGAGACATTAAGTTTTGCACGGTTCTTGTTTTATTTTTACGTTTTTTACTCCCTGAATGTTACTAGCTCAAATAATTTGATTTTTTGTGAAAGAAGACAGCCATTATTCAATCCAGGATGACAGAGAAAGCTATGGTGATTTTGGTACACAACCTTTAATTATGTTTTGTCCTGGACCAAATGCGACACCCCAGGCATCTTCAAGCGACAACAAGACGCTGAAGTGAGTTTCCCATGGTTTAATTAGCCTTTTTGCTTTTTCGAAATGGTTTTATTGATATTCTCTTAAATAGATGTATTGATATTACATTGATATTTTTCTGCCATATGTTTTTAGAGATTCGGGTTTTGGATGTATATGTAGGATAAAAAGGTAACAAAATGCACTTTGTTTGACATCTTTTTATGATGTGTTTTGGTGTTTTTCCACTGAAATCCAGTAAAATTCAGTTTTACATTTGATTGAATGGTGAAATCCAACTGTCCATGTTCTTTAAATGGTGAAATCTAATTGTCCAGGTTCTTTAAAGTTTAGTAGCAGCAAACTTATTTTGAACTTATCTTCAAAGAGAAAATTACTGTAAAAAAATTAAAATGAAAAATAAAAATCACTTTTAATCTTTAAATAAATTTTAAAAAGAAAAATAAGAAGGAATTGTGGTAACAAGATTTTTACAACCCTAGCCCATTTTCTTTAACTCAGAACCCAATCTAGAATTAATTTAATCCAGTAATAATTTAACCCAAGAAAATATGGAGTAATAATTTGGCACTATAGCCTTAGCCTATTTAAAGTCTAATAACTTAGAAAAGTCCTTAACCCAGAACAACATGCAGTAATAATTTAACCAAACATGAAAGTGTAATAATTTAGCACAGTAGCCTACCCAGTTTATTAACCAGAAAAACATGTACTTTAACCAGAAAAACCCTTTAACCCACAACAACATGCAGTAATAATTTAACCCAGAAAAACATGGAGTAATAATTTAGCACTCTAGCAAGAAAAATTGAAAGTGTAATAATTTAACAAGGTAGACTAGCCAGTTTATTAACCTGAAAAACATGTACTTTAACCAGAAAAACTTTCAAGTTGTAATAATTTGGCCTGGTAATTAATAAGTTTCTAATTTTCTATTTTATTAGGAAAATTTAATATCTATTTCACATAAAAGCAGGGTTTAAAACTCCAGAAATAACTGCTTGCCTACTCATGCTTCGACCTGATGATCTAAATTCAGCGGTGAAGATTGATCTTCGAACCTAAAAAATTGCAAAATTGAAGTTTACATCTAATGTAATATGGATATTTTATGGATGAATAACACCGATAAAAAATATATTTCTTTATCTCTACAGAGAATTGACATAATGGAAAAAAGAGAATTGACAGAATGAAAGAAAGGGTAATAGTAATAATCCAGAGCAGTTCAGAATTTTTAACAAAGAGTTGTACCGTACCTTTCAATGTGTAGGAAAAGTGCACTTGGGCTGATTATAAGCATTATGGGTTCCACAAAACTCTAATGAATTCTCTAATGAATCCTGACCAAAGCATTTTGCTGTTTCATATCCCAAAGCATTTCGATTACAAGAGTCTTTGCCTGCCCTTTGGGCAGGAGTAATAACAATGCCTTCCACGTAATTAATTCCTTCTTGAATCTGGATATCAATTCAATTTCATTATGAATGTAAGCAACTACTTCAACAATATATAAGTAGGAAAAACGGACAAATGTTTACCCTATGTGGTGGTTCAAACCGTTGGGTCTTAATCAAATTCAGAATATATACTTGAATAGAAAAACAAAGGAAACTGACTACTAGGATTTGAGAGCAGGTCTTCTTGGCCACAATGATTTATTCTTACCTTAACCTGATACCACTGAATGGTGCATCATAGAGTTGTCGTCATTCAAAGGCGGTGAAAAACGAAACGTAAGAAAAATATCTCTTTGTAAAGATTTTTCAAACATGGCTGATCTAACTCAGTTGGTAGAGACAAAATCATGCATTCACCATCGACATGTGAATGGAAAATAAAAGGAGTGAACACATGGCATATGATTATAGGCTATAGAAAGATGATGATAGCCTCTAGAGAAACATCCCCTTAAAATAATTTCTTTAGTGTAAATATCTCTAACATTAAAATAAAGGAATAAAGGAATTCTTGTATTCCATTGTTATTCAATATGTTATATGGAAAATTCACTTCCGCAGACAAAAATGATCTCTCTAGATCTATTGGTACAATATAGAACAACAGAGGTTCAATATATAGAACAACGGGGGGAAAAAAATATGTATGTTTTCCTTAGAGAAATTAGAATACGGAAAAGAGACCTAATTGGAATTTGTAGTAAGTCCTCTTCTTCTCTTTGCTTGTAAGCTCCAACTCTAGTTCCACACGCTATAAATGGAATCTGCAACAATGACTAAAACAAGCATGATAACTACAATATCCACATAGCATAAACTAATGTGTCTAATCAATGAGTCAAATGACATTGGAATACATAAGCATCAACATGACACAAGTATAAGAAAAAAGAGTGCTTTTTATATTAATAAATAAAGGAGAGATTTACAGCCATTTATATATGTTGACTTTGTAGATGTCTCCCCAATTGTCTTGTCCTTCCTTGCCACAAAGAAAACCTTCACACTCAATCCTAATGCATAAATGGATGATGATTCCTTAAGCTCAAAGTAGCAACATGAGGGCAATAGTAATCTCAAAAAACCAACCTAGACTTTATGGGAGGCATTGGATTTATGGGGTAAAAGTGGTAGTTTAGGATTTACTAATCTAGGCTTGAGATACACATATGAAGCATGACAAGCTCAAAATATAAGAGATAAGACCTCTAGAGTAGGAATTCGAGATCTCTATCCATGGTAAATGGTTAAAATCACCTTAAAAGCTTCTGCAAGTAGAAGTTTAGATTTTTTTTTAGAACCATCACACCTGCAAATTAAGGAAACATGCACTAACTAGTGCAAGTGCTCAATTATGCAACTTGCAACCATTGCAGGTGGAAAATCATGCAGGGTGTGTTGGGGCTAAAAACTTTTTTTTTTGAGCTGATTGACCTAGAAACTCAGAATTTTTGGAGAGATGATGCTTAAGAATTTGCAAAGGGATAATGACAAAGTGTTCAAGGATGTTGATTGATCTGGTTTTCAGGCCTTTTGAGTGAATGTGACAAAATGACCTATAACATATTATCCCCTAAAGTACAAAGTTAGAAGCAGTGGTTGAGGATTAAAGTGCTTTACCTTGTGACAATTCTGGATCAAGAATAAATTGGTCGAGATCATTATCTATTAAAATACATATTATAATCATGATATCATTGTTGAGGGAGGCATACCCATACTCGAGATATAAGCCAATATTACATGTACAATGATCAAGAAGTCTTATCCATTGATGACAGAATGTGGACCCATGCTTGGATGATTTTCTAAATGATAATATCCATCATACTTTGTAATATTGTATGAATCTTGAAATCACATCCTAGATGGATGGAACTAGATCCAGGGTCTTCTACCTAAGTCACTCAATAGTACGAGTCTAGCCATGCGAGTAAATGAGCTGAAGTCGTACATGGTAGACACCATCTAATTACCAACCAATGATGTAAGCACTTAACAGATGCGAAAGAAACCACCAATAATGATAATGACTCTCAAAGTACTATAATACAATCTGTTGAGAATTCAGTAGGGAAATGATGAATTCAATTCTCTTTCTTGATAATTGTTTGTGTTATCCTTTTACTCCTTTTCTTTGTTCCTTATTATTATAGTGTGTAAAACATAAAAAAATACCAAAGAAATAAGAACAATGACACAGTATATAGGCTGCAAGCCAGGGCCAAAACCCCTCCACTTGAGGGTAAAAACCGTAAATCTCTTCTCTTCTTATAGATTCTTCAATTGATGAATACCATGACCTATTCACATAGATAAATACCCTCCAAGATCAAGATCAACATGACCTCCAACTGCAACTTCTTCGACCTCTCCCAGAAAGTCTAAAATTTTTGATTTGCTACAACTGTTGCACGTTCACAAGGAGACTTCGATCTCCTTGTAGAGCTTCATCCTTCCCTTCACTTTCCTTTCCTTGAGATGTAGGACTAGAGAATCCCTAGAAGCCCTTTATTTGCCTTCCTTTCTTTCTCTCCACCAAGATCGAACTCAAGAATTCCCTAGCACAGAAACCCTAGCTGCAGTTTGTGCATAAGAGAGAGAGAGAGACCCAATAAAACAACTCAGCTTCCTTTAGCTTCTTCTTCGTCCTCTTCTTTGACCCTTTTCTTGTCCTATTCTTCGCATATGAGAGAGTGGATGTGAATACCATAAGGAGGTCAAGTTCCATTCCTTATATAGGCCTCTTCAAAGGGAGGCATGGCTCTTCATGTAGGCTGACTTGGCAGCTCTATAGGCCAACTTGATCTTGGAGGTATTTTGACACTCTAGAGACGAAATAAATTTCTCGTTACAAATTACAATGTTCCCATAGGGTCTTCAACATATGACAATGACCCTTAAAACCTAGAATCACTTTAATTAGTGCTTGACCTATAAAATAAAGAACTTGAGCATGAAACCCATGCTTCAATAATAATTTTCTTTTCATTTTATAATTTACATTTACAAGAATACATTTCATACTTATGAATACCGAACCTAGTTACACATTTTTCAACACTCCCTCTTAAATAGGGATGTATTCATAAGAGGTACATGGTAATTCTCAATCTGAAGAGATCTCATAAGAAGTGTTGTATTTGTAACCCATCTGTTTATAGCATCATATTCAATCCAACATTGTCACATAGCAAGGCCTTGACTAACAACTCCATCTCTACATGATATCTTGAGCTCAATGTTAGTGAGACCAATGATTAATAGACACCATCATCATTGTCTCCCAAGGTACATACTCCACCTAGGTGTTCACCAAGTATGACCTTCCTTTAGACTATTCTTATCTTGGGTAGCTAATCTTCAAAGAATATCGGTCCACAACTACTCTTATCTTGAATGCCTCACCACATTCTTGAAGAGTATCAGATCCCATATGGTTCCCAAATCCTCCATCCTTTCTTCCAGTGAAGACAATAATGTTGTGTCTATCTCTCCCTCTCAAATAGGGAGGATAAATCCACCAAACCAAGATTGTCTCTTAAATACACAAGCTTCTTGTTTGGAAGTGATTTCGTCAATATGTCAACTACCTGTTCATTACTGGAGATATACTAAAGTTGTAGCACACCATTTTGTACTAGCCCTCGAACATAGTGATACTTATTGTTATATGATTTTTCTTTCCATGAAATACTGGATCTTTAGACAAACGTATACAACTTGTGTTGTCACAGAGTTCATTGTAGGATCCATCAGTCCTACAAATAGTCAGATAACAACTTCCTTAACCAGACAACTTATTTACTTACTTCACAGGCTACAACACATTAATCCTCAACACTACTCAGAGCAACAGTGTCCTGCTTTCTGCTCATCCATGAGACCATGGAGGATCCCAATATAAAGCATCCTCTTGTAGTGCTTTGTCCATCTTGTTCACTGCCTCCCTAGTCAAAATCTGTATATCCAGTTAGTTGGGCATCATTCCTTCAATCATACTTTAGACAATAGTTGATGGTTCCTTGCAGATGGCTCATAATATGCTTTTCTATTATCTAATGATATTGCTTCGTCTCCACTTGGAATTTACTGAGAACATTTACTGCAAAGCATATGTATCGTCTAGTATTTGCCAAGTACATCGACGAGCCAATAAGATGTCTATACTTGGAAGGATCCACATGGCTTGATTCAGAACTCCTAAGTCTCTTCAAGTTGGTGATCATCAGAGTGGTCATAGTTTTCATTCCATCATGTTAAACCTATTCAGCATCTCGATCACGTACTTTCCTTGTCCCAAGTAAACTTCATCAGGTCCTTTCCATAATTCTAGTCCCAAATAGTAATGCATCAACCCAAGATCCTTCATGCCAAATTCTACTGCTAGTTACTTCTTGCATTCTTCAATTCGACCTTCTACACCTATCAAGAGAAGATCATCTACATAGAGGAGAATGATTACTGGTTCACATCTTATAAACTTAATGTAAAGGTTTGAGTCAGTAGAACTCTTCGTGAAGCCTATCATTTGGAGATATATTTCCATCCTAATATACCATTCTCTTGGTGATTTCTTGAGGCCATATAATGCCTTATTTAATCTGCATACATATGCCTTTCTGTCATTGACTTCAAATCCCAAGGGTTTCTCTATGTAGACTTCTTCATCTATTGTGCCATTAAAAAATGTAGCCCTAACATCCATCTGATGGATGTTCCATCCCATCGAAGCATCCAGAGAGAATATTGATCGAATCGTTGTGTATCTTGATGTGGGAGAAAATGTTTCATCGTCTGCATGCTTGATCTTACAGATCCATTTAGAAGTAACTACAGATTTGTCTTCGAGCCTAGGTACAATCTCCCAAACTCCATTCTTCATGATAGATTGGTATTCTTCATTCATGGAATCTTTCCATTTTGGATTCTCTACATCCTCTTCAAAAGTGTATGGTTCCGCTTCTATTAAATTTTTCATGTATGTTGCAAACCCAAAATACCTTTTGGGTTTCTTACTTTCTCTGCCCCATGACCTTTTGCATCAAGTAGTGTGGATTTAAACCAATTGGGTATTCTCCTTGTTTATGGAATGACCAGAGGTTGAATAGGTTCACAGAGACCTTCTTCTTCATGGTCTAATTAATTTTTCTTCCTAGTTGGCTTCTTCCTCAAACACCAGAAGTTCTTCATCATTAGAGTCCATGGAAAGTTATTTTGATTTCTTGAATGCTATGCTCTCATCAAATATGACATCATGATTAACTTCTATGTGATGTCCATCCTTCATGTAGATTCTATAAGCCTTTGATGAGTTACTATACCCAACAATTTTTCCCTTCATTCTGGAAGGATCTAGCTTCTTTCTTTTGTCCTTCGGTATATGGATATATATATAGGAGACCCAAACATTCAGAGATGATCTATGGATGGATTATTTCCAGTGAATACTTCTTCCAGAGTTTTGTTATCTAGAGATCTATGAGGAAATCTATTCTAAATGTAGACCGTTGTCTTTGTTGCTTCTCCCCATAGGAATTTAGGTAGATCCTGATCATGAAGCATTGCTTTTACACTTTCTTTAATGGATTTATTCTCTCTTTCTGCAACACCATTTTGTTCAGGATAATATGGGATTATCATATCCCTCTTAATCCCCGACTCCTTATATAATTCTATGATCCCCTTAGATGCATTTTCTCCTCCATTATCATATCTCAAAATCTTGATTTTCTTTTCCGTAAGGTTTTCTACTTCAACTTTGAATTCTTGAAATTTGTGAATACTTCATCCTTGGTTTTCAATAGATAAGCCCAAGTCTTTCTTGAATCATCATCTATGAAGGTAACATAATATAGATGAACTCCAAGTGATTTTGGAGTCACAGGACCACACACATCAGAGTGAATAAGATCCAAGGTATATTTTGACCTTGAAGCACTTCTTCCAAATGATCTCTTGACATTCTTTCCTAATGAACATCCCTTTCAAATGCCTTCATGATCATCCTTAATATTAGGGATTCCATATACTATGGAACTTAGAGATGGGAGGATTCTTTCCTAATGAACATCCCTTTCAAATGCCTTCATGATCCTCCTTATATTATGGATTCCATATACTATGGAACTTAGAGATGGGAGGATTTTGAAATGGAGATGACCAAATCTTTGATGCCATAGTTCACATGGGGGCGAAAATGCAAAGTTGGGAAACACTTTTTGGCATGAGATAGAATTCGGGAGAAATTTTCTAACTCTCGGCCAAGAAAAAAGAAAACTAAATTTCTCGGCCGAGAGTTTTTAACATTCAAAAACTCTCGGCCGAGAGTTTTTCTAGCTCTCGGTTGAGAGTTTTATTGCGCAAACTCTCGGCCGCAAACTCTCAGCCGAGAGTTTTTAAAACTTTCGGCCGAGAGTTTTCCCGCACGTTAAATTGGTTTAAATTTCTCGATTGAGAGTTTTAAAAATTTCTCGGCCGAGAGTTTCTGGTCAACGAAAAACTCAGAAAACTCTGCAGTTTTTAGAAAAATGAAACTTTGGAGAGACAGAACACCTACAAAAACAAAATGTTATATGTCGGATCAAGTACCATTAGATTCGTCTCTAAATCTAGTTTTTGATGATGTGAGATTTATGGAGTTTCATTAAAAAATTCAATTTTTTATTAATTTTTTACTAAATTGTGTCACTGTGGAATTTCATTGTTCAAAAAATTGCACTGAATGAAAATTCAATAAATTTCAAATGAGGACACCAAAAAATTCAAAAAAATCATAGTGCACTTCCTCTCCCTGTCTACTTCAAAAGGGTACTCTCATTTTTCTTATTGACGATCACATTGAAAAGAAAATCAAAGGATTATAAAATGTACTGAAACATCACTGTTTTTTTGTGTTCGTCCATTTCAAAAAATAATAAAAAATAGTGGTTAAATCCGAAAATTACTGAAAAATAGTCTGTGCACTAGTGCAATATATGCAGATTATGATGCTATGGTTTTTTTCCAAAAAATGAATAACCTTCCCTAAAAAAAGTAAAGGATTATAAAGTGACTATTTATGTTTGCCTGAAAATTTCAAGTATATGCAGTTAGTAAACAGGAAATTTACCCCTCTATATGTCAATATTTTTTTTTTTTTTTTAAATATGGGTATGGAGGTAATACAATTCTCTACAATTCTTGTTTTTATGTCAAAGCATAATTTACAATAAAAATATGAGTTTAGTGGAGTTGAAGTTAAAAAACATAGAAAATTACAATTTTCAACGTCAAGAAAGGGCAAAAAGTGTTTCCCAACTTCACATTTTCACCCATGGGCTAATTTCAATGTGAACTAGGGCTTGGGATATATCAAATATCAATATGTAGAGCCTTCCTTCCCGAATTCCAATAACTTTAGCTTGGTATATACTTGATTTTTTTCCCCAAAAAATAACTTTCAATCAATGAAAGCTACTCTATCTCCTTTATCTTCTAAGCTTGAAATGGAGAGAAGGTTTTTATGCAAACATGGAACAAATAGAATTTTGTTGAGGTGAATATTGCTTCCATATTTGAGTTTTATGGATGTTGATCCAATGCCTCTTAAGGGATAGCTATTGTTGTCTCCAAGTTCCACTAAATAAGTGGATCTTCCTTTTGATAATGACTTCAATTGGCTTGAGTGACCAGTCATTTGTCTTCAAGCTCCACTATCAATCACCCATATGTCTTCTTCTTGGAAGGTAATAGAGAGAGTCGAGAAGAGACCTTCACTCCTTTCTTTGAATGATACCCTCTTTGAAGAAGATAAGAAGTTCCATAATTTATTGATACCTTTATTGATATAGCTTGCAATCTCCTTGATGAACTTCATAATTCCCTTAGAGAACCTTGTGAAAATTTCTGAATATTACTTGATGCAGAAACCCTACTATTAGATCTGGTTATACTTGTCCTACTTAATCAAGCTATTAATGATGAAATTCAGATTAATATCGAAGTAAACACATAACAGACTTTCACCGACTCAGATATAAGAAAAAGATACATGCACACAGACAAAGTGACACACAATATTTTCTGGACAACTGTCCTCGGAAAAACCCAATGCTGGAAAACCAATCTTCTAGCTGCTGGAGGGTTTATATTATTAAGTAGTTTCTGCATACAACAAATCTGGGCACCTTACTAGTTAACCCGACAAAGAAAAATATATTTGCAGCTAACCTATTATTCTGGAGACTGAAAACTTGACTGATCCGCACCCTCAAAGGGTATTTAGAGGACTCAACCACTTTCTGCCTCTCGAAACCCCAACGCTACCCCTGAAGCCCCAACGTCAGCCTTGCTAGCTTCTTCATGCCTTTGCGCTAGCCTGGGGAGGGCTACGTAACCCCAGACTGGGTGACGCAGTCCCTATGCTGCCCTGGATGTCCTCTACGTAACCTTGGAGGTCTCCTGCTGGCTCAACACTGCCCTTTCTGGGCCTGCATAGTGGTTGAATCCCTCTGTGCTGCATAGATACTACTGCTGCCTCTGCTTTCCTGCGTTTCTCTTGGTTTATGCCTCTCTGCCTCTTGTCAATTCTTGGCACTGGGATCAGATCATCCCCTTTTCCAATACTACCCATCTCTGTAGTTGAAACACTTTTGAAAATTCTTAGCAAACCCGCCCTAGAATTTTAGCTTAGTTTCAGTGACCTACCTCTGTGTGTGTGGTCTCCAACTGACCACAAGCCTTTCCTTTATACTTTTCTCGTTGGGAAACCAACGTTCATGATCTAATATTGAATTGATGGCTAACATTAAAATAAATCTTGATGCGTGTGACTTGAGTCATTTCCATCACATGTTTTAATTAATTACCTTTAATATTTTAATTTTCCTAAGTTAGACCTAGGGTCCTTAATTAAAAATATTAATTAATTAATTATCTCCCAAATTGGATGGAATTTCCATAATCCCTTTCTAGGTCTTGGAGATCTCATGTACTCTAGTCCCTTCACAATTTTTTGGAGCTAGAGCACATCCGATGCTACCCCAACACTCAAAAAACTCAACACTCCCTCTTAGTAAGGAATGTGCTCTAGTACAACGCTACTTCACAGTGAAGCTCTGCACTGATGTCTGGTGTGGGTCTCTGCACTGATGTTGGACTTGTTTCCCTTCATCACTGTGCTGCTACTGCCATTCTATATTGCTGCCCATGACGCTGCCACTACCACTACCACATCTGTACTGCAACTCCCTCTCAATCTGTTGCACTGTGCTGCCAACTGCTGCACTGCAACTTCAGTTGTTGAGAGAAAAAATTGAAGCTCATGTCCAATATTTGAAATACAAGTCAGTTGGGCTACATCCTCACCACTAAAGTTCCATAGGCTGCTACTAAGTGATGTCATCTGGAGGATGATGCACAACTACAACTCTGCACTACGTAAGCATAACCCCTCTGTGTTGTTGAAGTCACATCAACCTCTACACTAAAATCCCCTACGCTGTTGCTGCACTACGTTATCCTCCTGAAACCTCTAAGCTACAGCAGCTCTGCTCTGCGTAAGAAACTCTTCACTGCGCTGCTGAAGTCACATCAACCCCTGAACTACGTTGCTACGCTACTGTTGCATCTGCATTGCATTGTTCACTTTAGCCATCATCTCTGCCTCTGCTCCATCCATGATTCTCTGCACCAACTGCTCCACTTGTCCCTCTACTATATTAAGGCTCCCATAGCTCGAATGTGATCCAAGAGATGAGATTCTCAAGGATCCTGCCACCATTCTGTAGGTAATCTACAGATCCATGTCGCCCCACTTTTGTGTTTCATGAGTGATCATTTCTACGTCATCTTCAGAACCATCATCCGCCACAACAACCTTGGAAGTAGAAGCTTCCTTTTACTTATTCTTCTGAGGACAATTACTGGTGAAATGTCCTAGTTCACTGCACTGGAAACACTTAATCTTGGATATATCATGCTTCTTCTTCCCTTGCTACCTCTTTGATGCCAAGGCTGCATCTTCTTCCTCTTCCTTCTTCACCTTACTTGATATCGTACTGTGTTTCCTCTTGATGAATCGACGAAGGTCTTCTTGACGAAGGATTGCCCTCATACTATCCTAGTTGGGAAGGTTCGCTCTGCCCAAGATACTTTGGAAAAATATTTCCGAGTCCTTTGTGACTGCATTGAGTGAAATCCTTACCATCACATCATCCTCCATATTGTATCCCATGGTAGACAACTGATCTCTGATTGCCTGTAACCTGAAAAGGAAGCACACGATTTATTTTCCCTTGGCCATCATGAATAGCCATAGCTGATTCTCCAGAAGTATTCTCCTCTAGATGGATTTTCCCTATATAGGTTAGTTAAGGCTTTCCACATCTCCTGAGTCGTTTTCTTATCGGCTATGTGTGGAACTATATAATCCTTAACCCCATCCATTATGAAGCGTTTGGCATGTACCGCAGCTTCCTCATGCTTCTCTAGGAGAGCAACATCGGTTGGCATGGTCAGGACTTTTTCTACATGATCCCTTAGAACGTATGCTTGCATGACTACTAGGATTCTGGCCTTCCAGACTGTAAAGTTGGACAGACCGTCCAACCTATCCTGATCGCATAGTCCATGAGGTGCCATCTACTCAGAAAATCTGTTAGAACTCCTCCTCTCTATGCTAGAGATTTGGATCTAGGGTCCTTGGCGAAATAGGTATCCTTTGCTCCCTCTGACAACCAACCTCCTCTCTTGGAAGTTTTCCAAATCAAACGAATCAATTCTCTTCGATCTGCAGATTTCTTTAGCTGGAAACCCTCTGAGAATTTGTTCTCCTGGCACTCTTTGTCACCTAGTGCTTAGGCTAAATTCTGAATCTTTAGAAATTTAACCCCACCAGCAACTTTTGAAGCTCTGCAGCACTGCTTCCGCCACTCTGAAACAACGACAGCTTCAGATCTGCGTCACCCTTGTTGGCTTCTACATGAGCAGACAGTCCCAACATTGTCTCTGCGTTGCCTCTACGAAGTAAGTATGTGGGCTTGTGTGGATATTGTATAGGATTGCGTCACTCTTGCCTCTGCGTGGCTCTTCTCCCTCTGCTGCTGCGTTGTCCCTTCCAATCTGGATCTTTGTAGATGTTGTTGCTTTCTGTTGCAAATATTCTTCAGTCTTCTGCTAGTGATCCTGCTAGATTTACAATTGCTCCGATACCATGTGAAAATTTCTGAATATTACTTTATACAGAAACCCTACTGTTAGATCTGGTTATACTTCTCCTACTTAATTAATTTATTAATGTTGTAATTCAGATTAATACTGAAGTAAACACATAACATACTTTCATCGATTCAGATCTAAGAAAAAGATACATGCACATAGACAAAGTCACACACAAGATTTTTTGGACAACTGTCCTCGGGAAAAAACCCAATGCGGGAAAATCGGTCTTCTATCTACTAAAGGGTTTATATTATTAAGTAGTTTCTAAATATAGAAAATTTGGGCACCTTAATGCTTAACCGATAGAGAAAAATAGATCTGTAGCTAACCTGCTATTTTGGAGACTGAAAACTTGACTGATCCACACCCTCAAACAAGATTTACAGGACTCAGCCACTTTCTGCCTCTAGAATCCCCATTGCTGCCCCTGAAGTCCCCGTGTGAACCTTGCTAGCCTCTGCACTGGCTTGGAGAGGGTTGCGTAACCCCAGACTGGGTGACGCAATCCCTACACTACCCTGGATGGCCTCTGCGTAACCCTGGAGGTCTTATGTTGGCTCAATTCTGCCCTTTTTGGGTCTATGTAGCGGCTGAAGCCCTCTGCACTACGTAGCTGCTACTGTTGCCTCTGCTTCCCTGCGATGCTCCTAGTTGCAGCATCTCTGCCTCTTGCTGATTCTTGGCAATGGGATTATATCATCCCATTTTCCAATAGTACCCCTCTCCACAGATGAAACACTTCTGAAAAATTCTTAGCAAACCCACCCTAGAATTTCAGCTTAATCTCAGTGCTTTACCTCTGTGTGTGTGTTATCCAACTGACCCCAAGCCTTTCCTTTATAATTTTCTTGTTGGGAAACCACGACAATGATATAATCTTGAATTGATGGCTAAGATTAAAATAAAGCTTGATCTGTGTGACTTGAGTCATTTCCATCACATGTTTTAATTAATTACCTTTAATATTTTAATTTTCCTAAATTAGACTTAGGGTCCTTAATTAAAAATATTATTTAATTAATTATCTCCCAAACTGGATGGAATTTCCCAAATAAATTTTTGGGTCCTGGAGATCTCATGTACTCTAGTCCCTCCACAAATTTTGGAGCTAGAGCACATCCGATGCTACCCCAACACTCAAGAAAAATCAACACTACCTCTTAGCGAGGAATGTGCTCTAGTACAAGGCTGCTTCAGCTTGAAGGTTAGCACTGATCTCTGGTGTGGGCTAATGCTGGACCTATTTCCCTTCATCACTGTGCTACTCTTGCCATTCTGTACTGCTGCCCATGACGCTGCCACATCTGTACTGCAACTCCCTCTCAATCTGTTTCACCGTGCTGCCAACTGCTGCACTCCAACTTCAGTTGTTGAGAGAAACAACTGAAACTCCTGCCCAATATTTGAAAGACAAGTCAGTTGGGCTGCATCCTAATCACTGAAGATCCATAGGCTTTTGGTCTGTGCTATCATCCGGAGGATGAAGCACAACTACAACTTTTCACTTTGTAAGCAGACTCCCTTTGTGCTGCTGAATACACATTAGCCTCTGCACTGAAATTCCCTACGCTGTTGTTGCACTGCGCTCTCCTCCTAAAGCCTCTACGGTGATGTAGCTCTACACAATGTTGCTAAAGTCACATCAACCCCTGGGCTACACTGCTACATTTCTATTGCATATGTATTGTGCTGCTCCCTTCAACCTTCAACTATGTCTCTGCTCCATCTGTGATCCTCTGCACCAAATTCTCCACTTGTCCCGTTACTGCCTTAAGGCTCCCATAGCTCGAATGTGATCCAAGAGATGAGCTGCTCAAGGATCCTGCCACTGCTTTGTAGCTCCTCTACAGATCCATGTTGCCCCCACTTTTATGGTTCATGAGCGCTCATGGCTACATCATCTTCCGAACCATCGTCCATCACAACAACCTTAGAAGTAGAAGCTTCCTTGTCCTTCTTCTTCTGAGGACAATTTCTGGCGAAATTTCCTAGTCCACTGCACTAGAAACACGTGATCTTGGATAAATCACACTTATTATTCTCTTTCTACCTCTTTGATGCCAATAATGCATCTTCTTCCTCTTCCTTATTCACCTTACTTGATCCTGTGCTGTACTGCCTCTTGGTGAATCGAAGAAGTTCTTCTTGACGAAGGATTGCCCACATACTGTCCCAGTTGGGAAGGTCCGCTCTGCACAAGATACTTTGGACAAAAGTTTCCCAGTCCTCTGTGACTGCATTGAGTGCAGTCCTTACCATCACACCATCCTACACCTTTTCTCCCATGGCAGACAACTAATATGTGATCGCCTGTAATATGAAAAGGAAGGGTTCGATTTATTCTCCCTTGGTCATCATGAAAAACCGCAGCTGATTCTACATAAGTATTCTCCTCTAGACGAATTTTCCCTCATATATGGAAGTTAAGGCTTTCCACATTTCTTGAGCTGTTTTCTTATCGGCTATGTGTGGAACTATATGATCCTTAACCCCATCAATTATGAAGCTTTTGGCATGTGCTGCAGCTTCTTCATGCTTCGCTAGGAGAGAAACATCGGTCCCTTAGACCGTATGCCTCCATGACTACAAGGATTTTGGCCTTCCAAACTGCAAAGTTGGACAAATCGTCCAACCTATCCTGATCACGTAGTCCGTGAGGTGCCTTCTACTCAGCAAATATGTCAGAACTCCTCCTCTCTATGCTAGAGATTTGGATCTAGGGTCCTTGGCGAAATAGACACCCTCTACTCCCTCTCACAACTAACCTCCTCTCTTGAAATTATTTCAAATCAAACGAGTCAGCTCTCTTCGATCCGCTGATTGATCTGCAGATTTATTTGGCTGGAAACCCTCTGAGAAGCTATTCTCCTCCCGCTCTTTTTCACCTAGTCCTTAGGCTATATTTGAAATCTTCAGAAATTTAACCCCACCAACAAATTTTGAAGCTCTGCAGCACTACTTTTAGCACTTTGAAACAACAACGACTTTAGATATGCGTCACCCTTGCTGGCCTCTACGTGAGCAGACTATCCCAACATTGTCTCGGCGCTGCCTCTACGAAGTAACTACATGGGCCTGCATGGAGACTGCGTAACTCTGGCCTCTATGTGGCTTTGCTCCCTCTGCTGTTGCGCTGTCCCTTCTAGTCTGGCTCTCTATGGCTACTGCTGCTTTCTGTTGCAAAATATTCTTCAGTCTTCTGCTGGTGATCCTTCTAGATCTGCAATCACTCTGATACCATGTGAAAATTTATAAATATTACTTTATGCAGAAACCCTACTCTTAGATCTAGTTATATTTCTCCTACTTAATCAAGTTATTAATGCTGAAATTCAAATTAATATTGAAGTAAACACATAACAAAATTTCACTGATTCAGATCTAAGCAAAAGATACATGCACAACGATAAAGTGACACACAAGATTTTCTGGACAATTGTCCCCGGAAAAACCCAATGTGGGAAAGCCGGTCTTCTATCTGCTGGAGGGTTTATATTATTAAGTAGTTTTTGAATACAACAAATCAAGGCACCTTACTAGTTAACTCGATAGAGAAAAATAGATCTGCAACTAACCTGCTATTCTAGAGACTCAAA
The DNA here is from genome assembly GCA_034641835.2 of Pinus albicaulis. Lineage (NCBI taxonomy): Eukaryota > Viridiplantae > Streptophyta > Pinopsida > Pinales > Pinaceae > Pinus > Pinus albicaulis. The sequence goes on from CM076584.1 coordinate 1,111,696,824, forward strand.
ACTTGATTGATCCACACCCTCAAACGGGATTTATAGGACTCAGCCACTTTCTGCCTCTAGAAACCCCAACGCTGCTCCTGAAGCCCCTATGTCAACCTTGCTATCCTTTGCGCTGGCCTAGAGAGGGTTGCGTAACTCCAAACTGGCTGACGTAGTCCCTACGCTACCCTGATGTTGTGCTATGCAACAACCCCCCCATTTTCATTTTCAAAATAGTTTAAAATTTGATAATATAAATAGGGACCCTTCTTAAAAATGTATTTTTTCATTTTGAATAAAAAATCAAACTCCAAAACATTTTAAATAAAACAAAAAACAAAAATAAATTAATAAATTCCATTTTCATATCTTTTTGATCACCCTATCGCAAATCACATCCCGCATAATCTTTTTCCCATTAAAAGTTAAGCGCAAAACATTAAATCACGATTTGCGATTTTTCGATTTGAACTTCGCAAGCGGCATCATAAATCACACATTGCAGGTATACATTTAAAAACTTAAAACATTACTTACCAATGATCCGATGTTGCAATATCACGATGAAGGCGATTTTGTGATTTCGTGATATCGCGAAATCACATATTGCATGACGTAAAACTTATTAAATAAATTCGCTTCACAAAACAAGTTCAAAAATACGCGATGCTACAGATTTGACAGGGTTTAATAAAGGTTTTAATGTGAAAATAAATCATGTCAAAAATAATTAAACATGTTTCATCATCCCAATGCGAATGGTTATTGTTTTGATACGGCTAATTAATGATATAGCTGCTCCCTGGATCTTTTCTTTTAAAATCGATCATTTCACTATATCTTTCATCATTTGATCGTTACTCTGTCTTAGATAGGGATTTTTCCTCAAGAGATGTCCATATGCAACGTAATGCAGAAACACGACAAACAAACTATTGCGGAATTTGAATGTACAGAAATGTCGTCCACAATCACAGATACTGTTTGCACTGCAGATGGAGGTGCTACAACATGGCAAGCCATCTATACTATCCTCAAAGATCAAAAAGTCTGAAGTAATGGAGGTCAATGCAACTGCTGATGATGCAAAGCACTCAGATTTATAGTTTAAAGATGTCGCATGCTCCTTCCTTCACAGAATAGCAACTAGGGCCAGACTTTTATCATATACTGATATGATAAGATGGGTGGTTGAGAATTCAACAATTAAAGACAGACAATTCAAAACCATTAAGGATGAAACCTTAGGTTCTTTTAGAGCTGAAGATTTGAAAATCATGTGAAAACTTCCCGACCAACAAGACATCTATGACAACCGGTTTGTTGAAAAATTTGCAAAGGATAATGAAGACCCTTTCAAAATGATTCAAGGTTGGAGGAAAATGGATAATGAGTTTAAGCATGATAAATTAGGTATGTATTCTATTGCTTCACTTGCAAATCCCTACAATTTTGCAGCATCAATGTTGTGCATATTATATGGTCTCCCCGATAACACCAAGTTCTCTATTAATTGGGTTCCCTTGATTGATTCCTGTGTTAATTATCACATCATGAATTGGGCAACCATTCTTTCTAAAAACCTAGCCAAAGCGATTAATGAATATCTCCAGGCAAGAGTTATTTCTTCCAAAGCTATCCCCCAATTTTTCATGAGCGCATATGTTTTCGATGCCATTTGTTTCTCCACCAGCTTTCCAATTATGGGTTGGAAATGGAATCCCGAGGACCCTACCCCTATTCATTTAAGTCATAAACAGATATGGGAACATCATTTTGTACCACACATCCACAGGTTATGTTATGGGGTTGTATTACCATTACATCAGTTAATTTTTGATAGAGAGAGCCCTAGGTTCACTAAGGAAGCCATAACAGATCTCCAAATGATAGGAAGATGTTTCATTGAAGAATCATTTTCATACATCAGAGTATTTGGAAGCTCCACTCATCCACATGTGCTTCCTCTATATGTTTTAGATAAACTAATGGCAAGAGAAGTGGCTTACCAAACTATCGGCAATGGACTCACTAAAACTCTGAAAGATAATAAAAAATCTTTATGGTCAAGTTTCCAAATTTAGTGTGGTTCATTCTCCCTCATTAATTTCAATCATGCGTCAAAAGAATGCAAGAAAATTCAGCTTTTGAAGCTCCCTGTTCTACTGCCATGGCAATTCGACCCAAAGAAGATCGCTTATAAATTTATTCAGTCAGTCAAAATTAGACCTGTCATACACACAGATGATAGATTTGAAGACGTTTTGCAATTTGTTGAAACTTTTGAAGAAGTTCAAAACTTTGTCAGATTGAATCTAAACCCGGAGGAATTACAAAGATTCCATGAGTATAGAGAGAAAATACTCAAGCATATTCCACAAAATATCCTGATTACTAGTTATATGACTGAACAAAGCAAGGTGATCAGAACAAAATAATCAGACCCACAGAATCAAAGTGAGCTAGATAAATTGTGGACTTAAGTTAGTAATATATTGATGGACACCCCCGAGGGATCATCCACACAGAAAAATATAGGATTTCAGACTCCCCAGGGTCAGATAGTTTCAACAAAATAAACCACCGAAAGTCCTGAGACAAGCTCCCAAGATGTAGAAGTTATTCCTGCATTTCCTACTGCTAAAATTATTCTAAAGGTAACTGATATCCCTCCATTGGATGTATTCTACAACCCTCTTCATAAAGCTAAAGTCAGGAAACATAGAAAGAGAAGAAGGATTGAACACCCCCAAGTAATGATATCATGGAAGTTGTATGGAAAGACACCTCATCAAACCCAATCGACAATCTAACTCGGCTATCACAATTTGTTGGAGCATATACTACCGCAACAATGAACAAAGCAACCGAAGTATCCATTTTGGTTCAAGATAAGGATGATAAAATAATGCAACTACAATAACAATTGGATGAAGAAAGAAATAGTTTGAATCAAAAGGATGAGCAACAACTCTTTAAATTACATCAAGATATGGAAGTACTTAAGATAAGTCATGAAAATGACTTATCCAATAAAGACACACTGTTAAAGATTTGAGAGAAAATCTTATAAAGTATGAAGGCATTCCTACTGCAGAGGAATTCATTAAAGAAGCATTGGAATTAAATTCCCTACTCTCAAAACATTGTTTGTCTTACAAATGTCAGACATAGTTCCACATTTGAAAATCAGTGAAAAATTGACTAATATAGTCATTGATTAGAGAATTGAGTTTAATGAACTCAACACCAAAATTTCTGGCTATATTGAATGGCAGGATTCAGAGGAAGGCAGAAGATCAAATATCCCAAAGATCAAAGAAAATTATAAAGATATTCTCTTTACTGACTGGGATACACAAGTAAAATAGGCAGAATTGGCAATAGCTAGAGCATCAGGCATATCAAAGAGCATTGTCAAAATAATCAACCACATGTTACATACCTCCGGTTTTATCAAAGAAGGAGATCCTAAATCGATTCTTGATCTCAAAATATTGGAGCAAAGTTGGAGAAATATAGGTCAAATATGAGAAGAATCACTTGCACAACTGAAAAAGACTAATTGGGAAGCATACATGCAACTCTTGGTTAAGCCTCATAGTCAAATATTGACATTGAATTGTTCTCTAGATTCCATACAAAAAATGTTGCCACTTTTACCTGACGATATATTTACTGGATAGATGAAAACATAGTTTGGGAAGCTTCCACAAGTTCAACCAATGTCCGATATTTGTGAACAGAAAAGCAGAGCTGGCACTAGCCTATCATCAAGCATGATCATGAGTTAATTTGTTTTGACAATTTCAATTTTAGCAATTAGATACTATAAATGAGGAAGGTTGTTAGAAACCTCCTCATAAGATATTTTGTACAATCTACTTTTGTAAGTAGTTAATATAGTATTTAAACCCTTCTCATGCATTTAGAGAAGGGTCCAAGATTTTTATTAAGAACATTTACAAAGAATGAATTATTGTAAGTTTGTGGATGTCTTGATAAGATAATGGAACATGGTATTTTCAATTATATATCATCTTGGTTGATCACTGTTGATGCACTATTGTATTCTCTGAATGAATTATTGATAGAAGATTGATTGTGGCCTATTATCACTCGTCAGATGAGCAGGAAAGCACCCATCTAGTACTATTATCGTGTATGCTAAACTCTGTTTTAACATTAGTGATAAATCTATCTTTTTATGAATTATGTATGAAATCAATGATTTCTGTTTGAAGTATCAGTTGCACTATTATATGATATCATAATAGAAATTGATTTTTTTTATATATGATCATCAGAATGTATGCGATATGTTTCACATCTTCCTCTGATTAACTATTTTATCAAAAGGATTATCTTACAAAAGTATTAATTCTATTAAGTCTGTGATTGATTTAAATCATCACAGACTGAATAGACATCATTTTAGATCGCATAAAATCAACATTATCTTGGGTTAGATTAGATCAAATTAATTCAAAGTTTTGCATCTTAGAATAAAGTTGTCTTAGTCTTTAGTTATTCTCCTTGCAAATCATTTGAAAGAAACCCAACAATCATATAAAACCAAAAACTGGGAAACTGGTCCCATTACCCCCAGTCGGAGCCACTATCCCAAACGGAAAAGGAGCTGCTTTAAGGTCCGGACTGGGTGGTTATCCCCCTTGTTGTTGCAACAGATTTATAAGGCCTCAACACCTACATGGCCTCTGCGTAACCTTAGAGGTCTCCTGCTGGCTTAGCACTGCCCTTTCTGGGCCTGTGTAGCGGATGAAGCCCTTTGCGCTACGCAGCTGCTGCTGCTACCTCTACTTCTTTGCGCTACTCCTAGTTGCTGCCTCTCTGCCTCTTGCTAATTCTTGGCACTGGGATCAGATCATCCCCTTTGCCAATACTACCCCTCTCTGCAACTGAAACACTTCTGAAAATTCTTAGCAAACCCGCCCTATAATTTCAGCTTAGTCTCAGTGCTCTACCTGTGTGTGTGTGTTCTCTAACTGACCCCAAGCCTTTCCTTTATAATTTTCTTATTGGGAAACAAACGACCATGAGATAATCTTGAATCGATGGCTAAGATTAAAAGAAAACTTGATCCGTGTGATTTGAGTCATTTCCATCACATGTTTTAATTAATTACCTTTAATATTTTAATTTTCCTAAGTTAGACTTAGGGTCCTTAATTAAAAATATTAATTACTTATCTCCCAAACAGGATGGAATTTCCCAAATCCCGTTCTGGGTCTTAGATATCTCATGTACTCTAGTCCCTCCACAAATTTTTGGAGTTAGAGAACATCCAATGCTACCCCAACGCGCAAGAAAACTCAAGAAAGGGCAGCGTTGAGCCAACATGATACCTCCAAGGTTACACAGAGGGAATCCAGGGTAATGTAGGTACTGCGTCACCTAGTTTGGGGTTACACAACCCTCTCCAGTCCAACAAAAAGGCATGCAAAAGTGTGAAAGTTTCTGAATATTACTTTATGCATAAACCCTATTGTTATATCTGGCTATACTTCTCCTACTTAATCAAGTTATTAATGCTAAAATTTATATTAATATAAAATTAAACACATAACATACTTTCACCAATTCAGATCTAAGCATAAGATACATGCACACAGACAAAGTGACACACAATATTTTCTGGACAACTGTCCCCGAAAAAACCCAATGCGGGAAAGCTGATCTTGTGGCTGCTGGAGGGTTTATATTATTAAGTAGTTTATGAATACAACAAATCTGGACACCTTACTGGTTAACTCGACAAATAAAAATAGATCTATAGCTAACCTGCTATTTTGGAGACTAAAAAATTAACTGATCCACACCCTCAAATGGGATTTACAGGACTCAACCACTTTCTGCCTCTAGAAATATTAATTAATTAATTATCTCCCAAATTGGATGGAATTTCTGAAATCCCTTTCTAGGTCTTGGAGATCTTATGTACTCTAGTCCCTCCACAAATTTTGGGAGCTAGAGCACATCTGATGCTACCCAACACTAAAAAAACTCAACAAACCTTAACTCTAATAACATGTTGAGAATTCAGTAGGGAAATGATTAATTCAATTATCTTTCTTGATAACTGTTTGTGTTATCCCTTTACTTATTATCTTTGTTCCTTATTATTATAGTGTGTAAACCATCAAATAAATACCAAAGCAATAACAACAGTGACACAATATATAGGTTGCAAGCCAAGGTCAAAACCCCTCCTCTTGAGGGGAAAACTCATAAATATCTTTTCTTATTATGGATTCTTCAATTGAAAAATACCATGACCCAGTGACATAGAAAAATACCCTCCAAGATGAATATCAACACTACCTCCAGTTGCAACTTCTTCTACCTCTCCCAGAAAGCCATAAATTTATGACTTTCTGCAACTGCAACACCTTCAGAAGGAGACTTCACGATCCTTTCCTTGAGATGTAGTACTATAGAAAATCCCTAGAATCCCCTTTCTTGCCTTCCTTGCTTCCTCTCCACCAAGATCTAACTCAAGAGTGACCTAGCGCAGAAACCCTATCTGCAGTTTGTGCGTAGGATAGAGAGAGACCCAATCAAACAACTCGGCTTCGTTTAACTTCTTCTTCGTCCTCTTCTTCAACCATTTTTTGGTCCTATACTTTGCATATGAGAGTGTGGATGTGAATACCATAAGGAGGTCGAGTTCCACTCCTTAAATAGGCCTCTTCCAAGGGAGACATGGCTCTTCATGTAGGCCGACTTAGCAACTCTCTAGGACAACTTGATCTTGGAGGTTTTTTGACACTCTAGAGACAAAATATTTTTCTTTTTACAAATTACAATGTGCCCATAGGGTCTTAAACATATGACAATGACTCTTTTTTTTAACTGCAACAAATATAATTTATTAATAGGTCAAAGCTGTTTGGGCCAGGGCCAAATCAACTATCATTACAAAGCTTCAAGCCATCTTTCCATGACAAGAGAAAATTCACTACAAAATTCAGGGAATAGAGATTTGAGAAGGGGTTTCATCATTTTTGCTAAAAGCTCCTTGTGAGATAAGGCAACCTTTGTTTGCATTGGTATCCGCTTCCTTGTTCGAACCTCAGAGAATGTAGAAAATTTGGAATGAGGAGAAGTCTAGCAGCATTAACTTCAACCTTTGAAGGATCTTATTTAGGACTAGATTGTTGAGCTAGCCCTCCAAATTTAACATCTTTATCAAAATTTCTCTATTGTCGAAAGCTTGGAATTATACAATACATTTCTCACTAGAAATTTGGTAGGCTTTTAGCAGACCAAGAATTTTTGCCTGATTATTTGTTCTCTGCCCAAGGCCCCAGCTGAAGCTATCTCTTCTTAAACCATCCGAGGAGTAGATAACACCATTGGTACCCGTAGTCCCGAGATTTCCTTTGGAGGCTTTATCTTATAAAACCATTGCTTTTCCCTGCTTCCTCCACCAAATTTGAAAGGTTTCGTCCAAGTCTCGTAAGTGCTATACTGGATTAGTGAAGGGGCAAGTTGAGATTTGTTTTCTATCCCGATAAACAAAGGTTCCCATCCAATTATTTTCTTCAGGAAGGAGAGAGATTTCAGGTTTATGAGAATGTTGAGTCACTGTTTCAAGAAGGAGAGCTTTGGCTTTGGCTGCAACTGTCGAGGGGGACCAAGAAGTGCATTGAAAATATGCTCGTTTCTTGCAAGCCAAATTTTCCAGCAGGCATATTTTGGGATGGTATGCCAAACACAGAACCGAAGAGACTTGCTGGAAATTCCATGTGGATAGTGCACCTCCCAAGTGGAAAATAAATCAACCACAGAGATTTGGGTTGGGACTGAGACATTGAGACCTTGAAGGATAAAATTCCACACATATTTGGTGAAGGTGCAATCCACGAAGAGGTGATCCATAGCTTCGAGAGAATTTCTGCAAAGCACGCATCTGTGAGGACCGACGATGCTTATTTTTATCAGATTTTCCCGTGTCAATATTTTCTTGTGCATTAGAACCCAAAAGAAGAAATTAATTTTGGGGAGACCAAAGGAGTCCCAAACCTGCTTCCAAAAGGTCGTAGGCTGATTCGTCTCGCGCTGATATTGAAGATACATAAATCCTTGCGCAACAGTGTAGGTTCTGGTGTTTCCCCAACCCCAAGAATCTGAAACTTTCTTGTGGATCGGAGCTGAGTCAATTAAATCCACTCTGAGAATGTTTTGTTGGGATTTAAGATGCTTAGGGACTCTAGGAATGGCCCAGGATTGCTAATTTCCTGTCTCGTCCCAAACAAAAATGTCTTCAAGTCTGAGAACTCCATGCTGAGATAGCCACTCGTGGATCTCTTTTAGATCTTCAGAATTGGCAAGAGGCAGATGTCCCATTATAATATCTTGCCACAACAAAATTTTCCTCCCAGTACCAGGAATACGATAGAGGTGGTTTTGGAAAAATCTATTCCTCGTCGCCAAAGATTCCAAATCAACGAACCTTTCAAAGTGTTATCGGCCTACAGATTTCACGAAGGGACACCTTTGACATACTTCTTTATTAGAATTTGATTGATCGGATGTTTTGGATTTACATATAGCTTCCACTGAATTTTGTAGCCCAAGGAAGTGTTTGCGTGGGTGGGATCTCTGATCTAAAGTCCACGTTCTGAAATTGGGCGTTTAACCATTTCCTAATTAACTAAATGCAATTTCTTCTAGTTACCTTTCCCTCCACGCCAAAGAAAGTCACGGATTAGCTTTGAAACCTACTCAGTGATAGACTTTGGGGCCAAAAGAAAGGAAGCCTAATAAATAGGCAAGGCAGATAGCACCGATTTGATGAAAAATAATTTTCCGCCATTGATGAGCCAATGGCCTCCCCAAGAGGCGATTTTCGACTTGATTTTGCAGATAACATTAACCCACATCGAACACTTGTTTACTCCTAGAGTTATAAGAAGCCCAAGATATTTAATTTTGTCCCAATAGGCATAACCAACGAAGCCCAGTTGATGTGCAATTCTGTGGATGGCTTGTTGGTAAACATTCCACCCATACACCACACTCTTCCTGTCATTGATGAGAGCACTAGAAACATTGCAGAAGCTGTGGAGGATTAAATTGTAGACATTTGTGATCCATACGGAGGTTCCACCTAAAAGGAGAGAATCATCATCAAAGAAGGCATGGTTGATAGGATCCAATCCTTTCATCTGTATTATGCCTGGGAATGTCCCTGCGAGCTTTTCGGCTGTCAATTTTTTGCTAAGGGAATCCGACATCAAAATGTATAGGAAATGGGAGAGGGCAGCCTTAACTTAATCCCCTCGAAGCTTGAAAATAATTGGCAGATATTCCATTGATAAGTAGATCTATCCATGGCTTATTTGTGCAGGCTTTGATCAGATTGACAAACTTAGGAGAGAAACTAAAGGAAAGGAGGACTCTGTAGAGGAAGGAAAGATTGACCCTGTCAAAGGTAGTTTCCATATCAAGCTTAATCAACACCATTTATCCTTTTGTTGATGGTTGGAATGCATTGCTTCTTACACCTGAATGACATTGTCCAGGATGTGTCTCCCTTTGACAAACCCTCCTTAAGAGATGGAGATGAGGTTCCCAAGCAACGACTTAATTCTGTTAGCGAGAAACTTGGCAAGGATTTTGTATGAAGCATTGCAGAGGGAGATGGGCCTGAATCTTTCAAAGGATCTAAGATTCACCTCTTTAGGGATTAATGCTAAGAAGGTAGAGTTAGTGCCACCCCCACCTTATCTTTTTTCAGGAAGCCTTTAATCATTATCAGCAGGTTGACTTTGATTATATCCCAACATATTAAGTAGAAGTGGATTGAAAATCTGTCGGGCCTAGGGGCCTTGTCGGGTTTCATTGACCAAATGAATTTGCAGATTTCTTCATCAGTGAAAGGCTTCATGAGGACTGAATTGTCTTCTATGCTAACAAGAGAGGGAATGTGAGAGAGGAATTCGATTGTGTCCTCTTCGCTTCAATCAGTCTCTTTTCTATAGAGATTCTAGAAATGAGACTCTGCGAGTGCTTTGATTTGGTCGAAGCCTTTGTAGACCAACCCTTCAGGAGAGATTATTTATGAGATGTGATTGCAAGAGAGGCAAGCTCTATATTGGTGGTGGAAGAAAGAAGTGTTTTGATCTCCATCTTTGAGCCACAGGCCACGAGACTTAGTTCTCCAATATTCTTCTTCGATGCGGAAGGAGCGATAGGAATTGCTTTGGGTGATCTGTTCCTTTTCAAGCTTTGAAGAGGTGATGTATTTTATTTCCATATCCATTTGCAAGTCATCCAATAGTTGGACAACTTCTTTTCTCTGACTGGTATGGGTTTTAGTGGGCTTTCTGATCCACTCTTTCAAAGCATGCTTAGTGACCTTGATTTTCTACTCCCACACAAAACTTGGGGATCCTATGATAGGTTCAGACCAAGACAAACGAACAATATCAAAGAACCCATATCTATCAATCCAAAGAGGGTTGAACCGGAATGAGATTGGGCCCAAGTTTTCTTCCTCTTCCAAGAGGAGAAGGATAGGCTTGTGATCAGAGGTCAGCTTAGGTAGGATTTTGGAGGAGATGAGCCTTTGTTCCAGCAGGAACGAACTTTGTAGAAGAAACCTATCTAAACGAGCAAAAATGTGCTCTTCCCCTACTCTATTATTAGACCAAGTGAAGAGTCCTCTCGTGGGTTTGAAATCCAAAAGGTCCCATTGATGAAAAAGATCTTCCACCAGGGGGAGCATTTGGTCCCTACTAGAGATGCCTCCTTTCTTTTCTTTCGAGTCCAGAACAATGTTTAAAACTCTGGCTAATATGATGTTCTTGGGAGAGTGGAGTTCTAGAAATGCAGAAAGAGACTGCCAAAAATCTCTCTTTTCAACATAGAGAACAGGGACATAAAGATTAAAAAGAGAAAAGGTTAACTTACTTGTGGAATACCTGAGCTCGGTAAATATCCAATGATGGGTATCAAAGAAGTTTTCTAGTTAAAATTGGTCCTTTGACTTCAAAGTAGCAATTCCACCTGAGGATCCCCTTGCACTTACAACCTTTCCCACGTTTTTCTTCCATTTCGATTTACTGATGTTGAGAAGGGTGTCCCCTTCTATTTTAATCTCTTGGAGCATAAGGATTTCAGGAAGGTCCATATTCAGGAGATCTTTGATGGCTTTAGCTTTCATTGGATTCCCAAATCCTCTGCAATTCCAAGAGACTAATTGCATTATTTACTGGTGGTGGGGTTCGTAACTCCTCCCTTGGGAGGCCTTGTTTTGGTGTTTCTCTCGATGGAAATTTTGATTTTGGATTGGATTCCTTTAATTTTTTTTCCTTTCTGCCTCTTCTTCCCTAGCTTCTTTATGCTATTCCTCCAACTCTTTTCAAAGGCCTCTCAAAGGTCTCGTCCTTCAAGGAACGAGAGGTTTCTATTGGCTTCTTTTTTATTATTTCAGCATATGAGGGAGGGGAGGAAGTATCTAGGGATGATCTAGAAAGGACTGCTTCTGCGTTACCTTTTTCCAAAGAAGGGAGAGTGTTCTGCTGTTCAGTGATTTCCAATTTTGATTCTGGAGGGTCTGCTAGAGTATTAAGCTCTTCAATATGATTTTTTTGTGGCTTCTACCGAAGAGGGAACATAGCTCCCTTCCCAAGAGTCTGTCCTGTTGTTGGTGTGTTGGTCCCTTTTGTGGTCCCTTTTCCTTTAGCTTTTGTCGAAGTTGTTTTCTGTACCAGGGTCCATTTATCTTTTTTCAATTTCTCGATGTCTTCTTCCGAATGCCATGCGAAATGGCCATAGCCATGGAAGTTCCTGTATTTAAATGGAAGTTGTTCATAATCCAACTCCTGGATATGGGTCCAATCAACAACTGTTAATTTAATAGCTTCCGACAACCCAACTTCCAAATCTACCTTGACACATATACATGTGCATGATTATTGGTCTTTTCTCATTGCTTGATCGATATAATTTTTGAGGGTATTTCCAATGGTTTGAAGAGACTTTTGGTTCCAACAATGTAGTGGGAGATGAGGGGGACGTACCTGCATTGGGACAGATAAAGGCACATCTTGAGCAAGATCACAATCGAGAGTCCATTTGTTTAGATATAGACCCTGAGGACCCATAAAATATAGTCTGTTTTTGAAAATGAGGCTTTTGTCTTCCATGTTTTCAAACACAAATACAAATAATCCTTTACCTACAAAGTGACTTCTGATGCCTTATGATACTAATGGAGTCCAATTTCTCTGCACCCAATATTCCATGGCTTTGGGAGAGGGCCAAAGGCTAGTAAACTGCCCAATAAGCCCCCTTTCATCAAGATTCAAAGCAGATCGACATGTTTCTTCAATTGGAAAGGCCACCGACAAAATTTTGTCCAAATTCTTCACAAATTTGTGTTGTGAATCTGTCAAAGGACGTTTGCAACTAGCTGCAACCAGCTTCTTAAACGAGACAATGTCCGGAGGAGAAGGAAGAGGAGCCTCTAGTCCCCCTCCTGTAACCATGGCGGCTGGGAGGAAATCACAGTTAGGTATCTCGCAGAAGCATGCACTCACTCGGTACATAATAATGGGAAAAAAATTATGACATTGAATCTTAAAACTTAGAAGCACTTTAATTAGTGCTTGACCTATAAAATAAATAACTTGAGTATGAAACCAATGCTTTAATAATAATTTTATTTTCATTTTATAATTTACATTTACAAGAATACAATTCATACTTATGAAGACCAAACCTAGTTACACATTTTTCAACACAATCTATGTGGTGTGAATGAATGAGTTGAAGACGAACACCACACAAAATATTATGGTAAAAGGACAATGATGAGGACTTGTTTTCGAGAGCGAGGAAACTTTCCATTGAGGTACGCAAACTCCAAGGTACTGAAAGGAGTTTCTAAGTTAACTTCCTGCATAATGAGCTAATGTCGACAAGAAGCAACCCATCACATGAGGGCCTCGATGTATCCATCACCAATGACACGAAACAGGTAACGAGATTTGAGACAGAATGATGTTGAAGCAAATATGGTTCAGGAATGACATACATGAAAGAAGGCTTAAGAGTATTGTAGCAGATGGCAACTGAAAAACATCTATTGAGCATATCGATGATACTTTATGAAGTTGGCAACATTGACTCAAAATTGATTGCGAAGGCTTAATATGGTATGATTAACCAAAGAGACAAGAAGATTTATCAACCCAACAATCATGAATATGAAGTGAGAGAGTGTCATGTTCAAGATCAAATTGCTGCCATTAATAGGTTCAATAGCCTATTTTCACAATTTCCCCAACTATTTTTGGTCAGTACCTCTTTATTTTTTACAAGATTTAGGAGGATAACATATACTTGATCTATAAGTTCATCCTTCAGGTGAATCCTTCTGAGTAATTTTAATGAACCTTGAGAAGGAGTGGTTCGGTCCCGTTATGTTTGATGAGTCCAGTGAAGGTGTAACTCGACTTCTTTTTCATGTTTAGAGAGTTTGAAGAAGAGGTGAAAAAGAAAATAGCAAAGGTTCCTTTTTGTAAATTTAGACTCATGAGTTCGAAAAGGAAGAACATAGGAGAACCTTTTATCCATGTTCAACTAAAGTATTCCTTTTTCATAAAAATTCTATCCGAACCCAAAAAGGGTTAACTTATACTGGGAGGATGTATTTTCATTTACTTTATTAAGTTTGAAAATACAAGTGCTCGACAATATTTTCATGTTTTGGGAGTTTGAAAAGAGCTGAAAGAGGACTCCTCTTAGAGGAATGAGTGGTATACAAGAGTAGCAACTGGTTCCAAACATGATGGAACTTCTCACAACATGAAAAGGTCAAGACGCTAGCTAATAAGACCACTCATCGCAATGGTTCACTAGGCAAGGGTAAAAAATCAAAGTGAAAGTGTATGATCGACCAAGAAGATGGTGATGATGGAATGAGAACACAAAGGCTCATCTGGCAGAAATAGGATGATAAAAATGACAATCCCAAGGGATAGGATGAGAATGGTTTCATTTTACAAAATTTTGAAACATGGGAAACTATGCTTGAAATTGGTTTCATTTTTACACAAGATTGAAACGAAGAAAGACTATGCTTGAGAGTAAGAGTGGTTTAATTTTTACACAAGATTGAAGTAGAGAAAACTATGCTTGAGAGTGATTGGTTTCATTTTTACACAAACTTGAAACATGGGAAACTATGCTTGAGATAAGTTTTCATGCCCCCAAAATAATAACACGATTCTAGGTACATGCCCCCCAAGATTCATTTCATTCACCTAACTAGACTACTGTTTACTAATAGGCAGATGGAATGAAGGTTCATTTATGAGATGAAGTGAAATAACTGACTTAGCATTTACAAGATCTAGTTGAAGACTTGAATTGGAGGGGGATCTATTTCATTTTTTAATGAGATTGACACAGGAAAAGAACTATGGTCCAATGATCATGTTTCTTTTTTTAACAAACTTGACAAAAGACAAATAACTATGCTCATGACACCTTATTTCATTTTTTAATGAGCTTGACAAAAGAAAAGGAACTATGCTCATGACACCTTGTTTCATTTTTTAACGAGCTTAACACGAGAAAAGGAACTATGCTTATGACAACTAGGTAGCTCAGTAACCTTGTGGGAGAAGGTTAACTGCTAGTGAGGGATATCCAGGATTGGACGAGATTGGTTGGGTTACTAACATTTCCATCATATCTTGATATATATTGTTTTGATAATTAGGATAACCCATCCCAGGTTGTCTAGTCCCAGGAAAGGATTAATATTATTCGAAAGGTTAACCTTGGAAGTATTTGCCTAGATAAGGTTGTTGTGTATTTGTTGTTAGACCAACAGGAGATTGGGCTATTCCTTGTAAAGGTTTCCCTGATATAATTTTCATCATCCCTGGACTAGGTTAACCAATTTGTGCCTGCGACATGCTATAAATAGGTTATATTAATTGTACCTATTGAATAGTCTGACCAAGTGGGTTTGATGAAAATTGTGATTGACCTTGGACAAGCTGAGCGGAAAAGATTTGAGAAGTTCCCATATCTATAACAATCTTATCAAAATACTTCTCCTGGATTTGAAAGGAATGTAAGAAGGGAGATGAGTTTCTTTCAATTGAATCCAATCAAAGTAAATGAACTCATTACTTGTAGGGGGTTCCATGGCACCAAGAGAAATTTCCCCTTGTTCCACAATATCTAAAGAAACAAGAATAACCTGAGCAATATGAATTTCACTCTCTACTGGAAAAGTGCAATTACCTTAAGTTGGAATCGATTCAATCACTTTCTCAACCAATGGTTGGTTGGGAACGGAACCATGGGATTCAAATTTAGAGAGAGTGGGATTGATTTAATATGGATTCAAGTCAATTGCTTCATGAACCAGTGGAGGATTCATGGAAAGCTTTCAGTAACCAACTACAAGCTGTAGTTGAGGAGGTTAACTTAACTTAACTTTACCCTTATTTCCATGGACCTTATTATTACTAGTCGAAGGATTTTCATGAGCATGATCTCCAGAGGCTGGAGATAAGGGTTTATCTGATCCTATGGACCACACTTCTAATACATGTGGAATACCAGGGAAATATCTAAGAAGGTGATCACCCTTACAAAGCATGCAAGGGAATTTAAATTTACGGGGTTTGTTGGAAGGTTTCTCGACATTAGTTGCATTCAAATCAATGGTTACTTGGTTTCCCCCTTCTTATTTTGCTTCTTCTTCTTCTTCTTCTTAGCTTCCTGGTATTAGAATCAATCATTTCACCAAGCGAGGTGGAATAAAGGGATACAAAAACAATAGGTGAAGAAAGAAAAGGGTTAACTTTAGGACCAAATTGAGGTTGATGTTGTTCCGGTGGAGGAATACTTGTTTGAGAAGCAGTTTGGATACTTAGGACCAATGATGTCGAAAACAACCAAACTGGTAAACCAATGGTAAATATGGGAAGGGACAATGTGGCCATATAAAAAGCACCAATATTTCCAAAACGAGGAAAAGGACTAGGATTCCCATAAGAGGGGTTTCCTTAACTAGTATACTCGGGAACTCTTTCCATTAGTCTCAACCTAATATCTACTAAGGATTTGTTCCACTGTGAGGATGTTGTTCCACGGTCAATTAATTGATTTTAGAAATTAAAGACACAAATTAAAATTAAAAGGGAAACTAAGTGTATAAGGATTACCAAGCCATTGTGAACTGCAATATACCATTGTTGGTACATGCATACAATCTCCCCAAATGTTGTGTTTGGTGTATCATAGTTAACAATGCGACCGACTCAGTGACGTGTGGCAGGATAGTAGCCTAATGGGGACTTACAAAATATACCTATAGGTACGAGGAAGCGCAATTTGTGGTAGTGTTGTCTAATGTTTAATGTATGATAGGAAGTGTTCCGATACACTTTTCATACATGGAGAGCAATCCAATATACCCAAAGGTACATGGAGAATGATCTGATATACTTATGTACATGGAATATCGACTTCCCCCATAATGTAACACAAACAAGTAACGAAAGCTTCTACGTTTAATGATGCCGGAACATGTCTCTAGCCTATACCTCTATGTGTGTCATTAATTTTCCAAATAATCCTTAGGTTAATTGAACAAATTTTAAATTTGACCTTCAATTAAGTTTCAATTTCAAGGCTCACAATACGAATTCACTTGAACTATCTATGATGCAACTAGTATGATAAAAATAACTCTTTTATTTTTCAATGAAAATCTATCTATGAGAGGGAAGAGAAAAATAATAACGTAGAAATCAACGATGCTTCAACCAAATCTTCCCAAACATATATTTCATTGCAACTTCTCCAATTCAATTCAAAACCCTATATGTAATGAAAATAATGAAATTTTCTTTTCAATTTTCAAATGTAATGAAAATGCCAATGAAGCAGATCATTGAGTAAAAGAACTCACAGAGGTTGAAGTTGTAATATGAAAATTATTTTATTCAATCAATAATCAAGAAAAGTGTTCACCAACCCTAATTTACAAGAAGAAAGAAAAATTTAAACAAACTCTCATCAAAAGGAAATCACACTCAAAGGTGGTTCATTTTGTTTTTACAAAAATGCAAGCAAAAACACTAAAAAATTGTAAATAAACTGAGACAAACCTCTGAGTAGTGACCAAAGGCAATCACACTCAAATTTAAACACAAATATGGCTTTACAGAGACAATGGCTAGTTCAAAGACTCAATAAAACCTTCTGGATCAAAGCATAACTCAGAGTAAGGTAAATAAATGTAACTTTTTGCATTCTACAAGACCATCACATGTGGAGAATGAGCATAAGTGTGAACCATCGCACATATAGAGAACATAGACTGTTCTGGGTCGCTCTGTCTCTAAACAAAGAGTGTGTTGGGGCTAATTTTCTCAACACACGAAACATAAAACCCTACCAAGCTTAAAATTATGTTTTCTTAAGGTCAATTACTATCCAAATAAGTTAGTTAAGGTCACTTTGAAAGGTTAAAAATTCTTACGCGAAGGAAACCTCTAAGTGAAATGCCAATCCCCAATGGAGTCACCAATTTGATACATGGAAAATTCACTTCTGCGGACAAAAATGAGCTCCCTAGATCTAGTGGTCTAATTTAGAACAACAGAGGGAAAAAAAATCTATGTTTTCATTAGAGATATTAGAATACATAAAAGTGACCTACTTGAAATCCATAGTAAGTCCTCCTCTTCTCATCGCTTGTAAGCTCCAACTCCAGCTCCACACACTATAAATGGAATCTTCAACAATGACTAAAAAAAGCAATAGAACTACAATATCCACATATAATAAACTAATGTCTCTAGTCAATGAGTCAAATGGCATTGAAATACATAAGAATCAACATGACATAAGTATAGGAAAACATAGTGCTTTTTGTATTAATAAATAAAGGAGAGAGTTACAACCATTTATAGATGTTGACTTTGTAGATGTCTCCCCAATTATATTTTCCTTCCTTTCCACAAAGAAAAACTTCACACTCAAACCTAATACATAAATGGATGATGATTCCTTAAGCTCAAAGAAACATCATGACGACACTAGTAATCTCCAAAAGCCAACCCAGACTCTATGGGAGGCAGTGAATTTATAGGGTAAAAGTGGTAGTTTAGGATTTACCAATATAGGCTTGAGATCCGAATATGAAGGAGGATAAGCTCAGAAGATAAGAGATAATAACTCTAGATTAGGAATTCGAGATCTCTATCCATGGTAAATGGTTAAAACTACCTTAGAATCTTATGGAAGAAGAAGTTTCAAAATTATTTTTTATTTTTCTTTATTTTATAACCATCACACCTGCAAAGTAGAGAAACCTGCGTTGGTCATTGTAGCTTTTTAGTTATGCAACTTGAAACCATTGCAGGTGGACAGACATGCAGGGTTAGCAAGGGCTAAAAACATTGTTTTTCAGTTGATTGACCCAGAAAATCAAACTTTTCGGAGAGATGATGCTCAGGGCTTTTCAAAGGGATAGTGAAAAAATGTTCAAGGATGTTAATTGATCTAGTTTTCAAGCCTTTTGAGTGAATGCAACAAAATGATCTGTAACACTATACATATATATTAAATTGGTTCAAATTGGAAAAAGTATAGGGAGTTTGGGGATATTATATATGTTATTTTTAGTATTTCTTTCTATCGATTCTAAAAAAAATATTGTTTTGTTAGCTAAATCAATAGATTCTCATTCAATATTGTGCTAGATTAATTTTATTAAGCACTCAACATTTAGTGATTTATTTTCTTTATAATGAGATAGGAATTTTCAACATAACATTATCCTAACTACCAAACTAAAAATCCTATTTGTATAACAAAATTAATTGTGAAAGGGAACTCAAAAAATTCCATTTCAAAGATTAGAATGATTTGATTGCAAACTATAGTGGATGCAAGCTATTTGGAAAAAAAAACAAACATTATGGGAAAGATGTATAAGGCTCCTTTATTTGAACTTCATACACTTTTCGTGCAACTAAGAAATCATTTTTTTACTTCCCAAGGATGAAGATTTTGATTATGTCAATGGATTTATGGTAGAAAAAAATAAATATCCCATGTTAGATATCCCTTCATATTAAGGGGAACTATTGATGAGGGGTTGCAATGAATGAAATATCTATGAGTGAATTAGGTTGAGGTAGTGACAAGGTGTGGAATGCATGGTATTTTATGCTTAAGAAAATCCATAGATGCATAGATAATTCAATTAGAGGGTCTTATGGATGTACCCTCATTCAAGGATGTTTTATGAAGAGAAAATAGTAAATCAATGGAAATGTGGGGCATAGGAAAATAAGGCTTGACACGAAAATAAGGTATAACAAGCCCTGTGGGTACCACCAAAACCACAAATATGCTAGTTAAGACAATAAACATTTGGGATGATGCCTAGCTAAAATGATAGAAAATTCAATATATAGTGTTAAATCCTTTAGAGTAGGATGTTACATACCATACATGAAAGCTCAAGTAATGATAGGGAAATTCATGAGGAATTATCCCTTAAAGAAAGTCTTGATTTAGTGGATCAAATAAAGATGGAAAACAAAAGGAAAAATAAACCTTTAACTCGGACCCAATGGATTTCTAATAGCAATATTTGTAAGCACCAAGGATTGAGATTAAATATTCAAGGAAGATCCATTTATTTTTAGCTTAGTAGGTATACAAATGCTTTTTAGATGAAGAAGTTAAATTCAAAAAATGAAGAATTCATGGTAGCTTCTATATTGATCCATCTATACTCTCTTTCACATGAGCTATAAAATGAAGAAACTTTGGCTAGAATAGGAAATACCTTAGGAAACCATGTCAAAACATATGAAATCATAAAAACATGAAAGTGAGTTACCTATGCTAGAATCTGTGTCTATATGAATCTATTTGGTGCCCTTCCCAAATCTATTTGTATAAGCTTTCAAGACTTGAAATGGAAATTGAATTAATTACAAGCATATACCTTTCAGAGGTAGAAAATTCCATTAAAATGGACACTTTTTCAAATAGTTCCCACTTAATTACAATGCCAATGCCAAAAACAAAAAGTAGATGGGAGGGTTTTGTTAAAGTCCCCAATAAAAGAAAATTAAATAAGAATAAAATCACCCAAGCAACCTCCACTACTCTTTAGATCCAAAAACTTCCAATCACTAGATTTGAGACAGGAGAACCAATAGCTAAGATCAGGGGATGCCTCTAAAAATTTTCAACCCAAACCTAAAGCTTCTTAGGAGTATCCCAAGTGAAGGAAAATGACCCAATAATCTATAGAATGGAGAAAAAACCTAGTAACTATGGAAAATATCATATTGCATGAGAATCTCCAAGGGTTAGCTCAAGTGTTCTAGAGACAGATGTGAAGTTATTTGATATTTTTGTTAGTTGTTGTTGATCATATATTTCACTCTCTTTGATTCCCTTGGGGTAAGGCACCGTAATCATGGTCGATGGCTTACTAGTGTACCATCCACAAAATGTGGGGAAGTACTTTGGGGTTTATCGTGCTCAAGGAATATTAAAAAAAAAATATTGCATGAGAAAATATGTTAATGGAATATGATAGAGGAGATATGACCAAATTTGAAGAAGAAGAATTTGAATATATATAACACATTGACATTTAAGAGGTATATTTACTAGGCCTTATAGAAAGTTATGATGAAATGTCTACCAAAAGAAGACCTACAACTACTACAAAAGGAACTAATGAAAAGCAAGACCAAAGTAATCCCTTCCTCTCAAAGTCTAGGGAAAGCATCTGGATTTGGAATTAATTTCTCAATTCAAGCCTACGAAAAAAACATGAGTGAAAGAAAATAAAAGAGGAAGGAACACTAGAAAGAAGAAATATAAGTAAAGTGATCCCTACTATTAGATTCAAGTCAAATTTTCTCAGGTTTAGATGATTATCTCCTCACACCACCAAAAGTATAATCATGAGAATCATGACATGCAACATAATAGGGGTTAATCGAAAAGGAAAGTTGAGGATTCTAGTAAACATAATCCTCAAAGTCAAGCCCCCCATATTTATGATTTAGGAAACAAAATGCACTAGAAATAAATTGTCGTGCTCTATTCAAATTTATGTGAATCAATATCAACAAGTATTGAAGGTTTTTCAAGAGGCTTGACCATTATATGGAACCCCACACAATTAAACGTATAAAATTTAGTTGAAATAGAGAGCATCATCATTGCCTATTTGGCAATATTGGAAATGTACAGATAATCACCATCACTAATGTGTGCAATCCAAACATCTTCGAAGATAAATTGGAATTCCTAGTATTCTCTAAACAATAACTGGATATAGCTCTAAAATAGATGTCATAGATCATAGGAGGAAATTTTTATATGATTATTCCACTTATGGAGTAAAAAGGTGGCATGACACACTTGGAACTGGACAAAAAAATATTCAAAGACACTATCTTAAGGTTGAGAAAGGTAGACATGATCATTAGCAATGTCGACTGTACTCAGAATAAAAAAAGAGGAGGATGCATTAGAATGTAATGAAACTATATCACTTTTTATTATTATCTCGAAATCTCTAATAAATATAAGAGTAGTGTTGACAATGAAAATGTAGTAGTAGTTTTGACAATAGAAATTCTACCTAGTGCAAGATATAAACACTAACCAATATGCTTCTCATGGGATAGACTTGAGAAATTTTGGTTGAATCGTCTTGGTTATAAAGTAGATATCAAGAAGTGGTGGATGGAGAGTGAGCCAAAAAAAGGAACATAAATGTGTCCATTTCAATGGAGATTAAAAAAATTTAAGATCAAACACAAAACTCATAATAAAGAAGTTTTTGGGAACATCTTTCAAGCCCAAAAAGACTTAGAGAAATAAATGGAAGAATTGCATCTCACCACAATAAAATAAGGGTGAAACAAAGAATTGGTAAAACCATAGGAGATTCTCAAGGATTAGATATAACTTAGACAAAATAAAGAAGAGTTAATTTGAAAACAAAAAATTGAGAATCAATTCCCTAAAATAGGGTGACCAAAATCAAGGTTCTTTCACAACTCTTGTGATTAATGGAAAGATGTTAAAAGCACGAATTCAACACACATTCGAGGAGATATTACGTTATACTAAGAATACAATAACACATACATAATTGGACAAGAGAGAGAATATTTAGGGAAGGATATCCAAAGAATTTCTTGTTCCATCTTCAAAAGTACTTATACATTGAAGGGATGGTTGGAGTAGTTTCACCTACTTCCAAATAATCATTTATTTGGTAGGTTTACTTTAAAAATCTACCTTATATTGCAGATATTTACTCAATGTATTATATTAAAGTGTGATGATTATTACAAGAGCCTAAAATGTCTATCAACAACTCCCCCCACCTCAAAGCCTTTCTCATCCTGAGAAAGTGTGCAAAAACATCCTGGGTATTTACTCCTACAAAAGTATATCCGTCTGCATAAGTAACTTAGCCACAACAATTTCCAGGTATATAGGAAGATATATGTATACAAGGTTCTATTGTGACCTAATACTCTTTAGCCTCCATATTCATTTTGGTAGGTGCTTGTGTAGTAAAGAAGTGTCCAACGCTCAACTACATTTCCCATCAAGGTCTTCTTGACTCTCTTGTTACACCATTGTGCCATCAGAGTAGTGCTTGGCTTGCCTTGTCCTCAAATTTCCCCTCCAAAACACCCTACGATGGAATCCATACCTAAACGAACCTACCATTGTTCTATTTTCTAGATTTCGAGTTCACAACCCAGGAAACTATTATGTTACTCCCATAACAATGGGATCTATCAATTCAATCTATCTCGTGTCAGCATGTTGTCCATTCCATTTTTTTTTTGTGTATATCATTTGATATCTCTTTCTTGAATGCCCTTTCCCCTTATAATCAATATTATATGCAAGAATTCTGATCAAATGTTGTAAAAAAAAATAGTAATGCTCAATCTCTCAATACCATTGTTCCAATATCTGTATGCTCATTGCTCAATATTTCAATCAAATACTTTGCTTGCTCAAACTCTTATTTGTTTCCTAGTAAAATTTTTCTAACAATTATGGTTGTGTTTCTTTTATATCTTTGGTAATTTAATGGAGTCTACAATTCAAAATTACATGAAGGATGATTTTGATAATGACTCAAATCTATAAGTCCATTGCATGTGCATGACTCAATTTGAATAAGACACGATTCAATAGAATTTAACTAAAAATATCTAGCTCAATTTCATACAGGGTCTTATTGTTGGTACTAAGGTTTTATAGACTTAATTAAATGTTGTTGACTAGATATTAACCAATGTTGGAAAGGAACTGCTAGAAACCAAGACACTTTTGAGGGGGGGGGGGGGGGGGGAAACAATAGTAACCAAATTATACAATTATTGCCAATTTAAAACTTTTAAATATATTTTGAAACTATTCATCTAAGTATCATCATAAATAAACATGTGAAACACATAATAACATTATTATACACATATGCACCATGTAAAGACACCAATCTTCTTATTTATTCCTCCATCCAAGGCAAGCTACAAATTGATTTTACAATGTTATTTGGCACCCACTAGAAGGAAAATATTACTCCCTAATTATAAACACCCACTGAAAGGAGCACCAACCCCTAATTGGTTTTTCTAGCACCTACTAGCAAGAAGCACACACTCCCTCTTTGTATACATCTAATAACCTTATAAGAAGCACCCACTCCTTGATTTTTCAAGAACTCGCCTGTGGAGGCACCCACCCCCAAGATATTATTTAGGTGCCTACTTAGATATAAGAATCTACTCCCTAAAGTGAAAGAATCCACTTGTTTTCCATGTTGATCCCTCTTTCATACATTTTTGGTGCAATTTTAAAACTCAAATCAACAAAACTTCTACATATAATAATACTGATTCATCTCTCGTACAACTCAATGCCTTCCTTGCATAGATAAAATATATTTATTTCTCTCTTAACCAACTATTATTTACATATCTCAACCACCTCAGATCACCAATATCAACATTAAAACACCTTCAACACTTGCTTTGATCTATGATCCCCTGATCAATTCACCTAGCTTCGATTCATCTCACACCGAATCACCTTGCACTAACACCCATACCATATTCCTTTGTTGATTTCTCACCTCTGATGCATACACCATCAATATCAATATCATTAATGCATCCTCTACATTGTTAAACACCTTTCATACACCAAATCTAATGCATTCATGCCCTAATACAGCTCTGATTCACCCTTGATGCATACTAAAATATGCATAATGTTGCACCAACAACAACCAACTCAATTGTTCAATTATGCTTATAAATAATTATGAGCTGATATTTTTGGACTTAAAAATTTAGTTAAGTTCAAATCTTAACATGCATGAATTATTAAATTTCAATCATAATCCACTTCTATAATGTCTTCTTGATGTGTTCATGTAGTCTTCAATCTATACTATGTTTTTGTGATCTCAAACTTTGATTTAATCTATTGATTTTGACTATTATGGAGTTTTATAAGATTTTGTAGGGCTTTTATCTACAGTTCTAAATTTTGCGAACTACAAAATTTGGACAACTGCCAAATATAGCACCAAATTTGTTGCATGCTCCTAAACTATTTATTACTCTGCTATTCAACTTTAGTTCTCTACTACTTTTAGCCGAACTTCCAAATATGGCCCACATTGTCAGAGTTGTCGACTCGTTCATGTGCTTGTTAACACACAATTCTTTATGAGATATGCCCCCTTTTAATAAAAATATGCCTTTTTCATAGCCCAAAGGCCCAATGCATGCCCACAATCACCTTTTAATCAAGATTGTAGATCAATGGGTCCATATTATAATATAATGTGCCTTATGAAAACCTTTGCTAACACATCATGTTGGGCCACTTTGGCACACCTTCTCAAGCTTGATAGACATCATTTTCTATAAATATTTCCATTCCCTAGAAATGTTACCCTTTTCTTTTCAAATGTTCGTCATTTCAAAATCATCAGGGTTAAACCTCTTGGGTGAAATCATCACCTCAATCCCCTGAGATGGACTTTTTTCCATCAATTGTCATGCATTTTATCCATCTATCGAAGTCATCTTTACAAACATTTACAATGGAGCTCTTTTTGAAACTGTTGAGGAAAAAATCTCAAGGTTATGTATCCTATGGGGATCGTCGTTTGTTGACTTGTTTCAATCACCTATTGTAGCACCCTACCACTACTCTTGGCACCATGTCTCAATGCCCCATAACCTCGGAAATAAAAATTTCACCACCTTTGGAAACATCTAGGGTTTAACCATAGGGGTGATTTGTCCCTATGAGACCATACACTATAGCCACTAGGCAATGGATTTTCTTTTGGGATTACATGTCCTTGCCACCGTGTCACCAGGTCTCATGTTCTCTGCTTGTGTCAATGGGAACATCGTCGGGGTTATGTGTCTTTCCACCATGTATGCCACATGTACACAAGTTACATGTGTCACTCGTTGATAGACACCACATTTCACCTATTTTAGGCTCACTTTGTCACATGAATACGTCAAATATTCATGCCATGTGTTATCATCCTAGAGTGCTACGTGTCTCGGGAATTTTAGATGTTGACGTCATCATTCCATTGTGTCTATCAATGTGTTTCCATGTCATACTGCTACTTGTCCTTTTCTTATTTGGCTATTTCGTTGTTTATTCCAGGTCACTGTGCCAAGTAATCACTGAATACCCCATTGGGTGTTGGAAGCCTGTTAAACACTGTGCAATTTCGTCACCGAAATTGATCTTGGTTGTCAATTTGGATCATCCTTTATTGTTGGATCCCTTTGGGTGCAAGCTAATTCATTAACCAATGCGTAGTTATCTACCTGATATCCATTGATCTATTATCACTTGTGCGATCCACCCAAAGACTATGCCATCATTTAACCGTCGACCTCCACCAACAATTCCACCAATGTGTCTTATATAATATAATGTTCCTTATGAAAACCTCTGTTAACGCCTCTTTTTGGGCCCCTTCGACATGCCTTCTGAAGCTTGAAAGACATCATTTGTTGTGAATATTTTCATTCCCCAAATCTGTTACCCTTGCCTTCTCAAATGTTCCTCATTTCAAAATCGCTAGGGTCAAACCTCTGGGGTGACATCATCACCTCAATCCTCTTGGATAGACTTTTCTTCCATCAATTGTCATGCATTTTCTACGTCTCTTGGAGCCATCTTCCCAAAAATTTACAATGGATCTATTTTTCAAACTGTCGAGGAAAAACTTTCAGGGTTATTTGTCCTGTGGGGATCGTCATTTGTTGACTTGTGCCAGTCACCTATTGCATTCGAACACTACACTTTCCACCTCGTCTCAACACCCTGTCACCTTGGAAATAAAAATTGCACCACCTTTGGAAAATTCTAGGGTTTAAACACAGGGGTGATTTGTCCCTATGGGACTAGCCAATGTAGCCACTTGGCAGTGAAAAAAGATTTGGATTACATGTCCTTGCCACCGTGTCACTAGGTCTCATGCTCCCTGTCTGCGTCAATGGGAAAATTTTTGGGGTTACATTTATGTCCACCATGTTTACCACATGTACATAATTTCCACGTGTCACTCATTGATAGGTTGCACATTTCACCTATTTTAGGCTCACTTGGCCAGATGAAAATTCAAAATCCGCATGCCACATGTCATCATCCTAGAGTATTGCATGTCTCAAGACTTTCAGATATTTACATAATCATGCGATTATGTCTATTAACCTGGTTCCATGTCATACTGCTTATACTTGTCCTTTTCTTATTGGGATACTTCATTATTTTTTCCATGTCACTATGTCATGTCATCACTGAATACACCATCAAGTGTTGGAAACCGATTAAACCCTGTGCAATTTTGTCAATCGAATTGATCTTTGTTGTCAATTTTGACCATCCTTCATTGTTGGATCCCTTTGGGTGCAATACAATGCATTAACCATCGTGTAGTTATACACCTGATAACAGTTGTTTTGTTATCACTTGTGTGATCTGCCCAAATACTAGGCCATCATTTAACCGTCGACCTCCACTAATAGCTCCACCAAACTTGGAAGAATTCCAAAGTGTCACCAAGTTTGGATATAAATAACCCAAACACCAAATTTGGCTCTACACATGTGAATATTAACTTGAAACTTTAACTAGCCAATATATATTTTTCTCCAGGGGGTCTTTTTCTAACTTCATTATACTATTGTAAATCTCTCTTCAAGGCCTATCAATCTGATCTTTTGTACTAAAAATTGCTCCAAAGTCTCTGCTCCTTGAAACACACTTGTTCACCAATATTCTTGAAAAACTATAAGCTAGACCACTCCTTTGACATGCTTGTGAATCCACAATAACTACACTTTATAACAATTTCTATGATACTACAATTGACATCGATGACATCATATTTCAAACATTCTCAATGAGCTTAGTCATCTAATGACAACACCTTTGACATCAATTCCTTTTACACGAATAACAACACCTTTGACACCAATGTCTTTTACATGAATAACAACACCTTTTACATCATTTCCATTTACATGAATAGCAACACCTTTGAAATCAATTCCTTTTACATGAATACCAACATCTTTGACATCAATGACAACACTTTATAAAATCTCCCCCTTTTTCATTGATGACAACACAAAAAACATTTCTAATAAATAAGAGAGTTTCATTGATGGAAAATTTTGATTTAAGAATTAACATGTTTGGTCTCATCATTTCACTTTGTATCTCTCCCTTCTTATTCAGCATTGCCATGTTTTGTACTTTCTCTCCCCCTTTGACATAAATGGAAAAAGGCAACATTTTCAACCAACAAGTGTTTGGTCAAGTGTAGCATATATGTAACCTTGTGAATTTATGTATGCACCTATCTATCTCCTTTTGTTTACGAAAAATTGCAATTCACTAGTCAAATCAACACATCAATGGCACATGTACTCCCTTGCAAGTAATCTCCCCCTATCATTATGATTCTATAAACCTGTCAACTTCTTCTCATGCATATTGCTTCAACTATGTATACTCTAATCTAAACTACTTCACATTGTCATATGGAGAAGATTTAGTGATCAATCACTTCCAATATTTTCCATGGATATTCAAACACCAATTACTAGGATTTTTAAGATATCAACAATTTTTGTATCAGTGAGGCAAGAGCACATTCATGCTTGTTGGTCTAAGCCTCAATCGGGCTTACATTTATAATTGTGTTGCTTTTCTTTTTGACTCACAGACATGACCTATAATATCAACAAACATCTCTCTTATGCATGAATGGCATAAATTATATGCTTCTACAAGGGATTTCAAACCATATAACAACTAGTGACAACATACTCTGACCAAAACCCTAATTAAAGTAGACTCCTACCTACATTACCGTATAAATTTTGACTCAACATAAATATTAGCAACATATAAAGTAATAATCTCTCAAACCTACAACAACATACATAAACACTTCGACTGAAAATCTCACTCGGCCATAAAATCAATAGCCTGATTATGCTAAAATCTCATGAAAATTTCCTAGCAAACATATGGATACAAATTGTTAATTGAGTATTCTCCCCTTGTGATCATGCTTCTCCTTTGGCACTAAGAATCTAGAACTAATCATTGTCTGATCTTCTCACCAATGTTTGTTCTCTTCACAAATGTGTTACCAATTGTTAATGAAACTGTTTGGAAGAAACAAAAAATTCATACCTATAAACACACTTGGCATAAGACAAGGCAAATAAAACAACAGAAAAATCACCATTCATGTGTTTTCATCACCAACTATACATAGTTTGGCAATCTGATCTAGCAACAACATTAATCAAAATAAAATTTGTGGACAGCAACAAACAACCTCAGCTACCACTGAAATCAACACACTAGGGTTGCAACACAATTATTCCCATAAACAATCAATGCAAATATTGTACCGAAGTCCCATGTCTTTCACACTTATTCTTAGCAACAACATATTTTGAATTAGCATATGTTCATACGATTACAGAATAGTAGCACACCAACAATAAAATGAAATAGTCTTCCCTTAATCATTCAGATGCATTACTTCAATATATCTTATTTTTCTTCTTGCATATTTTATTTATTTCTTCACTTGAATCCAACCACTTCTTTTCAATGAATATGGACAATGGATCTACTCCCCTTGATTATATTGTCTCCCTTTTTCATCGACACCTTTATATGTTGAGTTATGATAGGAATTTCACCATCTTCTTATAGCCTGCTCTAGACTTTTCCTCTTCCTTATTTGAGTTATCCTCTACCATAGTCTAAGAATACGTACCACTTGTTCTTCCATTTTTTACCAATTAAAGCTAATTTTCATATATCATGTATTTATCCTTTCTCATTGTTAGTGCTTGCATTCTGCAGTGGAGAACTAGCAGAGTTGTTGCTCATTTTGTTTGATTGAAGTCTTTGTTTGTTGCAACTGATATAAGAGATATTAACCAAAGGAATTTCAGGATTAATTTCCTAATTTTTTTTGATAAATAAATGATACTTTTCTTACATTCTTGCTTCTTTCAGCATGCTACTCTTATTATTGATGCTCAATTGACCTCGTTGATCCTCCATACATTGTGTGTCTTTGTTTTCCTTAGTTTTAGAAATAATTATATTCTTCCCAAATATACATGAAATTGCGTAGTGCCCATAATTTCTATAGCTATAAAATTCAAAATTAGTTAAGAAAGGGAAAAATGAGTTATTCTTACCATAACCTCTCTTCACTACATTTCTTGGATTGATACTCGATTTCCTAGGCTCATTATTCATTTGAAAAAATTTTCATTGAGAGGAAAATTACCTCCATGTGTGGATGTTTGAATTACCGTGTGGAGCACTTTCTTGTTGTGGTTGAAACAACATGTTTCTTCTCTTATACTACAATTCTTTCTTATTAGAGGCATAATGTATTGCTTCACAATTAAAACACCTAAGGGGTTGCATACCATTGTCTTTATTGCTAGCAGTCATTTGTTGGTACATTAAATTATCTATAACTGCAATGTTGTTAAATTTTCTTTTAAAAAAGATGATGGGTCCCTTTGAATTCAGAGCTACTACTGAATCACCTTCACAATCCAAACTTGTTTTATCCCGAGGGGGCTTTGATTGCTTCGAATCTCATCCACATCATCAAAAATTTAATATCTGGACAACTGATCTTTTAATACAATAATTTTAGCCACCAATTTTTGAATTGTGGATTTAAGCTTCTTAATTTATTCAAAAGATTATATGAGTTAATATTCTAAAGTATTTCTTTTCATCCAGATCTTCTAATTCATTAGCAAAGATACTAGATTCACAACTAGTGTCTATTTCACTTACAATTTCTTCAATAATTTGTTCCCTACCCGAGTCTAGGGATTCTTATGTAGAAAAATGACATATTATATCTTCCTCTCTACAAAAGGGCACCCATTCAATATTCTAGAGAAGTATCTAGATCTTCTAATACTACCAATGTAGTTCCTCTTTACTGCTACTAGATGTAAAACTATCTCTTTCATCAAAAATTACTTTAGATGATAGATGGCATATTCTTATACAATAACAAAAAAATATAAACTTACTTGTAGATTGTATCTCCTTGCTTAGCTAATCTTAAGGTTGATAAAGGTAGACATGATCATTAGCAATGTCGACTGTACTCAGAATAAAAAAAGAGGAGGATGCATTAGAATGTAATGAAACTATATCACTTTTTATTATTATCTAGAAATCTCTAATAAATATAAGAGTAGTGTTGACAATGAAAATGTAGTAGTAGTTTTGACAATAGAAATTCTCCCTAGTGCAAGATATAAACACTAACCAATATGCTTCTCATGGGATAGCTTGAACCCTCCTAGACCCAAACCCTTTAGAATTGAGAAATTTTGGTTGAATCATCTTGGTTATAAAGTAGATATCAAGAAGTGGTGGATGGAGAGTGAGCCAACAAAAGGAACATAAATGTGTCCATAAGTTTAAGATCAACTCAAAACTCATAATAAATAAGTTTTTTGGAACATCTTTCAAGCCCAAAAATACTTAGAAAAACAAATGGAAGAATTGCATCTCACCACAATAAAATAAGGGTGAAACAAGGAATTGGTAAAACCATAGGAGATTCTCAAGGAGTAGATATAACTTAGACAAAATCAAGAAGAGTTAATTTGAAAAAAAAAAATTGAGAATCAATTCCCTAAAATAGGGTGACCAAAATCAAGGTTCTTTCACAACTCTGTGATTAATGGAAAGATGTTAAAAGCATGACTTTAACACACATTCGAGGAGATATTACGTTATACTAAGAATACAAGAACACATACATAACTGGACAAGGGAGAGAATATTTAGGGAAGGATATCCAACGAATTTCTTGTTCCATCTTCAAAAGTACTTATACATTGAAGGGATGGTTGGAGTAGTTTCACCTACTTCCAACTAATCATTTATTTGGTAGGTTTACTTTAAAAATATACCTTATATTGCAGATATTTACTCAATGTATTATATTAAAGTGTGATGATTATTGCAAGAGCCTAAAATGTCTATCAACAATTCCCTCGACCTCAAAGCCTTTCTCATCTGGAGAAAGTGTGCAAAAACATCCTGGGTATTTACTCCTACAAAAGTATATCCGTCTGCATAAGTAAATTAGCCACAAAAGTTTCCATGTATATGGGAAGATATATGTATTCAAGGTTCTATTGTGACCTAATACTCTTTAGCCTCCATATTCATGTTGGTAGGTGCTTGTGTAGTAAAGAAGTGTCCAACGCTCAACTACATTTCCCATCAAGGTCTTCTTGACTCTCTTGTTACACTGTTTTGCCATCAGAGTAGTGCTTGGCTTGCCTTGTCCTCAAATTTCCCCTCCAAAACACCCTACGATGGAATCCATACCTAAACCAACCTACCATTGCTCTATTTTCCAGCTTTCGAGGTCACAACCCGGGAAACTATTATGTTACTCCCATAACAATGGGATCAATCAATTCAATCTATCTTGTGTCAACATGTTTTCCATTCCATTTTTTTTTGTGTATATCATTTGATATCTCTTTCATGAATGCCCTTTCCCCTTATAATCAATATTATATGCAAGAATTATGATCAAATGTTGTAAAAAAATATTAGTAATGCTCAATGTCTCAATACCATTGTTCCAATATCTGTATGCTCATTGTTCAATATTTCAATCAAATACTTTGCTTGCTCAAACTCTGATTTGTTTCCTAATAAAATTTTGCTAACAATTATGGTTGTGTTTCTTTTATATCTTTGGTAATTTAATGAAGTCTACAATTCAAAATTACATGAAGGATGATTTTGATAATGACTCAAATCTATAACTCCATTGCACGTGCATGACTCAATTTGAATAAGACATGATTCAATACAATCTAACTAAAAATATCTAGCTCAATTTCATATAGGCTCTTCTTGTTGGTACTAAGGTTTTATATACTTAATTAATTGTTGTTGACTAGATATTAACCAATGTTAGAAAGGAACTGTTAGAAACCAGGACACTTTTGAAGGGGGGGGGGAAGGGGTGGCCAGCGGGGCGAATCAATAGTAACAAATTATACAATTATTGCCAATTTAAACCTTTTAAATCTATTTACAAACTATACATGTAAGTATCATCATAAATAAACATGTGAAACACATAACAACAATATCATATGCACCATGTAAAGACACCAATATTCTTCTTTATTCCTCCATCCAAGGCAAGCTACAAATTGCTTTTACAATGTTATTTGGCACCCACTAGAAGGAAGCTATTACTCCCTAATTTATAAACACCCACTGAAAGGAGCACCAACCCCTAATTTGTTTTTCTATCACCTACTAGCAAGAAGACCACACTCCCTCTTTGTATACATCTAATAACCTTATAAGAAGCACCCACTCCTTGATTTTTCAAGAACCCACCTGTGGAGGCATCCACCCCCAAGATATTATTTAGGCGCCTACTTAGATATAATAATATACTCCCTAAAGTGAAAGAATCCACTTGTTTTCCATGTTGATCCCTCTTTCATACATTTTTGGTGCAATTTTAAAACTCAGATCAACAAAACTTCTACATATAATAATTCTGATTCATCTCTCTTACAACTCAATGCCTTCCTTGCATAGATAAAATATATTTATTTCTCTCTTAACCAATTGTTATTTACATATCTCAACCACCTCAAATCACCAATATCAGCATTAAAACACCTTAAACACTTGCTTTGATCTATGATCCCCTGATCAATTCACCTAGCTCCGATTCATCTCACACCGAATCACCTTGCACTAACACCCATACCATATTCCTTTGTTGATTTCTCACCTCTGATGCATACACCATCAATATCAATATCATTAATGCATCCTCTGCATTGTTAAACACCTTTCATACACCAAATATAATGCATTCATGCCCTAATACATCTCTGATTCACCCTTGATGCATACTAAAATATGCATAATGTTGCACCAACAACAACCAACTCGATTGTTCAATTATGCTTATAAATAATTATGAGCTGATATTTTTGGACTTAAAAATTTAGTTAAGTTCAAATCTTAACATGCATGAATTATTAAATTTCAATCATAATCCACTTCTGTAATTTCTTCTTGATGTGTTCATGTAGTCTTCAATCTATACTATGTTTTTGTGATCTCAAACTCTGATTTAATCTATTGATTTTGACAATTATGGAGTTTTACAAGATTTAGTAGGGTTTTTATCTATAGTTCTAAATTTTGCGAACTACCAAATTTGGACAACTGCCAAATATACCACCAAATTTGTTGCATGTTGCTACACTATTTATTACTCTGCTATTCAACTTTAGTTCTCTACCACTTTTAGCTGAACTTCCAAATATGGCCCACATTCTTAGAGTTGTTGACTCGTTCATGTGCTTGTTAACATAATTATTTATGAGTTATGCCGCCTTTTAATAAACATATGCCTTTTTCATAGACCAAAGGCCCAATGCATGCCCAAAATCACCTTTTAATCAAGATTGTAAATCAATGGGTCCACATTATAATATAATGTGCCTTATGAAAACCTTTGCTGACACCTCATGTTGGGCCGTTTTGGCACACCTTCTAAAGCTTGATAGACATCATTTCATATAAATATTTCCATTCCCTAGAAATATTACCCTTTCCTTTTCAAATGTTCGTCATTTCAAAATCATCAAAGTTAAACCTCTTGGGTGAAATCATCACCTCAATCCCCTGAGATGGATTTTTTTCCATCAATTGTCATGCGTTTTATCCATCTATCGAAGTCATGTTTGCAAAAATTTACAATGGAGATCTTTTTGAAACTGTTGAGGAAAAAATCTCAAGGTTATGTATCCTATGGGGTCGTCGTTTTTTGACTTGTTCCAATCACCTATTGCACCCTACCACTACACTTGGCACCATGTCTCAATGCCCCATAACCCTAGAAATAAAAATTGCACCACCTTTGGAAACATATAGGGTTTAACCTTCGGGGTGATTTGTCCCTATGGGACCATACACTATAGCCACTAAGCAATGGATTTTCTTTTGGGATTACATGTCCTTGCCACCGTGTCACCAGGTCTCATGCTCCCTGCCTGTGTCAATGGGAAAATCATCGGGGTTACGCATCTATCCACCATGTCTGCCACATGTACACAAGTTACATGTTTCACTTGTTGATAGACGCCACATTTCACCTATTTTAGGTTCACTTTTTCACATGAAATCGTCAAATATTCATGCCATGTGTTATCATCCTTTAGTGCTACGTGTCTCGGAAATTTCAGACGTTGACATCATCATTCCATTGTGTCTATCAATGTGTTTCCATGTCATACTGCTACTTGTCCTTTTATTATTTGGCTACTTAGTTGTTTATTCCGGGTCACTGTGCCAAGTAATCACTGAATACCCCATTGGGTGTTGGAAGCCTATTAAACCCTGTGCAATTTCGTCACCGAAATTGATCTTGGTTGTCAATTTGGATCATCCTTCATTGTTGGATCCCTTTGGGTGTAAGCCAATTCATTAACCATTGTGTAGTTATCTACCTGATATCCATTGATTTGTTATCACTTGTGCGATCCACCCAAAGACTATGCCATCATTTAACCGTCGACCTCCACCAAAAAATCCACCAATGTGTCTTATATAATATAATGTTCCTTATGAAAACCTCTATTAAATCCTCTTATTGGGCCCCTCGACATGCCTTCTGAAGCTTGAAAGACATCATTTTTTGTGAATATTTTCATTCCCCAAATCTGTTACCCTTGCCTTCTCAAATGTTCCTCATTTCAAAATCGCTAGGGTCAAACCTCTGGGGTGACATCATCACCTCAATCCTCTTGGATAGAATTTTCTGCCATCAATTGTCATGCATTTTCTACATCTCTTAGAGTCATCTCCCCAAAAATTTACAATGGAGATATTTTTCAAACTATCGAGGAAAAAATATCGGGGTTATGTGTCCTGTTGAGATCGTCATTTGTTGACTTGTGCCAGTCAACTACTACATTCGACCACTACCCTTTCCACCTCATCTCAACACCCTGTCACCTTGGAAATAAAACTTGCACCACCTTTGGAAACTTCTAGGGTTTAAACACAGGGGTGATTTATCCCTATGGGACTAGCCAATGTATCCACTTGCAGTGAAAAAAAATTGGGATTACATTTCCTTGCCACCGTGTCACTAGGTCTCATGCTCCCTATCTGCGTCAATGGGAAAATTGTCGGGGTTACATTTATGTCCACCATGTCTGCCACATGTATATAATTTCCACGTGTCACTCATTGACAGATGCCACATTTCACCTATTTTAGGCTCACTTGGCCAGATGAAAATTCCAAATCCGCATGCCACATGTCATCATCCTAGAGTGCTACATGTCTCAGGACTTTCAGATATTGACATCATCATGCGATTATGTCTATCAACCCGGTTCCATGTCATACTGCTTATACTTGTTCTTTTCTTATTGGGATACTTCATTATTTTTTCCTTGTCACTATGTCATGTCATCACTGAATACACCATCAAGTGTTGGAAACCAATTAAACCCTATGCAATTTCATCAATCAAATTGATCTTTGTTGTCAATTTCGACCATCCTTCATTATTGGATCCCTTTGGGTGCAATACAATGCATTAACCATCGTGTAGTTATCCACCTGATAACAGTTGTTCTGTTATCACTTGTGTGATCCGCCCAAATACTAGACCATCATTTAACCGTCGACCTCCACCAATTTCTCCACCAGAATTGGAAGAATTCCAAAGTGTCATCAAGTTTGGATATAAAAAACCCAAACACCAAATTTGGCTCTACACCTGTGAATTTTAACTTGAAACTTTAACTAGCCAATATATATTTTTCTTCAGGGGGTCTTTTTCTAACTTCATTATACTATTGTAAATCTCTTTTCAAGGCCTATCAATCTGATCTTTTGTACTAAAAATTTCTCCAAAGTCTCTGCTCCTTGAAACACACTTGTTCACCAATATTCTTGAAAAACTATAAGCTAGACCACTCCTTTGACATGCTTGTGAATCCACAATAACTACACTTTATAAAAATTTCTATGATACTACCTTTGAAATCTATGACATCATATTTCAAACATTCTCAATGAGCTTAGTCATCTAATGATAACACCTTTGACATCAATTCCTTTTACATGAATAACAACACCTTTGACACCAATGTCTTTTACATGAATAACAACACCTTTTACATCAATTCCATTTACATGAATAACAACACCTTTGAAATCAATTCCTTTTACATGAATAACAACATCTTTTACATCAATGAAAACACTTTCTAACAATATCCCCCTTTGTCATTGATGACAACACCAAAAACATTGCTAATAAATAAGAGAGTTTCATTGATGGAAAATTTTGATTTAAGAATTAACATGTTTGGTCTCATCATTTCACCTGGTATCTCTCCCTTCTTATTCACCATTGCCATGTTTTGTACCTTCTCTCCCCCTTTGACATAAATGGAAAAAGGCAACACTTTCAACCAACAAGTGTTTGGTCAAGTGTAGCATATATGTGACCTTGTGAATTTATGTATGCAGCTATCTATCTCCTTTTGTTTACGAAAAATTTCAATTCACTAGTCAAATCAACACATCAATGGCACATGTACTCCCTTGCAAGTAATCTCCCCCTATCATTATGATTCTATAAACCTGACAAATACTTCTCATGCATATTGC
This sequence comes from Pinus albicaulis, assembly GCA_034641835.2. Classification (NCBI taxonomy): domain Eukaryota; kingdom Viridiplantae; phylum Streptophyta; class Pinopsida; order Pinales; family Pinaceae; genus Pinus; species Pinus albicaulis. The sequence goes on from CM076584.1 coordinate 1,111,734,207, forward strand.
TTCAACTATGTATACTCTAATCCAACCTACTGCACATTGTCATACGGAGAAGATTTAGTGATCAATCACTTCCAATATTTTCCATGGATATTCAAACACCAATTACTAGGATTTTTAAGATATCAACAATTTGTGTATCAGTGAGGCAAGAGCACATTCATGCTTGTTGGTCTAAGCCTCTGTCGGGCTTACATTTATAACTGTGTTGCTTTGCTTTTGGACTCATGGACATGACCTATAACATCAACAAACATCTCTCTTATGCATGAATGGCATAAATTATATGCTTCTACAAGGTATTTCAAACCATATACCAACTAGTGACAACATACTCTGATCAAAACCCTAATTAAAGTAGACTCCTACCTACATTACCCTATAAATTTTGACTCAACATAAATATTAGCAACATATAAAGTAATATTCTCTCAAACCTACAACAACATACATAAACACTTCGATTGAAAATCTCACTTGGCCATAAAATCAACAGCCTGATTATGCTAAAATATCATGACAATCTCCTAGCAAGCATATGGTTACAAATTGTTAATTGAGTATTCTCCCCCTGTGATCATGCTCCTCCTTAGGCACTAAGAATTTACAACTAATCATTGTCTGATCTTCTCACTAATGTTTGTTATCTTCACAAATGTGTTACCAATTGTTAATGAAACTGTTTGGAAGAAACAAAACAGTCATACCTATAAACACACCTGGCATAAGAAAAGTCAATTAAAACAACAAAAAAATCACCATTCATGTGTTTTCATCACCAACTATACATAGTCTGGCAATTTTATCTAGCAACAACATTGATCAAAATAAAATTTGTGGACAGCAACAAACAACCTCAGGTACCACTGAAATCAACACACTAGGGTTGCAACACAATTATTCCCATAAAAAATCAATGGAAATATTGTACTGAAGTCCCCTGTCTTTCACACTTATTCTTAGCAACGACATATTTTGAATTAGCATATGGTCATACGATTACATAATAGTAGCACACCAACAATAAAATGAAATAGTCTTCCCTTAATCATTCAAATGCATTACTTCAATATATCTTATGTTGCTTCTTGCATATTTTATTTATGTCTTCACTCGAATCCAACCACTTCTTTTCAATGAATATGGACAATGGATCTACTCCCTTTGATTATATTGTCTCCCTTTTTCATCGACACCTTTAAATGTTGAGTTATGATAGTAATTTCACCATCTTCTGATAGCCTGCTCTGGACTTTTCCTCTTCCTTATTTGAGTTACCCTCTACCATAGTCTAAGAATATGTACCACTTGTTCTTCCTTTTTTTACCAATTAAAGCTAATTTTCATATATCATGTATTTATCCTTTCTCATTGTTAGTGCTTGCATTCTGCAATGGAGAACTAGCAGAGTTGTTGCTCATTTTTTCTGATTGAAGTCTTTATTTGTTGCAACTGATATAAGAGATATTAACCAAAGGAATTTTAGGATTAATTTCGTAATTTTGTTTGATAAATAAATGATACTTTTCTTACATTCTTGCTTCTTTCAGCATGCTACTCTTATTATTGATGCTCAATTGACCTCGTTGATCCTCCATACAATGTGTGCCTTTATTTTCCTTAGTTTTAGAAATAATTATATTCTTCCCAAATATACATGAAATTGCATAGTGCCCATAATTTCTACAGCTATAAAATTCAAAATTAGTTAAAAAAGGGAAAAATGATTTATTCTTACCATAACCTCTCTTCATTACATTTCTTGGATTGATACTCAATTTCCTAGGCTCATTATTCATTTGAAAATTTTGTCATTGAGAGGAAAATTACCTCTGTGTGTGGATGTTTGAATTACCGTGTGGAGCACTTTCTTGTTGTGGTTGAAACAACATGTTTCTTCTCTTATACTACAATTGTTTCTTATTAGAGGCATAATGTATTGCTTCACAATTAAAACACCTAAGGGGTTGCATACCATTGTCTTTATTGGTGGCAGTCATTTGTTGGTACGTTAAATTATCTATAACTGTAATATTGTTAAATTTTCTTTTAAAAAAGATGATGGGTCCCTTTGAATTCAGAGCTACTACTGAATCACCTTCACAATCCAAACTTGTCTTATCCCGAGGGGAATTTGATTGCTTCAAATCTCATCCACATCATCAAAAATTTAATATTTGGAAAACTAATCTTTTAATACAATATTTTTAGCCTCTAATTTTTGAATTTTGGATTTAAGCTTCTTAATTTAGTCAAAAGATTATATGAGTTAATCTTCTAAAGTATTTCTTTTCATCCAAATCTTCTAATTCATTATCAAACATACTAGGTTCACAACTAGTGTCTATTTCACTTACAATTTCTTCAATAATTTGTTCCCTACCTGAGTCTAGTGATTCTTATGTAGAAAAATTACATATTATATCTTCCTCTCTACAAAAGGGCACCCATTCAATATTCTAGAGAAGTATCTAGATCTTCTAATACTACCAATGTAGTTCCTCTTTACTGCTACTAGATGTAAAACTATCTCTTTCATCAAAAATTACTTTAGATGATAGATGGCATATTCTTATACAATAACAAAAAAATATAAACTTACTAGTAGATTGCATCTCCTTGCATAGAAAATCTTAAGGTTGAGAAAGGTAGACATGATCATTAGCAATGTCGACTGTACTCAGAATAAAAAAAGAGGAGGATGCATTAGAATGTAATGAAACTATATCACTTTTTATTATTATCTCGAAATCTCTAATAAATATGAGAGTAGTGTTGACAATGAAAGTGTAGTAGTAGTTTTGACAATAGAAATTCTCCCTAGTGCAAGATATAAACACTAACCAATATGCTTCTCATGGGATAGCTTGAACCCTCCTAGACCCAAACCCTTTAGACTTGAGAAATTTTGGTTGAATCATCTTGGTCATAAAGTAGATATCAAGAAGTGGTGGATGGAGAGTTAGCAAACAAAAGGAACATAAATGTGTCCATTTAAATGGAGATTTAAAAAATTTAAGATCAAACTCAAAACTCATAATAAATAAGTTTATTGGAACATCTTTCAAGCCCAAAAAGACTTAAAGAAACAAATGGAAGAATTGCATCTCACCACAATAAAAGAAGGGTGAAACAAGGAATTGGTAAAATCATAGGAGATTCTCAAGGAGTAGATATAACTTAGACAAAATCAAGAAGAGTTAATTTGAAAACAAAAAATTGAGAATCAATTCCCTAAAATAGGGTGACCAAAATCAAGGTTCTTTAACAACTCTGTGATTAATGGAAAGATGTTAAAAGCAGGACTTCAACACACATTCGAGGAGATATTACGTTATACTAAGAATACAAGAACACATACATAACTGGACAAGAGAGAGAATATTTAGGGAAGGATATCCAACGAATTTCTTGTTCCATCTTCAAAAGTACTTATACATTGAAGGGATGGTTGGAGTAGTTTCACCTACTTCCAAATAATCATTTATTTGGTAGGTTTACTTTAAAAATATACCTTATATTGCAAATATTTACTCAATGTATTATATTAAAGTGTGATGATTATTACAAGAGCCTAAAATGTCTATCAACAACTCCCCCCACCACAAAGCCTTTCTCATCTTGAGAAAGTGTGCAAAAACATCCTGGGTATTTACTCCGACAAAAGTATATCCCTTTGCATAAGTAACTTAGCCACAACAGTTTCCAAGTATATAGCAAGATATATGTATACAAGTTTCTATTGCGACCTAATACTCTTTAGCCTCCATATTCATTTTGGTAGGTGCTTGTGTAGTAAAGAAGTGTCCAACGCTCAACTACATTTCCCATCAAGGTCTTCTTGACTCTCTTGTTACACCGTTGTGCCATTAGAGTAGTGCTTGGCTTGTTTTGTCCTCAAATTTCCCCTCCAAAACACCCTACGATGGAATCCATACCTAAACCAACCTACCATTGCTCTGTTTTCTAGCTTTCGAGTTCACAACCCGGGAAACTATTATGTTACTCCCATAACAATGGGATCAATCAATTCAATCTATCTGGTGTTAGCATGTTGTCCATTCCATTTTTTTTTTGTGTATATCATTTGATATCTCTTTCTTTAATTCCCTTTCCCCTTATAATCAATATTATATGCAAGAATTGTGAAAATAACACACCAAATTTTGCGATCTGATGTCGGCCCTCTCTATGCGTTTCTCAGCTGCGCTAGGGTTTCTTAGCAGTGTGGCTGCCCCTGCGGCAGCCTGCCAAAGGCCAGATCCTATGGAGATGCAGGGTTCTCCCAAGGAGCCGCCTTCTTCTCCTCCCGTTGACGCTTTCAATCAGCTTCTTGCCGGTTTGCCCCAGAAGAAAAGAAGCAAAGCATCAAAATTTGTTAAGAAGCTTGATGATATTCCAGAGATCTCTTTGCCTCCAGAGACCCCCATCCAAGTAGCTTTGTCTTTGGCTAATCGTGGCCTCATTGGCCAATTCACGGGACTTTGGCCTTCTCCGAAAACTACTGAGCAATGGGTCAACAGGAACTGGGCTCCTCTGATCAAGCAAAGTGTTACTTCTTACTTTCTTGGGCGAGGATACTTCCTCTTCAAATTCTCCTCCAAATAAGACAAAGATTTGATCTTCCAAAATGGGCCATATTTCATGGGCCTTCAGGGCCTCTATCTGAACAAATGGACTCCAGAATTTGATCCGGCTGTCGATGTTCCCAAGGCTGTCCCGGTGTGGGTTCGGCTCCCAAATCTGCCAGTTCACTACTGGAACTGGGATTCCTTGAAACACATTGGCAACACCCTCGGGAAATTCATAGATCGGGCAAACAACAAGGACCAGTACGACTGTGCTAGAATCTGTGTAGAAGTAGATCTAGAGGCGGGTCTCCCAGAGGCAATCAAAATCAAAGTCAGTAGTTGGTCTCATGTGCAGATCTTGGATTATGAGCAGTTTCCATTCAAATGCAGGAAATGCCATGTTCATGGACACTTTGCTAGAAACTATCCATCCATTGCAGAGCCAGAGAAAGGAAATGAAGAGGGTTGAAATCAAGTCAAATGCACAAAAATCAACCACAAAGGGAAAAAACCGGGAGGACCCAATGGAAAAGGCTCTCTTCAGGCTAATGCTCAGCGCCCCCCTCCCAAAAAGGCACAAGAAAGAAAATTTGATCCTCTAAGCCAGCAGACAGAAGCTATTCAGGAGATCGAGACCCAAAAACCAGTCTCTCCAAGAAAAGGTACTCCCTCAGCCTCCCTTAAAGGAATAAGTGCTGAAGATCCCAAAGGTATGACTATAGAAGATGAGGAAGAAGAGCAGGAAACGGACGAGTTAGAGGAGGAAGGAGAAATAGGAGAGTCTCAAACCTCGATAAGGAGATCCACAAGAGGTCGCAAAACTGACAGGGAAAAAAGAGAGCAGGAGACTTACAAAGACAAGCTACAGGGCAGTTAGCCAACTCTGGAAAAACTGCTAGCCTTAAAGCCTAGGATGTCAAAAAATCAGCCACAAGGCTCCAAGGGAGCCCATTAGAAACATAAATAATGAAGGTCATCTCCTGGAATTGTAGAGGTATGGGGAGCAAAGTTAAGGAAGAAGCCATGAGAAAATTAATAAGAACATAATCTCTAGATATACTTCTCGTCCAGGAGACTAAGGTGGAAGACGTAGTCTTCCTGCATGCAAGCAAGAAACTTTGGATCAAAAGTGAAGCAAGAGCAATCTCTGCCCGGGGTGCCTCGGAAGGGATTGGCACTCTATGGAACGCCAGCAAATTTGCAGTCATCTATGAGGCTAGTAATACCCACTAGTTGCTGCTAAAAATGCAGAATCGGGACACCAAAGAAATTTTTTTCCTTTTCAATGTATACTCTCCAATCAATGTCGGGGAAAAAAAGGACTGTTGGGATTCTATAAGGCACCAAGCAGACTTGAAAAACTTGGAAAATATAATATTTTCTGGAGACCTCAATCTCACTCTCCACTCGTCCAAAAAAAGAGGAGGTAGCGCAGTTCGAGATCCGGAAAGGGAAAGGGCGGAGGATCTTATGCAGGACTGGGACTTGCTGGATATCAAGCCTTCCTCCGGTAAGTACTCTTGGTCTAACAAAAGAGTGGGCCCAGGTCATATTGCTACCAGATTAGATAGATTTTACATCCAAAGCTCCTTTCTATTACTAGGATTAGAACCCAGAATGCACATTCTTGCAAACAGCATCTCAGACCATAAGCCCATAAAGCTAGAGCTCCTGGCCTGTCTAGATCTAGGTCCTATTCCATTCAGATTTAGTCCCCTCTGGGTCAAGGAGCCAGAATTCATGCAAATAGTCAAGGATTGTTGGAGTCAACCAGTCAAAGGATCTCCTTTCTTTATCTGGGAGGAAAAGCTTAGAAGGGTAAAAGGAGCTCTAAAACGATGGGCCAAAACCCTGTCCACCCCTGCTATAGAAAGAAAAACCATCAAAGCTTCTCTTGCCTCTCATCAAATTCAAATTGAGAATGCTATTGTCACAAAGGAGCTTCTAGATCAAGAGGCTCAACTGCAGCAGTGTTTTCATAAGGCCTGCTTAGCTGAAGAAGAATACTGGAGATTAAAATCTCGAGATCTCTGTCTCAAAGCAGGGGACATGAATTCTGCTTTTTTTCACAAACAAGTCCAAGCCAAGAAATGCTTCAACACTATTTCTAAGATCAAGGAGGATAACGACACCCACAAGGAATTTGAAGACATTAAGAAAGTAGCCTTTTCTCACTTCCAAAACTTGTATAGCGAGGATACGGAACCGGACCAATACTTAGATCTGTTAGACATTATTCCTTCTTCAATCTCACCTCGTATGAACGAGATCCTTGAGGCCAAAGTCACTAAAGATGAAGTTAAAAAGGCCCTTTTTGACATCGATCCGGATAAGGCCCCTGGACCGGATGGCTTTTCTGCCAGGTTCCTCCAAGTTTGTTGGCTGATAGTTGAAAAGGATCTATTCAAAATGGTTCAAAAATCTCAAAATACTCAGAAAATACGAGGCAGCACAAACTCAGCTTTCTTAGCCCTCATCCCTAAGGAAAAAGGCACCAACAATTTTAGAAAATTTCGTCCGATTTCCTTATGCAATACAGGGTACAAGTTAATCACCAAAGTAATTGCAAATAGACTGAAGCTCATACTTCCCAAAATAATTCTGGAGAACCAAGGAGGCTTCATCCAAGGAAGGCAGATTGTGGACAACTTCACCCTTGTCCAAGAGGCAATTCACTCAAGTCTTCATTGAAAAGAACAAGGTATGGTGATTAAACTCGACTTAGCAAATGCCTTTGATCGAGTAAATCATAGATTTCTATTAAAAGTCATGAGCAAGTTTGGTTTTGGAGTAAATTTCATTAAATGGACCTGGGCATGCATCTCGGAGCCATGGATTGCTCCTCTTGTAAATGGAAGAGCCACTGAATTTTTTAAAGCTTCGAGAGGGCTTAGGCAGGGGTGCCCTCTTTCCCCTCTGCTATTTGTCATCCAAGCCTCTGTCCTCAGCTTCCTGTTAGACAAAAAGATGCAAGACCAAGATATTAATGGATTGTGTATTGCAAGAGCGGTCAAAAACATAAATCACGCCTTATTTGCGGATGATACTCTGTTATTGGGAGCTGCCTCTCTTTCCTCTGCCTCCAACTTTAAAGTAGTATTGGATGAATTCTGTGAGGCCTCAGGCAGCGTCTTAAATAAGAACAAATGTCATATCTTCAGTTGGAACACTTCGCCTAGATTGCTCTCTGCTATTTCTAGATGTTTGGGTTTTGCAGCCTCCTCTTCTTGGTCCTCTTTCAAATACTTGGGCCTTCCTGTTTATCATAAAAGTCCTGCAAGCAAAGACTGGCTCCCACAACTCGAAAAATTCAAGACCAGGATCCAAGCCTGGGAATACTCTTGGCTCAACTCCGCTGGTAAATCTGTCCTAATAAAATATGTGCTCACCAGTCTCCCTCTATTTCATTTTGCTGTGCTTCTCGCTCCGGCAAGAATATTAAAAAAAATGGAAGAGTACATGCAGAGGTTCTTTTGGAAGGGAGGCAAACAGAATGAAAACAAGATTCCCCTTGTCATTTGGGAAACCATCTCCAAGCCATGGTGGGAGGGTGGTTTGAATTTAAAAAATCTCTGTCAGCAGAATGTAGCTATGGCAGTGAAGATTATTTGGAGGATCATTGCGCCCAAGCCTGGCTGGGCTCAATTGGCTCTCTGGAAAAAATATTTGAGAGGTCCTTGTTCTAGCTGTTTAGACAATGTGATCCATCTGCCTAACTCGTCTTTCCTTAAACTGCATGTTAAATCTGCTCCTTTAGTCAATGTGCACTCCTATTGGATTCCAGGAAATGGAAAAAAGATCAACATCTGGACTGATAAAATCATGAATAGGGATCCAATTGAAGACAAAGCCTCCATTAGAGTGTTGCGATGTTGGATGGATAGAGAGGGGCTATGTTCGTTGTGGGATATTTCGCTGTGGAGCGATTCTGTTTGGGCAGGTTGGAAACGTATTGAGGTGCCGGCTCATCTGATCAACGAATGGTCCACGCTGCTTGATCTCCTTCATGGCTTGGCACCCACGCACATGAGGAAAATAGATTTGAAAGGTTGGGGGCCAAATGCCAGAGGCTACGCTGTCTCCATGGGATATGCCAAGCTGAAATAGAGGCCATACGTCCCCCCTAACCCAACACCTTGGCATGGTGTCTAGCATTTTCCTTCGTGGCCCAAAATCGACTTCTTTGCTTGGCTCCTTTGCCATGGAAAAATTCTAATGTATGACATACTGCAGAGGAAAGTGTTCTACGGTCCCGCCATATGCTCACTATGCAATGAAAATGCAAAGACAACAGTCCATTTAATCCTTGAATGCAGTTTCTCTAAGCAGATTTGGTTCTCCTTCATCCAAAATCTGGATCCCAATATTTTGCTTCCTTGTTTGACTGCTGATCTATTTTCTAATTGGGCAAACAGGTATCCTGGCCCTCCTCCTAAAAACCATAGAATCAAAACTACATGGGCTGTCCTTCCAAAGGTTATTTGTTGGCAGATCTGGCTAGAACGAAACAGAAGAATTTTCAGAAATACTAAACAGAATCACAAGGCCTTAGAAATCAAGATTAAATGTCATTTAAAGGAGTGCTTGACTGATTTAAAAGATGATTCTAACCTTAGCCAACAGGACACTGCTTGGGGATCATTCCTTGACTTGCAATTTCAAACAACAGTAAGAATCATCCCTCCTCTCAAAGACTAGCAAATAAGGAAATCTGAAACTAACTTTCAAGACTGGCTCACATCGCATTCAAGGTACTCTCTCTTTTTTGATGGGGCAGCAAAGGGCAATCCGGGAAAAGCTGGTGTAGGAGGCATTGTTGTAAGCCCAGTTGGGGAAAAAATTCATTCCTTTGCTTGGGGGCTTGGTCATTCATCCAACATTCAAGCTAAGGCTTTGGCTCTCTTTCAAGGTCTCAAGATTCTCAAATAATTAAATATAAGTGAAGCTAATGTTATAGGCGATTCCCAGATCATTATAAATGCAATGGTTTCCAACTCCCCAGCTTTGGATCTTAAACTGGCAAGGCTGATATCCAGAATTAAGGGTTTGGAAAACGCTTTTCAGAAGTTGAATTACTACGATGTGCTGAGAACTCTTAATAAAGAGGTGGACATTGAAGCCAACAAAGCTGCCCTCCTCTCTGCTAGGGTCAAGATGAAAGACGAAGAAGAATCATGGGAACCCATTCCATAAGCTGATTGTTGTCATGTTTTACTTTTTGCTCTTAAATAAATTTGTTTGTATCTTCATGTTTGGGAAAAATCTCTGAAATTGAATCTATAGATTCCTTATCAAGGAAGAAGTCTCCAAGCTTTAGCTGCATTCTCATTCTTAGCATTGAGATGCAACAGGATATAGACATCCTCAATGTAATCAGATTTTCGGCATTCAGGCCAAGATGAATATAACTACTCCATAACCGTTTCTGTAAAAAAAAAATATTATATGCAAGAATTCTGATCAAATGTTGTAAATTTTTTTTAGTAATGCTCAGTCTCTCAATACCATTGTTCCAATATATGTATGCTCATTGCTCAATATTTCAATCAAATACTTTTCTTGGTCAAACTCTTATTTATTTCCTAATAAAATTTTGCTAACAATTATGGTTGTGTTTCTTTTATATCTTTGGTAATTTAATGGAGTCTACAATTCAAAATTACATGAAAGATGATTTTGATAATGACTCAAAACTATAACTCCATTTCACTTGCATGACTCAATTTGACTAAGACATGATTCAATAGACTCTAACTAAAAATATCTAGCTAAATTTCATACAGGATCTTCTTGTTGGAACTAAGGTTTTATAGACTTAATTAAATGTTGTCGACTAGATATTAACCAATGTTGGAAAGGAACTGTTAGAAACCAGGACACTTTTTTTGGGGGGGGGGTGTGGTGGCCAGCGGGGCAAATCAATAGTAACCAAATTATATAATTATTTCCAATTTAAACCTTTTAAATCTATTTAGAAAATATTCATGTAAGTATCATCATAAATAAACATGTGAAACACAAAACAACATTATCATACACATATGCACCATGTAAAGACACCAATCTTCTTCTTTATTCCTCCATCCAAGGCAAGCTACAAATTGCTTTTACAATGTTATTTGGCACCCACTAGAAGGAAGCTATTACTCCATAATTTATAAACACCCACTGAAAGGAGAACCAACACCTAATTTGTTTTTCTATCACCTACTAGCAAGAAGAACACACTCCCTCTTTGTATACATCTAATAACCTTATAAGAAGCATCCACTCCTTGATTTTTCAAGAACCCACCTGTGGAGGCACCCACCCCCAAGATATTATTTAGGTGCCTACTTAGATATAAGCATCTACTCCCTAAAGTGAAAGAATCCACTTGTTTTCCATGTTGATCCCTCATTCATACATTTCTGGTGCAATTTTAAAACTCAGATCAACAAAACTTCTACATATAATAATACTGATTCATCTCTCTTACAACTCAATGCCTTCCTGGCATAGATAAAATATATTTCTTTCTCTCTTAACCAATTGTTATTTACATATCTCAGCCACCTCAAATCACCAATATCAACATTAAAACACCTTAACCACTTGCTTTGATCTATGATCCCCTGATCAATTCACCTAGCTCCGATTCATCTCACACCAAATCACCTTGCACTAACACCCACACCATATTCCTTTGTTGATTTCTCACCTCTGATGCATACACCATCAATATCAATATCATTAATGCATCCTCTGCATTGTTAAACACCTTTCATACACCAAATCTAATGCATTCATGCCCTAATAAATCTCTGATTCACCCTTTATGCACACTAAAATATGCATAATGTTGCACCAACAACAACCAACTCGATTGTTCAATTATGCTTATAAATAATAATGAGCTGATATTTTTGGACTTAAAAATTTAGTTAAGTTCAAATCTTAACATGCATGAATTATTAATTTTCAATCATAATCCACTTCTGTAATGTCTTCTTGATGTGTTCATGTAGTCTTCAATCTATTCTATGTTTTTCTGATCTTAAACTCTGATTTAATCTATTAATTTTGAGAATTAAGGAGTTTTACAAGATTTAGAAGGGTTTTTATCTACAGTTCTAAATTTTGTGAACTGCCAAATTTGGACAACTGCCAAATATACCACCAAATTTGTTGCATGTTGCTACACTATTTATTACTATGTTATTCAACTTTAGTTCTCTACCACTTTTAGCTGAACTTCGAAATATGGCCCACATTGTCAGAGTTGTCGACTCGTTAATGTGCTTGTTAACACAATTATTTATGAGTTATGCCCCCTTTTAATAAACATATGCCTTTTTCATAGCCCAAAGGCCTAATGCATGCCCACAATCACCTTTTAATCAAGATTGTAGATCAATGGGTCCACATTATAATAAAATGTGCCTTATAAAAACCGTTGCTAACACATCATGTTGGGCCGCTTTGGCACACCTTCTCAAGCTTGATAGACATCATTTTCTATAAATATTTCCATTCCCTAGAAATGTTACCCTTTCCTTTTCAAATGTTCGTCATTTCAAAATCATCAGGGTTAAACCTCTGGGGTGAAATCATCACCTCAATCCCTTGAGATGGATTTCCATCAATTGTCATGCATTTTATCCATCTATCGAAGTCATCTCTGCAAACATTTACAATGGAGATCTTTTTGAAACTGTTGAGGAAAAAATCTCAAGGTTATGTATCCTATGGGGATCGTGGTTTCTTGATTTGTTCCAATCACCTATTGCACCCTACCACTACACTTGGCACCATGTCTCAATGCCCCATAACCCTGGAAATAAAAATTGCACCACCTTTGGAAACATATAGGGTTTAACCATAGGGGTGATTTGTCCTTATGGGACCATACACTCTAGCCACTAGGCAATGGATTTTATTTTGGGATTACATGTCCTTGCCACCATGTCACCAGGTCTCATGCTTCCTGCCTGTGTCAATGGGAAAATCATCGGGGTTACGTGTCTATCCACCATGTCTTCCACAAGTACACAAGTTACATGTGTCACTCATTGATAGATGCCACATTTCACCTATTTTAGGCTCACTTTGTCACATGAAAACGTCAGATATTCATGCCATGTGTTATCATCCTAGAGTGCTACGTGCCTCGGGAATTTCAGATGTTGACGTCATCATTCCATTGTGTCTATCAATGTGTTGCCATGTCATACTGCTACTTGTCCTTTTCTTATTTGGCTACTTCGTTGTTTATTCCAGGTCACTGTGCTAAGTAATCACTGAATACCCCATTAGGTGTTGGAAGCCTATTAAACCCTGTGCAATTTCATCACCGGAATTGATATTGGTTGTCAATTTGGATCATCCTTCATTGTTGGATCCCTTTGGGTGCAAGCCAATTCATTAACCATTGTGTAGTTATCTACCTGATATCCATTGATTTGTTATCACTTGTGTGATCCACCCAAAGACTATGCCATCATTTAACCGTCGATCTCCACCAACAACTCCACCAATGTGTCTTATATAATATAATGTTCCTTATGAAAACCTATGTTAACGCCTCTTGTTGGGCCCCTGCGACATGCCTTCTGAAGCTTGAAAGACATCATTTGTTATGAATATTTTCATTCCCCAAATCTGTTACCCTTGCCTTCTCAAATGTTCCTCATTGCAAAATCGCTAGGGTCAAACCTCTGGGGTGACATCATCACCTCAATCCTCTTGGATAGACATTTCTGACATCAATTGTCATGCATTTTCTACATCTCTTGGAGCCATCTCCCCAAAAATTTACAATGGAGCTATTTTTCAAACTGTCGAGGAAAAAATTTCAGGGTTATGTGTCTTGTGGGGATCGTCATTTGTTGACTTGTGCTAGTCACCTATTGCATTCGACCACTACACTTTCCACCTCGTCTCAAAATCCTGTCACCTCAGAAATGAAACTTGCACCACCTTTGGAAACTTCTATGGTTTAAACATAGGGGTGATTTGTCCCTATGGGACTAGCCAATGTAGTCACTTGGTAGTGAAAAAAAAATTGGGATTACATGTCCTTGCCACCGTGTCACTAGGTCTCATGCTCCCTGTTTGTGCCAATGGGAAAATTGTCGGGGTTACATATATGTCCACCATGTTTGCCACATGTACATAATTTCCTCGTGTCACTCATTGATAGATGCCACATTTCACCTATTTTAGGCTCACTTGGCTAGATGAAAATTCCAAATCCGCATGCCACATGTCATCATCCTAGAGTGCTACATGTCTCAGGACTTTCAGATATTGACGTCATCATGCGATTGTGTCTATCAACCTGGTTCCATGTCATACTGGTTATACTTGTCCTTTTCTTATTGGGATACTTCATTATTTTTCCATGTCACTATGTCATGTCATCATTGAATATGCCATCAAGTGTTGGAAACTGATTAAACCCTGTGCAATTTTGTGAATCGAATTGATCTTTGTTGTCAATTTCGACCATCCTTCATTGTTGGATCCCTTTGGGTGCAATACAATGCATTCACCATCGTGTAGTTATCCACCTGATAACAATTGTTCTGTTATAAATTATGTGATCTGCCTAGATACTAGGCCATCATTTAATCGCCGACCTCCACCAATAGCTCCACCAAACTTGGAACAATCCAAAAGTTTCACCAAGTTTGGATATAAATAACCCAAACACCAAATTTGGCTCTACACCTGTGAATTTTAACTTGAAACTTTAACTAGCCAATATATATTTTTCTCTCGGGGGTCTTTTTCTAACTTCATTATGCTATTGTAAATCTCTCTTCAAGGCCTATCAATCTGATCTTTTGTACTAAAAATTGCTCCAAAGTCTCTGCTCCTTGAAACACACTTTTTCACCAATATTCTTGAAAAAATATAAGCTAGACCACTCCTTTGACATGCTTGTGAATCCACAATAACTACACTTTATAAAAATTTCTATGATACTACCTTTTACATCGATGACATCATATTTCAAACATTCTCAATGAGCTTAGTCATCTAATGACAACACCTTTGACATCAATTCCTTTTACATGAATAACAACACCTTTGACACCAATGTCTTTTACATGAATAACAACACCTTTGAAATCAATTCCTTTTACATGAATAACAACATCTTTGACATCAATGACAACACTTTCTAACAATCTCCCCTTTTTTGTTGATGACAACACCAAAAACATTGCGACTAAATAAGAGAGTTTCATTGATGGAAAATTTTCATTTAAGCATTAACATGTTTGGTCTCATCATTTCACCTGGTATCTCTCCCTTCTTATTCACCATTTCCATGTTTTGTACTTTCTCTCCCCCTTTGACATAAATGGAAAAAGGCAACACTTTCAACCAACAAGTGTTTGGTCAAGTGTAGCATATATGTAACCTTGTGAATTTATGTATGCAACTATCTATCTCCTTTTCTTTACGAAAAATTTCAATTCACTAGTCAAATCAACACATCAATGGCACATGTACTCCCTTGCAAGTAATCTCCCCCTATCATTATGATTCTATAAACCTGTCAACTTCTTCTCATGCATATTGCTTCAACTATGTATACTCTAATCTAAACTACTTCACATTGTCATATGGAGAAGATTTAGTGATCAATCACTTCCAATATTTGACATGGATATTCAAACATCAATTATTAGGATTTTGAAGATATCAACAATTTGTGCATCAATGAGGCAAGAGCACATTCATTCTTGTTGGTCTAAGCCTCAGTCGGGCTTACATTTATAATTGTGTTTCTTTGCTTTTGGACTCACGGAAATGACCTATAACATCAACAAACATCTCTCTTATGCATGAATGGCATAAATTATATGCTTCTATAAGGGATTTCAAACCATATACCAACTAGTGGCAACATACTCTGACCAAAACCCTAATTAAAGTAGACTCCTACCTACATTACCATATAAATTTTGACTCAACATAAATATTAGAAACATATAAAGTAATAATCTCTCAAACCTACAACAACATACATAAATACTTCGACTGAAAATCTCACTCGACCATAAAATCAACAACCTGATTATGCTAAAATCTCAAGACATCTCCTAGAAAACATATGGATACAACTTGTTAATTGAGTATTCTCCCCCTATGATCATGCTCCTCCTTTGGCACTAAGAATCTAGAAATAATCATTGTCTGATCTTCTCACCAATGTTTGTTCTCTTCACAAATGTGTTACCAATTGTTGATGAAACTATTTGGAAGAAACAAAACAGTGATACCTATAAACACACTTGGCATAAGACAAGGCAAATAAAACAACAAAAAAATCACCATTCATGTGTTTTCATCACCAACTATACATAGTCTGGCAATCCGATCTAGCAACAACATTAATCAAAATTAAATTTGTGGACAGCAACAAACAACCTTAGCTACCACTGAAATCAACACACTAGGGTTGCAACACAATTATTCCCATAAACAATCAATGCAAATATTGTACTGAAGTCCCCTGTCTTTCACACTTATTCTTAGCAACAACATATTTTGAATTAGCATATGGTCATACGATTACGTAATAGTAGCACACCAACAATAAAATGAAATAGTCTTCCCTTAATCATTCAGATGCATTACTTCAGTATATCTTATTTTGCTTCTTGCATATTTTATTTATGTCTTCACTTGAATCCAACCACTTCTTTTCAATGAATATGGACAATGAATCTACTCCCCTTGATTATATTGTCTCCCTTTTTCATCGACACCTTTATATGTTAGAGTTATGATAGGAATTTCACCATCTTCTTATAGCCTGCTCTGGAATTTTCCTCTTCCTTATCTGAGTTACCCTCTACCATAGTCTAAGAATACGTACCACTTGTTATTTTTTTACCAATTAAAGCTAATTTTCATATATCTTTTATTTATCCTTTCTCATTGTTAGTGCTTGCATTTTGCAATGGAGAACTGGCAGAGTTGTTGCTCATTTTGTCTGATTGAAGTCTTTGTTTGTTGCAACTGATATAAGAGATATTAACCAAAGGAATTTCAGGATTAATTTCCTAATTTTTTGATAAATAAATGATACTTTTCTTACATTCTTGCTTCTTTCATCATGCTACTCTTATTATTGATGCTCAATTGACCTCTTTGATCCTCCATACAGTGTGTGTCTTTGTTTTCCTTAGTTTTAGAAATAATTATATTCTTCCCAAATATACATGAAATTGCGTAGTGCCCATAATTTCTACAGCTATAAAATTCAAAATTAGTTAAGAAAGGGGAAAATGAGTTATTCTTACCATAACCTCAGTTCACTACATTTCTTGGATTGATACTCGATTTCTTTGGCTCATTATTCGTTTGAAAATTTTGTCATTGAGAGGAAAATTACCTCTGTGTGTGTATGCTTGAATTTCTATGTTGAGTACTTTCTTGTTGTGGCTGAAACAACATGTTTCTTCTCTTATACTGCAATTGTTTCTTCTTAGAGGCATAATGTATTGCTTCACAATTAAAACATCTAAGGGGTTGCATACCATTGTCTTTATTGCTGGCAGTCATTTGTTGGTACGTTAAATTATCTATAACTGCAATGTTGTTAAATTTTCTTTTAAAAAAGATGATTGGTCCCTTTGAATTCAGAGCTACTACTGAATCACCTTCACAATCCAAACTTGTCTTATCCCGAGGGGTCTTTGATTGCTTCGAATCTCATCCACAGCATTAAAAATTTAATATCTGGACAACTGATCTTTTAATACAATATTTTTAGCCTCCAATTTTTGAATTGTGGATTTAAGCTTCTTAATTTAGTCAAAAGATTATATGAGTTAATCTTCTGAAGTATTTCTTTTCATCCATATCTTCTAATTCATTAGCAAAGATACTAGATTCACAACTAGTGTCTATTTCACTTACAATTTCTTCAATAATTTTTTCCCTACCCGAGTCTATGGATTCTTATGTAGAAAAATGACATATTATATCTTCCTCTCTACAAAAGGGCACCCATTCAATATTCTAGAGAAGTATCTAGATCTTCTAATACTACCAAAGTAGTTCCTCTTTACTGCTACTAGATGTAAAACTATCTCTTTCATCAGAAATTACTTTAGATGATAGATGACATATGCTTATACAATAACAAAAAAATATAAACTTACTTGTAGATTGCATCTCCTTGCTTAGCTACAACTTGTAAGATGCAACTTGCTTTTACAATGTTTTCTTTCACCCACCAGAAGGAAGCTACTACCTAATTTATCATCACTTGTTAAAAGGAGCACCAGCCCTTAATTGGTTTTTCTATCACCCACTAGCAGGAAGCACACACTCCTTCTCCGTAAACATCTGATTAGCTTACAAGAAGAACCCACTCCTTGATTTTTCAAGAACCCAAGTTTGGATAAACCCACCCCCAAGCTATTATTTAGAAACGTACTCAGATAGAAGCATCTACTCCCTAAAGTGCAAGCATCCACTTGTTGTCCGTGTTTATCCCTATTTCATACAATTTTCAAAATCATATCAACAAAATTTTTATATATAATAACATTGCATCATCTCTCTCACAACTCAACGCCTTCCTAGCATAGATAAACTCTTTTTCTTTCTCTCTTAACCACCTTGATACTTACATATCTCAACCATCTCAAATCACCAATATCACCATTAAAACACCTTCAACACTTTATTTGATCTCTGATCCTCTGATCAATTCACCTAGCTCTGATTCATCTCACACTAATACCCAGACCATATTCCTTTGTTGATTTTTGACCTCTAATGCATACACCAAATTTAATGCATTCACACCGTAATGCATCTTTGATTCACCCCTGATGCATACTACAATATGCATACTATTGCACCAACAACAATCAGTCGATTGTTTGATTATGCTTATAAATAATTTTGAGCTGATATTTTTGGACTTAAAAATTTAGTTAAGTTTAGCTCTTAACATGTGAAAATTCTTAATTTTAAGTCATAATCGACTTATGAAATTTCTTCTTGATGTGTTGATGTAGTCCTCAATCTCTTCTATGTCATTCTCATCTCAAACTCTAAGTTAATTTGTTGATTTTGACAATTTTTAAATTTTACAGGATTTAGTAGGGCTTTTATTTGCAGTTCTAAATTTTGTGACCAACCATATTTGGTAAAACTTCCAAATATGCCACCAAATTTTTCACACGTTGCTAAACTGTTTATGCCTATGCTATTCAAATTTATTTCTCTGCCACTTTTGGCTGAACTACCAAATATGGCTCACATTGCCAAAGTTGTCGACTCATTAATGTTCTTATTAACACACAATGCTTTATGAGTTAGGCCCTCTTTTGATAAACATATTCCCTGCTCATAGCCCAAAGGCCCAATACATGCCCACAATCAGCTTTTAATAAGGACTGTAGATCGGCGAGTCCACATTATATATATATATATATATATATATATATATATATATATATATATAACGACTTACCATAAGATTAAGCCCCCTTTATATAATATATTCATGTTCTTGTAATAAGTCCTCAACATACGTCTGAGGCCCTTGATCTTACCCTCGCTGCGCCCATCCTTCACAAACAAACTTGGTCATATAACAAAGGAAAACCTCCACTAACACCTCATGTTGGGCCCTTATAGAATGCCTTTTGAAGCTTGAAAGATGTCATTTGTTATGAATATTTATGTTCCTCGGACCTATTACCTCAACCTTTTCAAACGTGCATCGTTTCAAAATCATTGAGGTCAAACCTTCGGGGTGACATCATCACCTCAACCCCCTGGGACAAATTTTTCTGCCGTCAACTATCGTGCATTTTCTCTGTATCCCGAAGTCATCTCCTCGAACATTTACAATGGAGCTATTTTTTAATATTCAAGGGAAAAACTATTATGGTTACATTTCTAGTGGGTACCGCAACTTGTTGACTTGTGCCAATCACTTGCTACATTTGACCACTGCACTTTCCACCTTGTCTCAGTGCCTTGTCACCCCGAAAATAAAAATTGCACCACCTTTGCAAACTTTTGAGGCTTAACCACCGGGATGATGGGTCCCTATGCATCCAACCACTATAGCCACCATCCAATAAAATAACTTTCAACATTACGTGTCCTTGCCACCATGTCACTGGGTCCCACGCCCCATGCCTGCGCCAACAGAAAAATCACTAGGGTTACGTGTATGGTCACTGGGTTTTCCACGTGTTCCTCATTGAAATGTGCCATGTGTCACCTATTTTAGGCCCAATTGGACACATGAAAATTCCAAATCTAAATTCCATTTGTTATCATCCCAAAGTGTCACGTGTCTTAATATTCTCAAATGTTAATGTCATCATGCCACCGTGTATCTACCTATGTATATCAACTTGGTGCCATGTCATACTACTACTTTTCATTTTCTTATTTGGTCACATCTTTGTTTCTATCATGTCATTGTACCATGTTATCACTGAATACCCCATCGAGTGTCGGAAACCCGTTAAAACTTTTGCAAGTTTGTCACCCGAATTTATCATGGTCGTCAATTCAAATCATCCTTTGTCGTTGGATCCATTCGGGTGCAAGAAAAAATGTTAACCATCACACAATTATCCTCCCAATAGTTGTTGATCCATTATCTGTTGTGTGATTGTTACACTAAATTTTTTCACCATGATTGTCAATTCAGATCTCTCATGCATCCGATGAGTGTCTCAAGTGAATCCCCTATGAAGCCTCAAGTAAAACAATACCAGGGACAAAATAAATTTTGGGTTACATTTCTTAAAAACCCTTTTTTATCATTTGTGTAGTTTTCCTGAACAAAACCCACACATGTGCAGTTTCTTCCACTATAAACTGAGTAGATTTGTTCAATCAGGTAAAAGTAAAAAAGTAAGTTCTAGAAGCTTTAGTGAAGGAATATTATCTAAATTAGAGACCTAGAACCACTACATACCTACGCCTCATCCCTTGGATCATGGAACTAATCTCCTCTTCTTAATCATCATATCCCTTGAGAATAGAAACTAGAAACGTCCTCATCCTTCCTATAAATTCAACATAGGGCTGAAGGAATAGGAGACTTGGATTGGTAAAATTATGTCGTTGGTTTGGGTTTTGAAGAGTTTGTCATCAAGGGAAGGAAAGAAGACCATTGGAAGAGTCTTGTGACATTAAGGCAACCAGGTTGTAAGTTTGGTTTCCCTTTGAATTTAATACAAAGTAATTTCTCTTTCCTAATTGCATATATTTTGATGTTATTTGCGAGATTCCTTGATCACTCACATGGTTTATGACTGATTATTGATTCAGTTATATGTTTTATGCTATATTAGGGATTTCATTTACCTTTTCTTTCATATGCAAGATGATTTGATCCCTTTGAATGTTTTTGTCTATGCAGATCTCTTTTGGATCATCATGGAAAAGTTATGGAAAGCATTCGGAAAGCCTTTAAGGCATTGAGGAAAAGATGGTTGTGGAAAGCATTGAAATGAATTCTACAAGAACTTTGTTAATAGGTAAGTGATCCTATGCATACTACATGTTTGATGTTTTAGTGATAAGCTAAGGAAAGGTAGCAATCCTTTTGATGTTTTTTAGTAGGTTTTGTTGGAAATAGAGGGAGATCTCTCTTGTCCGCAAGAGGGATTTGTCTGCCTAACAAATTGGCGACCGTACTGGGGAACAAGAGTTCTACTTTGTGTGCTTTTGTGACCCTTGACACCTTTAGACCCTTTTATGAATTGAAATTTTTGGTTTGAGACCTTTTTTTTTTTTTCTTAATTTTCTCGATCTGTGTGGTTTCTGTTCAGCAACAGAGCACATATATGTGCATTTTTTCTTCAGCAACAGTGCTCATGCATACTGGTTTACACTTATTTCCTGCGCAACCCTAATAAATTTTTGAAAAATTTAAGGTTTCTCTTATTTAAGTCCAGAGTTTTTTTTTTTTATGATTTCTTTGGCTTATTTACAATCTCATAAAGCCTTTGTTAAGTTGAGGTGTTTTGAATTTTATTTTTTGATAAATTCCTAATTTAATTTCCTTTTGTCATTACTCAGAGGTTTGTCTCAGTTTCTTCATAATTTTTTCATGTTTAATCACCTTTGAGTTTCATTACTTTTGATCTTTGGAATTTTCAGCCAATTTCCTTTACTTACACTTGATTGGTTGTTTAGATTACATTGGTGAAGGAAAATAGCATTGTTTTTCTTTCGCCGATTTGGAATAATCTTATGTTTATTTTGAAGAATTCTCTTGCATAGATTACATTTGCATAGTTAGAATTGTCATTTTCATAATATGAATGCAAATTGTGCATATATTACATTTACATAGTTTTCAAGAAAATTGTGCATAGATTACATAGCATGGTTTGGAATTTAGGGCTTTGAATTGCATTGGAAGAGTATGATTGAAGATCTAGTGTAGGACATTCTTGTTTGTTGCATCGTCATTTGCTGCAAAAGTGTTTGAATTTCCTTCCTTCCTTTAGATATATCTTCATCGAAATGAAAATATTACAAATTTCATGTTTGCGTGCATTAGAATTTTGAGTCAAGTCATAACACCATAAATTTCCCCTCCATTTACCTACTGGGAAAATAACAGCTTTATAACACAGTGTTAATTAATATTAATTAGAATTTTTACATTTTTAGGGCTCTTTCCACCTAGAGTAAATCATGTTGTAGGGATTTGGAATAGGGAAGTGAGTAAACTTTCCAAAGCTCTAGACAAACATTAGAATATTGCGGTAGGGAGTAAATCCAGTTATTTCAGTTTGGCTCTAGGAAGCTCTTCTTACAAGAGAGCTAAGCACAAGATCATATCGGATCCAATGGAGTGATCGAGCCCACTTCGTTGGTAACAGTAGAAAATTTGCACGCATTACAAACGATACCGAAAGGTACTTGGGGTCACTTGGAAGTAAACCTCAGATTTACCATGTTGAGGAGATTTCAAGGAGATTGAGATTTGTTACTCTGCCCTTGTGTGTACATCGGATATGCGACTATCCCCAAGTTAAATTGTTTTAAGTGGTGAACTTAGTGACCATAATCTTAGGGTTATTTCCCGAGGTGGCGACGGAGGGAAGGTCTCTGTTGTACCTAGAACAGACGTTGACTAGACTCACATGGACCTTTTTGGGGGGTAATCTTCACTCGAGATGACATAAATGGAGTTATTTGCACCAGATCATGTTCATTATGTAGTTTGTCAGGGTATCTAGTTCCACCCACTCTATCTATATACGCTTTTCACCTTGATCTCCGTGATTTTAGATTTCATGACCAACTAGTGATTTTGCTATGAAATGCTTGTTTGAATGGTTTGACTCCTTAGATTTACTAGCGCATGTTATTTGTTTTTTTTAACTTTTTATAGACCTGTTGTAGGAAAACCCAACACTCCCCATTTTTGAATCATTTACTTCAATAAAGGGGACCCTTTCCATTAAATTTTTGCTAAGTACCTTTTATGATTTTCATTAAAATTAATCATCTTGCAATTCTTGCCATTTTTAAATTTTATTAGATTTCCATTTTAATTGTTTCATTGAATTTAGGTTTTAACAAGCTTTCCGTCGATACTTGATTTTTTCCATTTGGTCAACTGGTTTGTAAATGACACTCCTTTTAAGTTTGATCATATTTGTGTCGCCTAGGTTTAAAAATGTAAATACATGTATAATATTTTTATTTGTCGCAATTAAAGCAGTATTCATTGTGAATATTAAATTTTAGTTCATTTTTACTAATTATTTCATTTTACACTAACGGTCCTACAAAATGACCCATCTAAATTGTACAATAGACGAAAACACATTTTGGGATCTTAGTAATTTACTCCAACTTGTTATTTTAAAACAAATTGTGAAACATAAAATCCCAAAATTGCAAAATATCTGAAGTCCAATTTATAAGATGGTTAATTCCACGTGGGCCCCACTTCCTATGCCTTCTCCTTCCAAAACATGTGATCCAACAAAATTTGCAATTTTTTTATTACGATTGCGATGTAAAATTTTTGGTTTTCACGCGAAGAGTTAAATTTTTTTAATATAAGGTTTCAAAACTCCTTATACTCCTAGACTCATTTACCTTACCGCACCCTCACATCACCTTATCCCTCCACCTCACTATTCCACTCATCCTCCTTATTACTCCATCCTCCTTCACCCTTAATACTTTCACCTGCCACTCCATACTCTCCACTCCTTGTAACTCCTCACCCTCACGTAGTTTATTTTATGTTTTGAATTCATAATTAATTAAAATAAATATTATATTATATAATATTATAATATCTATTACACTTTTATTATAATTTTAATATAATTTAAATTCTAATATCAATATAATATTTTAATATTTTAATTAATCACTAAATCAATTTTTACTTAAATTAGTTTAGTGACAATTATTTTATTAATTAAGATTAACAATTTAATTAATTAAGTATTAATTAATAGATAATTATAACTTAATTTAGAATTAGATTGTAACTAAATTATATTAATAATATAATGGCAATTAATTAGTATTAATTAATTAAATATTATAATCTAATTTAGAATTAGAATTTAATTTAAAATTGCTAATTCTTAGCTTAAGCGACAGAAATTCCAGAAATTTGTACATTTTTATATACAAAATTGGGAAGGTCATAAATGGAGTTTTACTTGGCCAAATGAGGCCCATAATGGCTCATTGGATAGATAAAATCATGGATATTATTCTTGAAGTGGTTTCATTTCAAGATTTGATCATTTATTAGGTCTAACATGCAACAAAAGATCAAGCTTCGAATTTTTTTAACGAAACTAATTTTTGAGTTTAATTTTCTGCATTTTCATTTTCCCACAACTTTTTCTAAGTGCATATCCATTCGTCTATGTTCTAATTGGCCAATCAGATCACCATATGCATCAATTTAAAGCTTAGATTTCTTTTGTTTTAATTATGTAATTAAGTCTTAATTGGATTTGTTTTAAATTTCAGATTTTGTATTTTGATTTTATTTTTACATTTTAATTTTGTTTTGATTTGTTTTTGTAGGAAAACAGTTGAAGGTATGAGGAAAATAAGATATCAATCAATGAAAATGCTCCAACAATTGAAGAATATGATTTTGAGCCAATGGAAATTGATGGAGTAGATTCACTCTTCATCAAACTTTCTTATTAAGAATCCTTTTATAAACATTACAAATAGTAGATTGTAGAATTTAATAGAGACTCCTCTTCTCTGCAATTCAAGAATTCTTGAAGGCACTATTTTATAGAGGATTCAGAGTAGTAGGGTAGAGGAGTGAAAACTCAGATCTGGGAATTATTGAGGATTTTTCCTTGGCATGCTGAATTATGTATGGAAAATGGAGTTTGTATTATTGCAACTCTTGTTTTAAAAGCAGAAGTTCAAGCATTGTAAAGGACCGTTGAAGACCGGATCTAGAGAAATGGACTCAACAAATTGATATTTATAATACTATTGTTTTAAATACTGATTTCATTTTATGATAGCAAGAATATGTCATTTTATTCATATTTGTGCACTATTGTCAATATGAGTAATTTGACTCAGTTGTATGTTATTATTTATCTCTGCTCTTATGGGTTGAATTCTAATTTCTGAGTAACTATTTACTCATAAATATGTCTTTTAACATTGATTAAATAAATAGTGATATGTTGTGAACTATTTCCTCGTATTATTCTTTAATTATTCAAATTACTGATTTAACAATCAATACCATTTTTGTGAACTACTTCCTAAATGTCGTTGGTTGATTATATTAGTTAACAAGTCTCTTAATAGAATGTGTTTTGGTATTCATAATGTCAGTTAATTGAATTACTTCATTAAATTGATATTCATTATAAGCCAAACTTATTTAAATCTCAATCATTTAAAATATCTTTCTCTCGGTTTGGTTAGTTCTATATCTACCTAATTGAGATATGATTAGGATAAATTCCTTTTTCTTGCATTTTAGAATAATTTTTCATTTAGATTTAATTCTACATTACTAGAAGTCCTCTTCCAAAAGAGGCAAGACTTTGGTTGTGGTTTGGCTGAGCCCCAAATTAGCTTAAGGATCACTTTCTTGCTTTATCAACAAGAGAAATGATTTGATGTATCTTTCCCATTGGTAGAAAAAAGTTATATTTTAAGCCATTGGAGATTGAGAGAATGTAATTGGGCCTAGTTAAATAGGCCAGAGCCACCATTCCAAACGAAAAAGGATCTGCTTTAAGGTCTCGTTTGCGTGGTCATCCCCCATGTTAATGCAACAAATTTTGAGGCTTCAACATTTTGGTGCTAGAAGGAGGACCTGAAACTACTTATCATTTGGAGTCTTTGTCACAATGGCTCCTCCAAAACTCCCAATTTGGAGTTGTATCTATGGACGTGCATCTTCCAATACTCCACTAGAAATAGTAAGACTCTTGTCTCAGGTAAAATTTAATGGTAAGAGGAATACTTCTAAATTTAATCATGCTTTACAATTCATTCAAAAATTTTTAAATTCTACTTTTCATGATATTGATAAAGGTATTTTATGCAGGACTTTTAATCTTACATTCATGGCAAAAGCCAGAAGCCAGTGTAAATCACTTCTAGTTGTTGGGTTGCGAAATGGGTATGTATTTGCTAGTAAGTTCATCTTTGTTATCCTTAATTCTTATCTTTTTCATGTCTTAATGCGCTAATATATTAAGGAACTATGGTAAGAAATGAGGAATGATTGCAGTTGCGATTTAACTAATGTTTACCCTTCTTCATGCAGGAAAATGGACAGGGAACAATTGTTGTTCCCTGCTGTTGGAACAGCCAAATCCGACAAGAAAAGAAAGGAATGAATCTGTTGTGGACAAGGCTAAGAACGAATAAGTGAGATTAGTGCAGAATAGAGGAAGATGTCTTAAATATAGAAATTGGTTGCGAATCCCTCAGGATCTCCCAATCCCGAGGGATCGCATTTACTATTTACTTTTTACCCTTTCTGACTATAAAAGGAAACGATTGTAGGAAGACAGGGGTGCCGTTATTTTTCCAAAGTGTAAGATTAATTGCAGACTATATAGTTGAAGAACGAAATTACATTTTAATGTGACTCAAGTTCGATTATTAATTTAATTTATTGTTTTCATTCGCATCATCTGAAGTAATCTAGCAGCGCCTGCTAGTGGTTAGGGGCTCGGCTTCCGGTGGAATTCACTGCTTCATCTGTGTCATACATTTTCGATTATCGCAAGTGTCATGGTTTGATAGTATTATCGCTTTCTGTGATTCTATTTCCTTTTCCATTCATTATTTTCCTGTGTTAACTTAATGGTTGTGTTTTATATAATTTACAGTATTGTTATTTATTTAGTTTACTTCCGCTTTCGGATTGAGTTTCTTAGATAATTGTTCTGCTCAATGTGATCAACTGTAACGAGTATTAACTACTGCTGTTAGGCTCTCAAATTGATATCATTGTTGTTTTATTGAAGAATGCATTTGATTTAGATTTAATCAATTTCGAAGAGAAGGGTTATCACTACTGTACTCTTCACTGATACTGCTGTTACTTGAAATGATGTAGGATTTGATTTCATTAGAGGATTGAGTTTTCATTTAATTGCAATTAGAATTTACTTGCTGCATCCGTTTACTCTTGTATTAAAAGATCTATACTGCAATCTATGAAACATTACACTTTGATTTAAATAGTAGCCACATACTGTGTACACTCTTGAAATAGAAGGGCTTGCCCGGATTGATAATTAATGTGAAGATAATTAGGAGTTTAAAAAGCACCTTTTATCAACCAACATTTTGGCGCCGTTGCCGAGGAAAGTGTAAGCCATTTATGAAGAGTGATGTATATTTGATAATTGCATGTTGAGAGAGAACTGGGTATTAAAAACAGAAGGTAAAAACCTGCGTACGGAGTATGCAAAATGCCTGCTCCCTCGCCTGCTTTCCAACAGAGTTGTTAGAAATTTAGGGTAGAGGTAAACATTTGAATTGTTTGTATGAATGACTAAGAAAAAAAGACCAGAAATCAATCCAATTCCACTACCCAAACCTGAAAAATCTAAGGGACCAGTGACCCTTGGACGATCAACTTTCATAGATGAAATCTTGAAGAAAGCTGAATCTCAGCC
Organism: Pinus albicaulis; assembly: GCA_034641835.2. Taxonomy (NCBI): domain Eukaryota; kingdom Viridiplantae; phylum Streptophyta; class Pinopsida; order Pinales; family Pinaceae; genus Pinus; species Pinus albicaulis. Next base: position 1,111,761,943 of record CM076584.1, read on the forward strand.
ATCAGTAGGTCCTAGAAATGTTGCTTCCAGACAACCTACTATCTCCCTTCGGGCCACAGGCTCACTCTCTATAGCCTACGTTGAGGTCCACAACAAAACTGTAGGAACTGAGCAGAGTTTTCAAGAAATTGAAAATTCGTGCCCAATTTCCTCACAAGAAGGGAATTCTTGTAATATTCATGAAGGAGGAGGAGAAGCAGGGGAAGAACCAAGATCCCCTCAGGTAGTAATTAAATAAGGAACACCCAGTATCCCAGATAGAGGGAGTGTTGTTAAGATTATTTCCACCTCTTGTGATATTCGTGAAGGAGGAGAGAAATATGGGAAGAACCAAGATCCCCTCAGGTAGTAATTGAGAAAGGAATACCCGGTATCCCAGACAGAGGGAGTGCTATTAAGATTATTTCCACCCCTTTGGGACACCCTAGGGATAACTCCCCAGCTCCAGAAATCCTGGAAGGATACTGGCATATATTTGATCAATTGGCTAGAAATCCACAAGCACCCCAAACTTCCACATTGCAGTACCCCATCGTTGACACAACTGCCAACGCTCCTATGAAAGCTATCCCTTTACAAAATATTTCCACCTTTCATGGGCTCTCATCAGAGGATCCAGACGCATTTTTGTTTGAATTTGATGTATTATGTTGGGGTTATGATTATACCACCTACCCCCAAAAAATAAAGCTGTTTCCATCTACATTAAAAGACGCAGCCTTGCGTTGGTTCATGGGGCTAGGTGGAGGAACAATAAATGATTGGGATCAAATGAAAAATTCTTTCCTTAAAAAATATTAGGATTATTGCAGATCTAGGGAATTGAAAGACGAAATATTCCACATGGTAGCTAGACCCGGTGAAACATTGGAAGAGTATGTAGAGCACTTCCAATATAAAATCTAAAGATCTCCCTATGTAAATCTGCCCCTTCCTGATAATGTGATGAAAACTACACTGATTAAAGGGATGAAAGAACAATGGATAGAGAAATTAAATATTATGGGTAAAGGTGATATATATCAAGAAGATTATGCTGATATTATTAAATTGTGTATCAGGTGCTCAAGGGGCAGTACAATATTGAAATCAGCAGAATGCAACATGACTACTAGGGACATTAAAATCTCTGGTGGAACCATTACTCATACAGAAATTGGCAACCTGCTAGAAGATTTCAAAACATATATCTTGGAGACTTTGACGATGCATTTAGACATCATGTAGGCCAAGTAGAAGCAGGCGGAAGCAGAATAGAACCTGGTGATATTTTTCCCGAGATGCAGAAAGAAGCATAGTCACAAAGAGTTTCCGCTGGATACGGTACAAACCTGTGCCATATGTACTAAAGATCACACCACAGAAAGCTTCCCGTCACTTCCAGGGTTAAAAGCAGTCTATAAATAGGTAGAAGAAGAAACAGAACCAGTCTACCTGCTAAATCAGCGTTGCCAATGGCAACCATGACAAACTGGTACGCCAACCGACCCATCTTCTTCCTTTCAACCCTCGCAATATAATGCTCAACAATACACAGGAGCTATGTGGCAAAACCAGACACCTTTTCCCAATTGGTCACAGCAACCATTCTCTATGCCACCTTGGTCCAAGCAATCAAACTAAAATAATACTTGGCCAAATTTTCCTTGTTTTCCACCATTTTGGCCATCCTCCACCTATCCATTCCAATGGCCATCCTCTACATCACAAAACCAGAGTTGGCAGTCAAGCTGGCAATGACCTACAAATCAGCCAGCAGGAACAATCCCCCTACCTCAACCTACACTTCCAGCACCCTACACATTACAACAGAACCCTCAAACCAACCTACGACCACAGCTCCCAGCCCAGCCCAACCAGAACCCTAACAATAGACCGATCCAATCTGTGAAAATTATTGAAGGACCCGAGCTAGAAGCCGAGTTAAGGGAGTGTAATGAGCTGCAATTAAGGTCTGGGAGGATAATAGAGTCAGAGGGGGATAAAAATTTACAAATTGAAAATCCGTTACCTGTAGAACAAGCACCACAAGTGGAGAATCTAGTTAAATAGAAACCCATGATCAAACTATTACCTCTTCTCCACCATTCCCAGAAAGATTAATTAACCCCGCTCAATCGAATATCCAGAATTTGATCCTTTGGGAGAACTGAAAAATTTGTGTGTAAAAATACCTCTCCTCTAGGCTATTCAGGACATTCCAATTTATCCAAAAACTATCAGAGAATTATGTATGAAAAAGCCAAAGAGGAAAACAAAAACAACTCCAACTTTCCATGTCGTCGGTACTCTATCTGATTTATTATTAGGTAGAGAAACACTAGTAAAATATCAGGACCCAGGAAACCCTATAGTCACAGTGCAAATAAATGGGTGCTCCTTTCCCAATGCATTAGTTGACCTAGGAGTAGCAATCAATATTCTCACAACAACAACTTTTCAAAAGCTTGGCATTACATCCTTGGACCCAACCACAACCCTCTTGGAACTTGCTGACCGATCAATTGTCAAACCAGGGGGGACATTACAGGATGTAATGGTGTTTGTATATTCTTGGGAATACCCAGCAGATTTTCTGATCATCAATCCTAGAAACCGACTAGATGGACATCCCCTAATTCTAGGAAGACCTTGGCTAGCAACCGCCGATGCTTACATAAGCTGTCAAATAGGAAGCATGACTATATCAAGAGGAAAATATGTGAAGAATTTAGCCTTATATCCTCCATCTCAGCCAAGTCTAGCAATAATAAAAACGAGGAAACAACTTGTATCATATTTAACTGAAAACATTAGATCACCACTAACCATAGAAGATGATCTTGAATTCAAAGTTCAAACAGAAGATGACATCATTAACACTTATATTAACCAGCCAGATGTCGTATCTCATCCAAAATGTCACATGATCGAAGCAGCCCTGGATAAAAAAATCGAAGAGGATCCCTTACAGGAATTTAGCAACCAATCAATCCCAACAAATTCTGTTTATAATATCAAAACCGTAGAAATTGAGCCAGGGAAAACCTTAAATATCAATAAAAACCTGACTGAGGACTAGGCACAGAGGCTTGTCCAACTTCTGAGAAAATATAAAGAAGCCTTCGCTTGGGATTACCCAGAAATGAAAGGGATTGATCCCCAGCTATGCATGCACCACATCTATATAGATAAGGATGCAAGGCCCATTAGACAACCTCAACGGAGATTAAACCCTCATCTTAAAGATATTGTGAAAGATGAACTAAAAAAATTGTTGGATGTGAATTTCATATATCCTATATCCGATAGCAAATGGGTCTCTCCATTAGTAATATTGCCTAAAAATAATGGAAAGTGGTGTATATGTGTTGACTATAGAGAGCTTAATAAAGCAACCCAAAAATATCACTTTCCCCTTCCATTCATTGACTAGGTCTTGGACACATTGGCAGGAAAAAAATTATTTTCCTTCCTAGATGGCTTCAGCGGCTACAACCAAATTCAAATTGCCCCTGAAGACTAGGATAAAACTACTTTCACCTGCCCATGGGGAACCTTTGCTTACAGGGTCTTACCTTTTGGACTATGCAATGCACCTGCTACATTCCAGAGGGCTATACTCAGCATTTTTTCAAATCTGATAAACGAAGGGCTCGAGGTGTACATGGATGACTTTACACCTTACGAAGATGACTTCGAGTCTAGCATTACAAACACAAGAGAAAGTTCTGCAACGATGCATTAATACTAGGATCTGTTTAAGCCATGAAAAATGCCACATGAATAACCAAGGGCCTCATCCTAGGCCATTATATCTTAGCAGCTGGAATCCAGGTAGATCCAGCAAAAATTTAGATAATTCTTTTAATACCTACCCCTTCCACACAAATTGAGGTACGCAGTTTCTTGGGATTTTCTGGATATTATAGGAGATTTATAAAGAATTTTTCTCGAATTGCTACACCCTTATATGCATTAACAAGAAATATTGATTTTATTTGGACTGACAAATGTGACAGTGCTTTTGAAGATTTAAAACGGCTTGTATCAACAACCCCAGTGCTAAGGGGACCAAATTGGGTTTTTCCATTTCAGATCTAATTCGACACATCAGACACGGCTATTGGAGCAGTTCTTGGCCAGAAGGAAGATAAGAAGCCATATGCGATATACTACATCAACAAAAATCTATCTCCTGCTGAATTGAACTACACTGTGACTAAAAAGGAATTTCTGGCTGTAATCTATGCTATTAATTAATTTAGACATTATATAACAGGATACCCTGTGGTTTTGTATACGGATCACTCTGCTATTAAATATCTAGCTAATAAACCTATTACAAATGGAAGAGTGACAAGATGGTTGATTATTTTGCAGGAATTCGACATAATAATGAAAGATCGACCAGGAAAGGAAAATCCAGTAGTGGACTTCCTTTCACGTATGCCAAAGACAGATGACTCGGCAGCAGTAGAAGACCGGTTCCCTGATGAACACTTATTTGCGGTAACCTTGAAAACACCATGGTACGCGGATGTCGCAAACTACTTAGCAGTAGGTAAGTTACCTAAACACTTGACGCCTAATGAAAGAAAACAAATAGTACAGTGTAGCACTCCGTTCTCCTGGATTGGAGATTATTTATTTCAGACAGGGGCCGATATGCACATTCGAAGATGTGTTAGGGAAGATGAAATCTTCGACATCCAGAAAGCCTGCCACGATGGGCCTTGTGGCGGACATTTTGCGGACTGCAAGACTAGTCACAAAGTCTTAGAGACGGGCTATTATTGGCCTACCATTTTTAAAGACTCCAATAATTTTGTCTAGGCATGTGATAGTTGCCAAAGAATGGGACGCCCTGGGCAGTTTGATGAGATGCCCAAGCATCCGTAGTTAGTCATCGAGCCTTTTGAGCGATGGGGGTTAGATTTCATCGGTCCAATAAACCCATTATCTAATCCAAAGACATATATATTAGTTGCAACAGAGTATGTGACTAAATGGGTGGAGGCAGAAGCATTACCAAGGGCAACGAAGGACTTGGTAATTCACTTTCTTTTCCAAATTTTCGTGCGATATGGCTTGCTTAGAGAAATAATCATAGATGGAGGGCCACAATTTATAGGCCATAAGATTGCTATGAAATTAAACAATCAACATATCTTGCACAAAATCACAAATCCATACCACCTGCAAGAAAATGGCCAGGTAGAAAGCACCAATAAAGTAATCAAGGCAATACTCACAAAAACAGTTGCATCGCATAGACATGACTGGGCTACCCGATTTCCAGAAGCCTCGTGGGCATACCGCACAACATGGAGAAATACCACGGGATATTCCCCATATCATCTAGTGTTTGGAAAAGAGCCTATCTTCCCAATAGAATTTTAAATTCAGACATTGAGGACAGCTCAAGAAGTAGGCTTGGATCTGAACGAAGCACAGATTAACAAGCTACATCAAATCAATGAATTGGATGAAATCCGCCTATCACCTCTTCAACATACTGCACTAATCCAACAACAAAGAGAAAAATGGCATGATTCCCTCATCAAGAAGAAGACATTCCACAAAGGTGATTGGGCACTTCTGTATGATTCTAGGTTCCAGGATTTCCTAGGAAAACTCCAGACCAGATGGTTAGGCCCCTATGAGATACAAAAGGTGCATGATAATGGCACCCTCACATTAGCCACCATTGATGGGTCTGGATACTCTTTTAAAGCAAATGGACATCGAGTACGCCTCTATCACAAACTTCTTACTAGGGAGTCCTTTTGCCAACAGCTATAGGAAGATTCCACTATGCAAAATCTTGCTGAGGAAGGCAACCCTTCCACAACACCAGTGCAATGAATGAATATACTTTTTCTCAGAACTTGTACATAGGTTTTCCTTTTTACTTTTGATTGGATTTGATTGTATGTTATTTTTTATTCTTTCCTCTATTTTGTTTGTTGTTCCCTCTACGAAACAACAATTTTTGTATCTATTTTCTTTGTTGTTCCCTACAGGGAACAACTACTGTTCCCTCTAAGGAACAACAATTTTTGTATATTTTGCTTTGTTTTTCCCTATAAGGAACAACAAATTTTGTGTGAATTTTTCTTTGCTGTTCCCTATAGGGAATAGCTGTTGTTAAGGAACAACAATTTTTGTGTATATTTCGCTTTTCTATTCCCTACAAAAACAACAATTTTTCATGTGAATTTTGTTTTGTTGTTCCCTACAAGGAACAACTGTTCTTCCCTCTATGGAACATCAAAATTATTTCAGTATAGCTTGCTTTGTTGTTTCTTACAGGGAACAACTGTTGTTCCCTTTAAGGAACAACACTTTTTTATATTGCTTTTGCCATTTTCTTTCAAAGAACAGCACTTCGTAAATATTTTTGAAGGCCATCCTATTGTTATCCCTCAACCACCCCAGTTTCACTTTGTATGATGCTCTTAATGACATGAAAAGTAAAATATGTATGGAGGTATAGTGGAATAGGCAAATACCGTGAATATTATCATCTTTAACAAGATTGCTTTGTGATGATCCATAAAAAGAAAAAGGAACAATTATCTATCTCACTTTACTGCCTTCATTTCCACTATAAATTAAACTGATTGATTATCTGTATCATGTTGGTTCTCCCTTTTCTGTATAACTCTCTTTATATATTATTAATAAGATTATGGGTATATTCTTATTTTATATTGATATGTCAAACTTCTTCCGCCATCCCTACTCTTAAGGAGTGATGAGCCACCCTCTATGTATAAAATGGGGATTAAAAAAATAAAAAAAGTATAAAATAAAAGGAGATAAAAAAAAATGTACATTTACTAATGATTTTATGATTTTCCACAGGGGAGGATAGGGGGTTTCATCACGAGCCAGCCTACCATGATCATAAGGAAGAAGTGAAATGGCATTCCCACTATGGCCACCACACCAGGGATATGATCCAATGGATGCATGAACAAATGAAGTCCTTGGAAATAGGGGGTCTCATCACGAGCCGGCCTGACCACTCTCGCTTCTTCCCAGTGAATGGAAATGTGCTCACCTGGTCACCAAGCCAGCACATTGGTCTCCGCTATAGAACATCATAAGACATTTCCCCAATTATACATAGAGGACCATGGTTCTCAAGGGTTAAAAAGAAACTTTGTCGAGGCTATGGACGCCTACGGGCAGCAAAAGCTCTGCTGATGGTATTGAAGCTTTATTTTACATCAATAATTATTATAATACCCTTTTCTTATAAATATTTGCTATGGAGAGATTATGGTCCTAACATCCCATTGAACCTATATGCATGAATATTTTTAAAAGTCAATCATAATGGTTTAAGTGGAATAATGGCATTAAAAGTATTATTTCTTGTGTTTTTGCTGCTGTTCCCTTTTTCTTTATTATATCACATCACGGTAGCTTATCATTTAGAATTCACAGTACAAGCCTTGATTTCACTCCGCCATACTCTTTATGATCTTGTCATTAATACACATGCCTTACCAACCCATTACTCCTGTACCTTGCCACCAGCACCTTACCCTTTTCATTTCATGCGGTCGAGGACGACCTATCATTTTGAAGGGAGGCAGGGACCCCTAGTGTACTTATGAGTGTGTTGTTGTTCTCTCATTTGATTGTGTGGAATAATACAACGTTCCATGATTGCAGCGCATGTGGTATGATAATAGCCTCAATAACGGTATAAAACATCATATAACCACTTGCTGTTCCATTTCTCAGCTCTGTGTGTCGTTGTGTTTTGTTGTTACACTTATCGTTTGCAGAGTTACAACACTATGGGAGGAAGAGTAGTACGCATAGAACCATTGATATTGGCTATCTATGATGCAGCCAGGGAAATTTTAGCTTAGGCTGGGTGGATAACGTTCCTTACAAGATTCCAACCACCCAGCGAGGAAATTGCCATCGAGTTTTTATGAAATTTACAGAATGGAAATTATGTGGTAAGGGGAAGGCAAATCACAGTATCAGACGCGGTGATAGCAGAAGCATGCGGGTTACCTGCAGAGGGACCTGTGTGGTTTGGCAAGTCGTTGAAGCTGCAGGATGCTATAAAATTTTTCAAAGATGAAGAACAAGAGCTGGTAAAAAAGGGTAAGGGCATTCGGCCATCCTCTCTTGAAGAACCATGGGGGGAGCAAGAAAAAATCGTGAAAAATTACATTACATGCGAGGGGCGAAAATATGTGGTAAGACCGCATCAACTGAAACTTTTAGCAGTTTTAAAACAAAAATGCTCTGTTAATTTACCTGCATTGTTAAACTCTTTATTGCATGACATTACTGAGAGATTAAGACAGTCCCAACATGTAGAAACTGTGGTAAGCCATCACTGTTTGATTAGGCTAGTAGTCAGCCATAACCTTGCCTGGCAACAATCAAGCTGGGATGATTTACTTTTAGCTCTGGAAGGAGGTTTAGCCCCGCCTGCACCTAACCAGGTTCAAAAAAGGAAAAGGACCCCTCTTTCAAGGGACATACCTCAAGAGCGCAGATAGTTCGCAAGGCTAAGTTCGAGGATAGGAATGGCCGAAAATTCTCAGGACAATATTATCCCTCAAAAGCACAGATGGTCTGCAAGGTTGAGGTCAGGAGCAGGAGTGGCCGAAAAACCTCAAGGCAATACCAGCCAACCGATAAAATTATCTAGCCCGATAAGAGAAAAATTCTTGCAGCCAGAAAAAAGACCAGGGTGTTCCTGAATCAAATCATGAGGAAGAAGCAAAGAATTCAGACGAATAAATAAATGAATCAGGACTCCCCTCAACACCAAGCATGGGCCCCCAAGAGGATTTGTTGCATGATTTCGACCTTGCCCATGTCCTAGCCAATATGAGTAATTATATGCAGACCGAAAGCCCACTCAATTTTAATGAAGAAGAAATCCAATCTCCCGAGAATGTTGGCAACACCGAATGTCCATCTCCCTTGAGAGGTGCAAGCCATGAAGCAGAACACTAATTCGGTGATACGCTTCCAGTGGAAAACAACCAGGTAGGCCTAAGCACAGAAAACATAGGCCAAGGGGAAGAAGTAGAAATAGAGATACTTCAGGAAGCCGATACTCAATCCAGAGACATGGTTCTATTAGGACAGAGCCAGGATGAGCAACCGGGCTCCCTAGAGGCAAAAAATGTTAATGAGACTATAACCAGAGTAGTGGCTCCTTCGAAAAACTATAGAGACAAATTGAAAAAACTTAGGAAGGAACAACAGAAGCTGCGTAAAACAATAAGGAAGCTCAAAAGGAAAATAAAGCAAATTTTAGTGGGGAATGTCTCGAACAAAACCCCAGAGGCAGAAAACGCAGCTCAAACTGAGCCCATACAACCAGTCATCATCAAAGAAGAACAACACCAAACTGAGCCCATACAACCAGTCATCATAAAAAAAGAACAACATGAAATTTTTGCAGATATAGCTACTCAGACGGAGGCATGGACCTCTCATGAAAAAGAGACCCAAACAAGTACACCAGCTGAAGAAAATACGACACACAATGATCCCAGTATTCTGAATCTTCAGGAATAATTAGCACAAGCTCGAATCATGATAGAACGACTTGAACAAGAATCTGTTCCCCAGCAAAAGTATCAAGCGTTGCAGAATCAGCTTCGGGAGATGAATGAAATAGAGAATGAGACCTTCGACAAATACAAAAAGGCAGAAGAGAAAATAGAGAAAATCAAGCTTATATTGAATAAGGTCCTAGCCTGCACAGATAATATCTGCTCATTATATACCGATGTCTTGGCATGCAGGGCTCCCGCTACTAATTACGCCTTGTTTCTGCTAGAACGATACTTGTTATTAAAAATTGAAGCCATAAGAGCTGAAAAACCAATTGAATTAAACACAGTCGAAGATTTTATACATTTTTGCAAACTGTATGGTGTAAAGGTTCAAACGTTGCTATGCGAATTTTACTTGCACAATCTTGTATTAGCAGATGAAGTGGAAAAGAACCCCAACTCTTTCGTGGGGGATATTCAGTTCCAAGCCTTTATTTCGTTTGCATTTAATCAAGTTAAATGGTTCAAAGCTCATAACGCCTTCCAAAAACAAGAACATGGGTTGGATCTTATGGTAAGAAGTGAACCCAAGCATCCTTTGCAAATGCTTGCCAACCAAAAGAGTCTGATGAAATGGGAAGGGGTAATTCAAGGCTTAGGGCCTATTTATAAAGGGATTGTACAAATTGGAGTGTCATATTTTCAATCTATTCGAGAAAGTTCTATGATTGCATCCAAGCTTAGGTGGGCGGTTTCTGCTGGTAGTGTTCAGGATAGAGAGCCATTTCATTATAGAAATTTTAAAGCAGCAACAGACCGTTTTTTCACCTATAGCAACCTCATCTTAAGAGAGGGACCTTACTGGTTAGGCTTTCGGTTTCGTAGCCCTATAATTTGGTATCCTCCCGACGGTTACCGAGCTACCTATGAATTGCTTGAAGGAGAGGAAATGACTGCTTTTTCACTATTAGCTCAACATCATGGTTTCAGACCAATATTTGATGCCCCTTCTCCAGCATACTCTTTAACTGCACTCCATCGAAATTACTTATTTTCATGAGGACATGAAACAAAGTAAGTAGGGGAGTATGTTGGGTTGCGAAATGGGTATGTATTTGCTAGTAAGTTCATCATTGTTATCCTTAATTCTTATCTTTTTCATGTCTTAATGCGCTAATCTATTAAGGAATTATGGTAATAAATGTGGAATGATTGCATTTGTGATTTAACTAATGTTTACCCTTCTTCATGAAGGAAAATGGATAAGGAACGATTGTTGTTCCCTGCTGTTGGCACAACCAAATCCGACAAGAAAAGAAAGGAATGAATCGGTTGCGGACAAGGCTAATAACGAATCAGTGAGATCAGCGCGGAATAGAGGAAGATGTGTTGCGAAGAGATCCTGAGGGATCGCATTTACTATTTAATTTTTACCCTTTCTGACTATAAAAGGAAACGATTGTAGGAAGACAGGGATGTCGTTGTTTTTCCAAATTGTAAGCTTAATTGCAGACTGTATAGCTGAAGAACGAAATTACATTGTAATGCGACTCAAGTTCGATGATTAATTGAAGTTGCTGTTTTCATTTGCATCATCTGAAGTAATCTAGTAGTGCTTGCTGGTGGCTAAGGGCCTGGCTTCCGGTGGAATTCACTGCTTCATCTGTGTCTTACATTTCCGATTATCGCAAGTGTGATGGTTTGGTAGTATTATTGCTTTCTGTGATTCTATTTCCTTTGTTGTTCATTATTTTCCTGTGTTAACCGAATGGTTGTGTTTTATATAATTTACAGTATTGTTATTTATTTAGTTTACTTCCACTTTCAGATTGAGTTTCTTAGATAATTGTTCTACTCAATGTGATCAACTGTAACGAGTATTAACTACGGTTGTTAGGCTCTCATATTGATATCATTGTTGTTTTACTGAAGAATGCATTTGATTTAGATTTAATCAGTTTCGAAGAGAAGGGTTATCACTACTGTACTCTTCACTGATACTGCTGTTACTTGAAATTCTGTAGGATTTGATTTCATTAGAGGATTGAGTTTTCATTTAATTGCAATTAGAATTTACTTGCTGCATTCGTTTACTCTTGTATTAAAAGATCTATACTGCAATCTATGAAACATTACTCTCTGATTTAAATAGCAGCCACATACTGTGTACACTCTTGAAATAGAAGCACTTGCCCAGATTGATAAATAATTTGAGGATAATTAGGAGTTTAAAAAGCACCTTTTATCAACCAACACCAGTCACCTCAATTCACATTTGGGATCAATTTATTACAATCTTCCTTTGTAAATTTGATGGCCATGACTACAAACAAGTATGTAACGAAATGAAAGATCTACGAAGGTTTGAAAGTGCGTCTTTAATTGATTTTATCATTAGATTTCATTTAAATTGTTTAAAATTTAAAATTGAAGACAAACCATCGAAAGAGGAATTATTAAATTGGTTTGAACATATTTTCTCTCTTCCTCTCATTCATAATCCATGTGAAATTATTTCAAGCTTTGCTCAATCTCCTTTTAATTTCATTGACATAATTGACAATTCCAATATGGAGGTGCAAACAAATGATGACGAAGTGGCATTTATTATGTACGGTCAATTCCTTCATTTAGTGCACACTTTCTACAATATTAATAATAATCATGGTGCACCTTCATATGTTAATGAACCAATATTGCAAAGCTTGGAAAATTTCGCTATTCAAATGCAAGAAGATATTAAAAAAACTCTTGAAGAAGATACCGCTTTGAAATCTGAAAATCAATGTGAATTAGAATCAGGAAATTAGAGCATACTCCGACAAGTACATGAAACGATTAAAGTTTCCAATAATACGCAATCTGTTGTACAAATTTCTGAATTATTTTACGATGGAAAAATGCCAAATTTAGGACAACAAAGCAACATTCTTCAAGAAAGCTCAGGTAGCCAAATAAATGATCTAAAATATGAAATTTTCAATGAAGAAAATAAAGAAGAGTTCTAAAAAAGAGACATTTATAAATGCATTGTTTCAGATTCATATTTTTCCCTTTATCCTAATAATTTTTCTAACAATATCTTTACTTTAAAGATATCTCAGAAAACAAAGAGCCTGATCTAAATGAATTATCGATTAGTTTTTATCAAGATAGAGAATTAATTATTGGTAATTCTTCTGGCATTAATGATCATGAGCTCAATATTCCTTCTTGCTTTGATACATTGAATGAGATCAAAGGGAATTCTAATGAATGTCTTGAGGTCATTTATGATAGCTACTTTGAAATTGATGATATTGATTTGTCTTCTTTACAATTGAATCCTCATGATCAAAGCCGAATCACATGTGAGAATGAAGAACCATCTACTTCAGAAATTATTTCAAATAGTTCTCATTTTCAAATAATTAATCATACTCATGATTTCAACACTAAAACAACCATTCCAATATATGATTTATATGACGATCAAGTTCGCATTCTCATTCAGATTCATATCCCTCTCTCTAATTCACAAGTGATTATCAACAATCATTCTACCCAATTCTTGTGAAGAGGAAATTTATTTAAGTCAGTCTCAGTTGTGTTGTAACAATAATTGTAACACTAGTGTAAACTATGATTCAATTTTGTTATTATTCCATCATTTATTTTTAACTTCTGATTTATTTTCTGTTTTTATTTTTAGATTTTTCGTACTGGCATATTGAACATCTCAAATTTGAACACTAAATTAATGCATTACCTGAATGGAAAAATGAAGATTCAAATCATAATTGTGAACATCAAGAGCTATTAAGCTTCCAATTTCAATTGATGTTAATTCCTTATAAATTAATTCTTTCTTCTCGAGAGCAGTGCCAACAAAAGAGTGTATTTTCACAATATGACCAACAATCTAATTCAATTAATAATGTTCTGTTGGATCTATCGAACTTCCATTCATTTTTTATTGATCCATTTGAAAGAAATTTGGAAAGTTTTCTTTCATGGAAGATTGTTAATAATTCTATTTCTCAAACATAACACTAACAAAATCATGCAGGCTATTGTATCTAAAATTTCTTATTCACAATCGGGCTTGTCATCCCCTCTTTTGAAACTATCCCAATAAATAATGGGAATCCATCCGGATTTCTATGTTCCAATTGAAATTCAATTGGAAAGGATATTTCAAGAGAAAGTAATTATAAATAAGTTGCTTTTTGTAAATAGAATAACAATTTGTGTACATACTAGATTCAATTTTTTGTATTCATGTAATCATATTTTTGTTACTAATGTTTGATATGTATATACATGCAGGAATAAAAATGCTTACATGTTTACATTGGAAGTATGACTATACCTAGTCATGATTCCCTCGGTTAAGTTAGAAATAGGAATAGATTAATTTCCTTTTTCGTTTGCATTTATTTCATTATTTCAGATTTTCAATAAACCAAGTAATGAGTACGATTTCTTTTGGGCATCTCATTTAAATTATAGAAAAGCAACTTAGAGCATTTTTAAAAGATCTTGAATTATCACATCATACATATTTGTCAAGCCTTCAATTGTCTTATTTTTTCAAAATTCATCACATTAATCATATATGAAGAAATTCCAAGAATTTTCTACAACTTGACAATTTTTTATTCACAAGTAATTATGAAGAGCTTGTTTTCACCACTCTTCTCCTCCGATATAAATTTGAGGTGGATGCAATTTGAAAATTCATTATTTAGAATCTTTAGATTAAATAAGTAGGTGATTTTGAACATATGCAAATTTTGAGAAAATTTGGGAGAACTTGAAGATTCACGAGGTAAAATTACAACCAATTTTTTTCCAGGTATGTGTTTACATGTTCACCATTGTCTATTGTTTGTTTTATTTTTCAAGAGTTGTTTCTTATTTCTATTTTGTTTTGTTTGCAGGTCTTCATTGACTTGATTATGAAGACTCAAGATAAGCAAGCAACCATATCTTTTCAAATCCGCAACATGCTCAGGGAAGTATTTATGATTTTGTCTAAATTTGAGGATTGTCTAATTTTGCTTCTATTCTTTAAAATCTCGGTAAGCCTTAATAAATTCTCGGAAGAATCATATCAGATCATTTTATTTCATAAACTACCTTCATAAGAAATTTATGATAAAATTACTTTTCGATCAGATATTCTGAAAGTTAATTAAATTATTCAAGGGTTATTTATTTAAAAGAAAAGTTAAAATAATCACTTCTTTTTGCAATGAATACTTTAAAGAAGTCGTCGGCCTTACATATATATCACAACATTTGATCGGAAGCATCTCTTACCATTTCCCAATAATAAACCTCCGATGCAAGACCTCTTATATTCCTTCTCGCTCATTCTCCGTTAAAATGACTTCGCTAAAAAATTGTGATGTTCACATAAAACCGGACCCGATATGATATTTAAATTCAGTTCTGAAAGATATCGCGTCTAGTGATAAATCAAAATTTTGATAGGGGCATATGTTTAAATGTTCTAATCTATCAGATCCAATATAAAATTAATTCTATATAATTAAACTGTCGGG
The DNA here is from genome assembly GCA_034641835.2 of Pinus albicaulis. Taxonomy (NCBI): domain Eukaryota; kingdom Viridiplantae; phylum Streptophyta; class Pinopsida; order Pinales; family Pinaceae; genus Pinus; species Pinus albicaulis. The sequence goes on from CM076584.1 coordinate 1,111,777,025, forward strand.
TTTGTTCTTCATCACACATCAGCGTATCAACGATATTACGTCTCATATTCAAATATTTTGATTATCGATCTCTTATAAAATCCAAAGTCGGCCCCACCAATGAGCCATGTCATCTAACGCATTTTCGCTATCATCATAATATTATCGGCATTTCATTTTATTCACAAATTTTATCTTCAATATGACTATTATTCGATATCGCCATGGCTCCATCGCAGTTTCTCATCGCATATGCTCATATCACAACTTTGCCACCACAACAATTATATCACATTGCAAAATTCAAATGAAGCTTTATCTTAAGATATTCTGATGTGACAGATGTCGATATACAATTTTCCACCATTGTCTTTTATTTATTATAAAAAACTTGATCACATATCGACAAAGGACAAAGTCACAACTTTTAAGCTATGCATGGCAAAGAATCTCGCAATGTGAAACATCTGGTAAGGCACTAACCTATACAATGGTTAATTCATATTTTAATTATCTTTTATTCTGAATTTCTCTCCATACTTATCATATAAAATTTCAACTCCTCTTCATATATTGTTACATTATTCGGGATTTTGAATCAACTTCAATATTTTGGGGCTGATATAAATTCATAATGGAAGAAAAAAAAAAAAATCATCACCGCAATTCATAAAGAAGCATATCTTCATCCTCATTTCTGATGGATTCGATTTATTTCTGATTCATTGAACATGAAACATTGCTTTCTTTTAGTTTACTGCTTGCGTTAGTTTAGATTCAATAAATTATGATTTTGGGTCTATAATATTTTAATCAATTCAACTTATTCATTTTTCCAATTTTAATTAAAGAAAGAATTTAACTTATATTGGAGAAAATGATCTCTCTTAGGTAAGATTAAATGAAATTCTCCAATGTTAAGTTTTATATGTCCACTTTCATTTATTTTCATTTCTTTAATTTTTGTTTCAGTTTTGTTTTTACTGATCTTGAACTATGTTTTTACAGGTCTTCATGAACCTTTCCCACCTCTTTCAGATCAATTTTCGAATTTCATTTTCTTTTTTCTCTTTTAGATTCTTGAAATAAGTAGTAATGATCCTCATCAAATCAACTAAATTAGGGAGTTTATGGACCTCTAGTCTATATCTTTAAAGCATTAATTTTATTAGAAAATAGTTAAGATGATTTTATGCAAGTTTTGTATTGAAGAAGAAAATTTTTCAATAAACAGATACTTCTCATTCAGCGTATTATCTATCATCACTGTTATTCACCCTCTACATTTTGATAGCCTCATTTCTAATAACACTGCAAGATAAAAAAATTAAATCTCAACATAGGAATGACATACGTATGCTTATTTTATCTCTTTTGTTGAAACATTCATATAAACATTCTTATTGGAGTTCATGTTTTAAATTTGGATTTTTTCTTTTACTTTTTTCTTTTTTTCATTTTTGTTTTTGTTTTTGTTTGTTGATTTCTTTTCTTACTTTACTTTAGAAATTATTTTCCTTTTGCTTTCAGTTTTGATTTGATTTAGGTGACTTTTCCATGATTTATGTAAAATGCCATTTTCTTACCTTACAATTGTTAACATACATGATAAATATTTTACTCTATCCATTTAAGTGAATTTCATTTATCATTAAAGGAATATTTTTATGGAATCATAAAACCATCTTGTTTTAAATATTTTTCATGGAAGAACACACATCCTTTCTAAGTGACTGAGTTTAATTTTTTAAGGAAAAAATTGATTTGAGTTTAACACAATGAATCCCTTCCACCACTCCATATAAAAGCCTCTGATTGATAGTTCTAAGGAAATAATTTGGAGTAAACGTTATAAAAATATTATGTTCATTAAACATAAATCTCTATTACCATACCACCTCTTTCACTCAAATACATCATAAACTAAAAGCTTGCAAATGTGCTTATCAAAATAGTGATTAAAAGAGAAAGCATGGGAAATTCAAGTAAACCTGTCAAGGCTATGGACGCTCGATGGAAGCGGGACTAGGCTTGTATCGCATAAAAGACAACTTCGTCAGGGTACTGTTCAGGCTCGCTAGCAACGAAGCGATGTCATATACAATCATAAAATGGATATATGCTTTATCAAAAACTCCTATCTCTACCTTCTTCTATTTTTTCATATAAGGTAGTTTTAAACCAAAATTTTCTTAAGTTTGGATTCATCACTTTTACTCGACTTTGTTCTAAGTACTTATCTTTACAAACTCATATTGCCTAATCTATTTATGTGGGACCTATGGAAATGTTTTATTGTTAGACAATTTTGTGATTTCCATTGTTTTTAACCTTTGGGTAAATTAAAACTCATTATCTTAAATCAGAGATAATTGGTCCTTCTCCCGTGTGTTGCCATTGTTTTAGGGAAAACCCAACACCCCCGATTTTTGAATCATTTACTTCAATAATGGGGGCCCTTTCCATTAATTTTTGGCTAAGTATCTTTTATGATTTTCATTAAAATTAATCATCTTGCAATGATTTCCATTTTTTCATTTTTGTTGAATTTTCATTTTAATTGCTTCATTGAATTATGTTTTTAACAAGCTTTCTATCGATACTTGTTTCACTCCATTTGGTCAACCAGTTTTTAAATGACACTGCTTTGAAGTTTGATCATATTTATGTCACTTGGGTTAAAAAATGTAAATAAATGTATAATATTTTTATTTTTCCCAATTAAAACAATCTTCATTATGAATATTAACTTTTAGTTCATTTTTACTAATTATATTATTTTTCACTAACGATCCTACAAAATGACCCAGATAAATTGTACAATAGACGAAAACACGTTTTGGGATCTTGGTAATTTACTCCAAATTGTTATTTTTAAACAAATTTCCAAACCCAAAACCCCAAAATTTCAAAATAGTTGAAGTCCAATTTGTAGGATGGTTAATATCAAGTGGGCCTCACTTCATGTCCCTTCTCCTCCTTCCAAAAGAATGTGATCCAACAAAATTTGCGATTGCAAAATTGCGATATCGCAATATCTCATATCGCAATTTCACCAAGCACCTCAAGCTCGTCACTCAGAAGTTGTGATGTACGATTTTTTTTTTCATGGAAAAAGTTAAAATTTTTTAAATTAAAATTTCAAAACTTCTTATACCTCTCGATTCATTTGCCTTACCGTACCGTCACGTCACCGTATCCCTCCACCTCACTATTCCACTCATCCTCCTTATCACTCCATCCTCCCTCACCTTTAATACTTCCACTTACCACTCAATACTCTCCACTCCTTATAACTCCTCACTAGTACGTGGATTATATTATCTTTTGAATTCATGATTAATTAAAATAAATATTATATTATATAATATTATAATATCTATTATATATTTATTATAATTCTAATATAATTTAAAGTATAATATTAATATAATATTTTAATATTTTAATTAATCAGTAAATCAATTTTTAATTAGTTTAATTTTAGTTACCATTAATTTATTAATTAACATTAGTTAAGTATTAATTAATAGATAATTATAACTTAATTTAAAATTAGATTGTAACTAAATTAGACTAATAATATAATTTTAATTAATCAGTGTTAATTAATTAAATATTATAATCTATTTTAGCATTATAATTTAATTTAAAATTGCTGATTTTTAGCCCAAGCAATAGAAATTCCAGAATTCTGTCCATTTTTATATACCAAATTTGGATGCTCATAAATAGAGTTTTACTCTGCCAAATGAGGCCTAGAATGGCTCATTAAATAGATAAAATCATGAAGATGATTCCTGAAGTAGTTTCATTTTCAGATTTGATCATTTATTGGGTCTAAAATGTAGCAGAAGATCAAGCTCCGAATTTTTTTAACAAAACTAATTTCTAAGCTTAATTTTCTGCATTTTCATTTTCCCACAACTTCTTCTAAGTGCAGATCCATTAGTCTATGTTCTCCTTGGCCAATTAGATAATCACATGCATCAATTGAAAGCTTAGATTTCTTTTATTTCAATTATGTAATTAAGTTTTAATTGGATTTGTTTAAAATTCGAGATTTGACATTTTGATTTTATTTTTACATTTTAATTTTGTTTTGATTTGTTTTTGCAGGAAAAAAATTGAAGAGATGAGGAAAAGAAGAGATCAATCAATTAAAATGCTCCAGCAATTGAAGAATATGATTTTGAGCCAATGGAAATTGATGGAGCAGATTCACTCTTCAACAAAATTTCTTATTAAGAAATCATTTTGTAAACATTATAAATAGCAGATTGTAGAATGTAATAGAGGCTCCTGTTCTCTGTAATTCAGGAATTACTGAAGGCACTATTGTATAAAGGATTTAGAGTAGTAGGGTAGAGGAGATAAAACTCAGATCTAGGGATTATTGAGGATTTTTCCTTGGCATGCTTACTTATGTATGGAGAACAAAGTTTGTACTATTGCAGCTCTTGTTTTAAAAGCAGAAGTTCAAGCATTGCCAAGGGCTGTTGGAGACCAGAGCTAAAGAAATGGATTCAATAAATTGATATTTCTAATACTATTGATTTAAATATTGATTTCATTTTATGAGAGTAAGAATACGTCATTTTATTCATATTTGTGCACTATTGTCGATATGAGTAATTTGTCTCAATTGTATGTCATTATCTATCTATGCTCTTATGGGTTGAATTCTGATTTTTGAGTAACTATTTACTATAAATCTATATTTTAATATTGATTAAATAAATAGTGATCTGTTGTGAACTATTTCCTCATATTATTGTTTAATTATTCGAATTACTGATTTAACAATCAATATAATTTTTGTGAACTACTTCCTAAATGTTGTTGGTTGATTATCGTAGTTAATAAGTCTCTAAATAGAATGTGTTTTGGTATTCATAATGTCAGTTAATTGAATTACTTCATTAACTCGATATTCATTATAAGAAAGACACATTTAAATCTCAATAATTTAAAATATCTTACTCTCGGTTGGGTTAGATCTATATCTGTCTAATTGAGATAGGATTAGGATAAATTCCATTTGCTTGCATTTTAGAATAATTTTGCATTTGGATTTAATTCTACATTACTAGAAGTCCTCTTCCCAAAGAGACAAGACTTTAGTTGTGGTTTGGTTGAGCCCCAAATTAGCTTAAAATCACTCTCTTGCCTGATCTACAAGAGAAATGATTTGATGTCTCTTTCACATTGATAGACAAAAGTTATATTTTAAGCCATTGGAGATTGAGAGAAGGTAACTAGACATAGTTAAACCAGTCATAGCCACCATTCCAAACGGAAAATGAGCTGCTTTAAGGTTCTAATCGGATGGTCATCCCCCATGTTGTTGCAGCGAATTTCGAGGCTTCAACAAGACCATAGGTGTGGATTGTGAATTTGGTTTGATAATATTATTAAAATTGTTACTAAAATTCACTATAATTGAATCTTATGGAAACAATTCCAGAATTTACCAACCAAGGGACCCCTCTTAATGGGAATCCTAGTCCTTTTCCTTTCTTTGGAAATGTTGGTCCTCCTTATATGGCTACATTGTCATTACCCAGATTTACCATAGGTTTACCGATATGGTTTTTTTCAACTTAGTTGGCCTTGAATACTCAAATTGTTCCACATCAACTAGATGCTTCACCTCAACCTATTTCTCCATATCAACATCACCACACTCATTTTGACCCTTTACTTTCTTCACCCAACATGTATTCCTCCCTTTTTTCTTCTTCACTTGGTAAAAGCCTTGATGCTAGTAACTAGGTGGCTGAGAAGAAGAAGAAGGGATGAAGAAGAAGAAGTAAGATAAGAATGAAGTCAACCAACCAACCATAGCTATAAGTATTGGTAATGTTGAGGAAACCTCCAACATGCATCGCAAGCCCAAATACCCTTGAAAGCTTTGTAAGGGTGACCACTTCCTTATCAATTGTCTTGGTATTCCTAAGGTCTTGTAAGTATGGTCAAAATATTCTTATCAACTTATTTTTGATCCATCAACCAGTGATTTTCAGGTTTCAGGGGAAAATGGTAGAGTTAGGTTTCCTTATAGGTTATGCAAAGGGAGTCATCAAATTCACCTTTTCCCACACATGGATGAAGCCTCAAAATTGTTGGAAAACCTTACTGGTTCCACAAAAAAACATTCCAACTGGTTATTGTAAACTTTCTCCCAACTTATCGCTAATTGACGAAGTGATTGATATAATTCCAAGTACAGTCAAATCCCACTCTTCCATTGGAGAGTGAAACACATATCACTCAGGTTTATTAACCGTTAGTTTATCAAGTGTTCGAATTGATTTCACATTCGTTCGATCCCACTCTCCCTATAGAGAGTGAAATTCAGACCACTTAGGTTCTTCTTGTTACATCAGATTCTTCTACACAAGGGGGGATTTCACCTGTTTCCATCGAACCCCCTCTAAGTACTGAGGTCATTTCCTTTGATTTGAGTATACTAACAAAGCCTTGTCTTCCTTCTTCCACACCTTTCCAAATCATTGTGAAGGCTTATGGTAAGAATGTGCGTCGCACAAATGTAGATGAAGGTGCTTCTATTAGCATTTTATCCTCAACCGCTTGGTAAGCTTTGGGTTCCCCTCAACTTTTTCCTCTTACACTATTTTTTTTACCTTTTAACATAACCATTAGTGAACCTTTAGGGTTTCTTCCTAAGTTACCTATTACTATGGAAGGTAAAACTGTATGTATTGATCTTATGGTAGTCCAAGACCCCTTGGATTTAAATTTTCTCTTTGGGAGAGACTATTTCTATGACATGAAAGTTGTTGTGTCCACACTATTTTTAGTGATGTCTTTCCCTCAAAATGGAAACATTGTGGCTATTAAACAACTTTAGTGCATTGGTATTGACTCGAATACCTGCCATATGACATCCCTTAATGTTCCTTATATAGAAGTGGTATCCACCCCACCACAGGTTAATTGTGTGGAAACCTGTCTCATGGATTCAGTTACCGATGTAAGCAAGCCTCTCACTGTTTTCTAAACTTCTTTTAACTTAGATCCAGTAATTGGCATGGTGAACCCTATGGGAGTATTTGAACATGATGTTCTTATCCCTATTGAGTCCCTTGACATGTGTTCCTTCTAGAGATTTGTTCTTCCTTATAATGAATAACTCTTGGAAGCCATGATCGAGGTGTGTCCCTTGGCATGTGTTCCTTCCAGTTGGAAGCCATGAGCAAGGGATCCATGAGGATGGTTCTTCTATTGTGTCAAAATTGTTAAAAAATGAAACAGTTTCCCATGAGGATAGTTATTTTACTGTGTCAACCTCGTTAAAAAATGAAACAGGTAGTTATGAGGATGGTTCTTCTACTATCTCAACCTCGTTATAAAATGAAACACATCCCTATGAGGATGGCTCTTTTACTGTGTCAACCTCGTTAAAAAATGAAACAAATGCTTGTGAGGATAGTTATTTTATTATGTCAACCTTGTTAAAAAATGAAACAAATCCTTATGAGGATGGTTCTTTACTGTGTCAACCTCGTTAAAAAATAATTTTTTTTTCTCGAGGATAGTTCTTTTACTGTGTCAACCTAGTTAAAAAATGAAACAAATCCTCTCCTAATTGAGTCAATACTTTTATTAGATCCCTTAAATGTTAAGTCGTGTCTTTCATCTGATCTAGTATATGAACCTTCATTCCATCCAAGTATTAGTAACCATTAGTCTACTTATGTGAATGAAATTAAGCTCGGGGGGCATGTGCCCTTGTAGTTTATGCTTGGGGGGCATTGAAACCTATTTCAAGCATATTTTTCCTATGTTTCAAACTTGTGTACCAATGAAACCCTCCTCAAGAACAGTTTTCCCATGTTTCAAGATTGTGTAAAAATGAAACCATAGCATAATTTTTCTCTATTTAAAGCTTGTACAATAATGAAACATATCTTGAGTTGATTTTGGTTATTATTTTCAAGACTCGTTAAAATCATGAAAATCCCGAGCTTATTTTGTTATCTTTCATGCTCGTAAAACACATGAAAATGACGAGTTATTTCTGTCTTTTCCTGCTTGTAAATTAAATTTAAAGTCGGTCATAGGAGTACACTTTTATCACTTTTTCAAACTCATTAAAACTTATGAAAAAGTGAAACCCTAGAGTTCTCTTTTAATCCCTTTTCAGACTCTCTAAACATGAAAATATTTTCGAATAATTGACAATTCGAACTCGAAAAAATTAAATGAAAAATTGTCTATTCAGTATAAGTTTACTCATTTTCTAGATTGAACTAGACTATTTACGAAAAAGGTATACATTGACTAATTATGGTCAATAGAGTTCTCTCCTGCATTATTTTATATTTTTTTCGGGCTTGAGGGTCTAAATTTACGAAAATAACATTATGGAGTTCGCTTATATTTTTCTCTTAACTCCCTAAAACTGAAAAACATCGAGCTTCACTTTCTTTGGGCTCGTTAAAATTTTACATTGAAAGAAAAACATGAGTTTTATTTTTGTGTCTTTTCAAACTCTTTAAACATGAAAATGACATCGAGTTACCCCTTCACTACTATCATAAAATTTAAACAATTTAGGACTCGTCAATCATGACGAGACCAAACCACTCCTTAGGGTTCCTTAAAAATACTTCAGAGGACTCATCCGAAGGATGAGATTATAGGATAAGCATATGTTATCCTCCTCAAGAGGTACTTGCTAGTAATGGTGGGGAGAATTGGGAAGGAACCATTTTTATATTATTAAAAGTAGTATGTTGCTCTTGAACATGAAACTCTGTCACATTTGTGTCCAGGTTGGGAAATCCATTTGTCTCATAGTTAATAGAACCTCATTGAAAGTATTTAGTTGGTTTTGGGTATTATCGTTGAGTCAAATGCTGCCAATTCTAAATGTCGTGTCACCAATATGTTCAAGATAAGTCAAACCTCAACCAGAATTACCTTGAAAATCATAACCCTCAATCGCGTCGATCATCCCTAAGTCGGTCCTTAATTACTCCATTTTTTTCTTCAAAAATTGACACGAGTTTCGTGTCGTAGGCCCTCCCGTGATAGGACACTTCCTATCAGATTCATCCCATTGTCTAGGAAGTTGATCTAGAAACCATTTTTAGTACCTTAAGGCCTGCATGCCTTAATAGTGGGTTCTCATTTTCGAAGATAGGTTCTCATCGTTGGCTTTCAATCGAATGATTCTACGAGTGTTCAAATTCAAAACATTTAATCACACTTCATATATTTTACTGGAGTACCTTGAGAGACATTGTAATTATTGGTGGTTTCTCTCGCACTTGTTAACAGTTCACATCATTGACCGGTAATCAAGTGGTTTCTTCCATTTTCAAATTTGTGACATTCACTCGCATGGTTTGAATTGTACAACAAATCAAGAGATCGAGATAAAGACCCTGGATCTAGTTTCATCCATCCAGGCTTCATGGAGTTATTAAATATTATTGATTAAAAACATAGATCCATTAATGGTTATGCCCATCATGTGTCTTCTGCTGACACGAATATTCAGATGTATTTCCATACCGATCCTTTGAGATACTTCTACTTTGAGTATGGGAATGCCTACCTCAGTGATGTTTATATGAAAGCATGATATGGTAATCCTTGATTGTTTGTTTAAGGTATTCAACCAATTGGCATATGATCCTAACCTTTGACATGATAAAGTGCTTCAATCATCAAAACAATTTTCTGGATTTTCACTTTAGGGGGAAATCTATTACACTATATTTTGTCACCATGAATTTTGATTAATATCTCTCGCCATCCGATGAGTTCCTCAAGTGAATCCCCTATGAAGCTTTAAGTAAAACAATACTTTGGGTTACATGGCTTAAAAACCCTTTTTGAGCATATGCACAGTTTTCCTGAACAAAACCTGCACATGTGCATTTTCTTCCACTGTAAACTGTGCATATCTGTGCACTTTCTTCCACTATAAACATCGCAGTTCTATTCAAGCAGGTAAAAATAAAATAAAAAAGTAATTTCTATAACCTTTGGTGGAGGAATCTTATCTAAATTAGAGACCTCGAACCACTACATACTTGCACGTTATACCTTGGATCATGGAAATACTATCCTCTTCTTAAGCATCATATCCCTTGAGAATAGGTACTAGAAACCTCCTCATCCTTCCTATAAATTGAGCATAACATGAAGGAATAGGAGACTTGGATTGGAAAACTTATGTTGTTGGTTTGGGGTCTAAAGATTTTGTCATCAAGGGAAGGAAAGGAGACCATTGGAAGAGGTTTGTGACATTAAGGAAACCAGGTTATAAGCATTTTTTCCCTTTGAATTTAGTACAAAGTAATTGTTCTTTCCTAATTGTATATATTTTGATGTTATTTGTGAGGTTCCTGGATCACTAGCATGGTTTATGACTGATTATTAATTTAATTATATGTTTCATGCTAAATTAGGGATATTATTTCCCTTTGATTTTATATGTGAGATAATTTGATCCCTTTGAATGTTTTTGTCTATGTAGATATCTTCTAGAGCGTCATGGAGAAGTTGTGGAAAGAATTTGGAAAGCCTTTAAGGCATTTAGGAAAATCTGGCTATGGAAAGCACTGAAAGGAATTCTAAAAGCACTTGGTTAATAGGTAAGTGATCCTTCGCATACTACATGTTTCATATTTTAGTGATAAGCTAAGGAAAGGTAGCAATTATTTTAATGTTTGTTACTATGTCTTTTTGGAAATCTAGGGAGATCGCTCTTTTCTGGAAGAGAGATTTGTTTGCCTAACAATGATTCACCCGTGGACTAGGCCATCATTTAACCATCGACCTCTGCCAACATCTATACCAAACTTGGCAGAATCCTAAAGCATCGCCAAATCTGGAAATAGATAACATCAACATGAAATTGGCTCTGCACCTGTGACTTTTAACTTGCAACTTGACTGGAAATATATTTTGCTCCATGGGGTATTTTTGTGACTTCGATATACCATTGGAAAACTCTCTTCAAGGCCTATCGATTTGATCTTTTGTAATGAAAATGGCTCCAAAGTATCTGCTCCTTGAAACACACTTGTTCACCAATATGATTGGAAACATCTGAGTTTTTCCACTCCTTTGACATGCTTGTCAATCCAAAATAACTACACTTTTTAACAATCTCCATGATACTACCTTTGACATCAATGACATCATATTTAAAACATTCTTAATGAGCTTAGTCATCCAATGAAAACACATTTGACATCAACACCTTTGACACCAAATCCTTTTACAACAATGCCTTTGACATCAATGAAAACACTTTCTAACAAGAATCGATCCTCTCCTTCTTTGAGTCTTCTTCTGACTCAGATAGTAAATATGACTTGCTCATTAATATAATATTGACATAATCAAGAACATAATTTTATTTTCCTTTTTCAACTAACTATTTTACATTTACCATGGACTTGAAAACACTATTTCCTTCACCTAATTCAATTTTTTTTATGTGAAACTCCCTTTATGTTAATAAGAGTTACAAATATTGCCTATAAAGATGTGAAATTAACAAAAATTTGCATACGTATTTTCGGATGATTGCATGAGTTTAAAAATGCATTGCATACTTTTCTCATGATTGCACAAATTTAAAAGTGCATTGTATGGAATAATTTACTGCTCCTATAAATTAGTCAATTCTCTATTGAAGCCCATTTTCATCGTCAAAGTCTCATTCTATTATTTGTCTCTCTTCACTGAGTCATTGAAATTATTGTACGCATGTATATTCAATGTTTTCCAATAGCTTAAAGTTCACCATTCAATAAAGGAATCACTTTATATGTCAATTTCCCCATCAACTCTGCCATGCTCTAGTAGTCGGTTTAATTAGCTTTGTCAGATAGTCAAAGTTGGCTAGCAACTTAAGTCAACTTCACCAACAAGTCAAAGTCAAAGTTGGCTCCATGAGAAAGTCAACCCAACCAATGAATATATGTGACAAGCCACTTTTAAAACGAGAGATGAGTAATATTTAGACATTGTATGATGTCAAATCGTAGTCGATTGGTCATTCAATAGTGGGGTAATGTATAATGTGTAAGTTATACACACTATTCCATATATCTCATGTTGGGAAGTTGATTTTCTATGTGTCAAATACCAATATATGAGTTGGTTTCTCCTTTATCTAGAGTAGTTGGTTGTGTTCTCATATATCACCAATCAATGTCTAGCATGATCCACCAATATTATATAATTGTAATGGTCAAGTTTGCACACTATCACATATTTTGATGTTCTGGTAGGTCAATTCCTTTATAATAAGTTCTTCAAGCAATTTTTCCGTCAAAAGTGCACTTTTTAATTGATTAATTTATCGGTTTACTCTTCCCCAATCACTATATCTCTTCAAAAGTCTCTTCAATTGACATTGTTAGTCAATATCTCATTGGTTTGAACACCCTTTATGCATCGATATTTTGGTAGGGTTTATAATCAATCCATTATCTTGACTATTAGTTGGCTTGGTAACCATCATGTGCCAATTAAGTATTCTTCTACCTTTATTATTTTCATATTCAAATTATTTGAGTCCCAAATTCATTTGACCAACAAGTGTTGAGTTTATTAGGGGTGTAGGTGACTCACTCATGTCTCAAATTATGCCAAACAGAGGTAGAATGGTCTTCAAACCTCACATATAAATATCCATCCTATACAACACCATCACGTGGTTTGTTGCTACAACAATATTAGAATGTGTTAGACACTATGGTCCTAAAAGTACTAGTTTAATTATGTCGATAGGAATTTTATTGTGGGGTTCTTGTTTGTGACACTGTTGAGATTCGTCATCTTCAATAGTGTCACTGCCCAAATCTCAACAGTGTTGCTCGACCAAATGCAAAATCTGACTTATTTTCTAGTTTTTCTCGTTTCACGACCTTCGCTCATATTCTTTTCCTTTGCACAGGGTCCATCTCATCTAGGAACCTTTGCACGAGTTAAAGAGAGTGATTACATGATCGTTGGAGGTGCCCTTATTTATTTGATTCACTCCACCCCTGCATTGGATTGGATTTAATTCAAAGCAACCATTTCATCTCTCACCACTCACCCAGTATGTTCCTCCCAATTCGGATTTGCAATATTTTTCTATCATATCATGGCAGTTGTAGAATCGATCCCCTCCCATGTTCCCAACTCTACAAAAGTGGGAACTCATAAATCGTCATTAATGGATGGAGGATCATATATCTCTATTTTAAATGATCTCGATGCTTCCAGGGAAGATGTGCTCGATCAGATTCAGAACCTCAAAAATGACTTGCAATATTGGCATGGTAAGCTTGATACTCAAATCAAGACTCATCGATAGGAGCTTGGAGATATGAATAATTTCCTCAATGATGAGGTGGAACAACTAAGATCTGAGTTCCAAGAGTTGAAAAATAGTTTGCTAAAGCAGCTAGATGAATCTACTGAACTCACTTCCTTAATTTCCAACATCCCTGAGAAAGAAAAAGAGGTGTTTTCCGATTCTTAAAATGGAAGAAGGAGAGTGAACGAGAGCCACCCATAACCAATGTTATTTCTTGCTAGTGAATGTGCTTGTTATAGTATATAAATCTAGGAATTATTGCACAAAGTCTATTGATCTCATCTAGCAACCTTCAAGTCTCTAATATGGAGTCCATCTCATTTCCTGGAGAAGAAAATTTCACCTCCTTTCGCCGACACAGGTCTTGCAGGTCTCCCAAGGGAAGAAAATCTTTATTCTGTAAGTCACCTAAACAAGGCCCATGTAAAATTTTCTTTCCAAATCGAATTTTCAACTTTACATTTCTTGTCGCTTCAACTTCGTCTGAGTGTAGGATTTTAAGGCATGCAAGAAACTTAGTTTTATAAGCCGATAAGTCCCAATTCGGAGAGAATACAGTTTCTGAAAAAGTGATGATATTCAAAAATTGAGTGCATATTCTATTCACTTTAAATTTCAGTTGCATTTCATAGGTAACAGATGTCGAACCCTCCAAGAATTGCACTCCAGGTTTGAAACAGAAAAATGATTTTCGGACTTTTTTTATCCCAAAAGGTTTCTCTTGAGAAATTTTTGAAGCCAATTTTCTTCACAGAAAATAGGGGTTATGCAACATACTTACAAAAATAGTAAATGTAAAATTCTGGAAAGAAACCTTCGGATTTATCAATAACATAGATTATGAGACGTTCAATAAACAAAGCAATTACATGTACAAATTTCTCTAATTTACCACATATTTCGACTTTTCTAGAAGACAATGAGGAAAGAGATCCTCGGGGATTTTCAGAATTTTTGAATAGTTTTTCCATTCCTCCCTATAACGGCTGATGCCACTAAACCTAGGGGGAAATTTATCTCCCTGTAAAATTTTGATGGAGTGTTCCATTGATGGTGTTCCATTGCTTTTCTCATCCACCCAAATTTGTTGGGATACAAAACCACATTTGCATTGTGTTTAACATTGTGTGTTCCTAAAAACAAAAAATCATTCCGACATTATAGTGGAAATTCATGTGAAGAGATAATGTACATCACTTGTGTTTAACTGTTAGTTAAATCAAAATAATCAACTCTCTGGTTTGGCATGCGCAGTGTGGGTGATATGTGCTGTGGATAACCAAATCCTAGCTGCCTAAGGTCAAAAACATTATTAGGTGTGCAGTGTCAACTCAGCTCCGTGAATTGTCTAGTGGATGCCAAATTCAAGCTGCTTGAGGAAAAACACGTCATTATATTTTCGTATAGATTTTTCATTATGGTACTATAAATTTGGTTAAAAGAGAATCTACTTTAAAGGTGGTAAAATTTATCTTCACGTGTGAATAGTTTTTTCAAGCTAATTTTTATGGGGTGGTTTATAAGGTCTGATTTTTATTTTGTTTTAATGGTAGTTTTAAAATTATTTTAAGTATTATTATGAAAATTAAATAATTTTTATTTTATTTAAATAATTTTATGGATACACCAATTGTGACAATGATTGCATGCCATTTTCCTCTTAATTAATTGAAATGGTCCCATGCATCGTCATGAAAAGAATCTACAAATACAACTATGAAAATATAACAGAAAAAAAATCTACAAATACAACTATCTAAAGAGATTTCTATTAAAAGGTTTATAAAATATAAGCTCCTAAAAATTCTAGGTTTAAAAAAATATAAACCCTAAGGTGTTTTTTTAAAACACTTTTTGTGTCCATAGGAATTTTATTGTGAGGTTTATGTTCATGACACTATTGAGATTTGTCATCTACGACAGCTGGCACGAATCTCAACAATGCATTGTTAGTTGATTTTGATATGAATACACAAGGAATAAGGTTCTGGAAACATCGATTTCAATGTCTTCAAGTTCAGTATTTGTGCCATCGAGCTGACCCATACCAACTTCTCAGGCCCCCTAGCAGAGACATGCATACTGGATCCAAATCTCTTTTCATTGTCATAACCTGGCCTTCCAGCTCTCTTTCCATCTTCGTAACCTGGCCTGCTATGCTATTTATTTTTTCCAGGTTCATAGAGTTCATTTACCACCCCAATAGGAGCGAACTCCCCGAATTCCCAAGCCCGGGTCCTATGAATCTGCTTCCTCGACCCTTTGAATTTTGTGTAAGAGAGCTCTCAAGCAAATGAAACGATGACAATCACAGTAGGGTTATTCATGGAGAAATGATAGTTATTTTAGTTCCTTCATCTTCGTCATCATCAAGACCCTTCCTCATAGCTCATCGCCCTATTCACTACTGCTTGAAGTTACCACAACTGCTATCTTATCTATTTCGGTTCTCGAATAACCTAGTTACCAATTCAACACATGCACATTAAGAAATAATGAAAATACTTCCAGACATATAGATAATAATTCATAGTCAGTCATTCCCAGTCTCATAGCCAAGAGGGTTAGCGAGAGGGGCAGTGCCATAAAGTCAGCCGATAGTCAAACACCACCAGTCATATTTTTCACATCCAACCAAACCAATGAATCGAATCTGCGTGAACTAGTCGTTGAAGGGACAGATAATGAAAGGAGGCGTCCAAGCTACTTTATGCATTGAAAGAAGCCCAATTTTACTATATATCCCACTCGAGCAGAGGGGTTATTCATGGGAACAATACGGGCGAAGTCTAGAGGGATTATTCATGGGAGCAACGACAGTTCCTTGATTCTATGTTCTGTCTTATTTCAAGAGCACCAAGTTAATGGCTTCTAAAACCTTCTCTCTTTTTCTGTAATGATGTCAACTTTTGTTGTTAAAGTTGTTAGGGTTGAATTATGTGTTTTTTCCTAGAGTTTAGATGATCATGTTTGATATTGTTCAGTAGAACTGAAATTTCAGGGGTTGTGATTTGGATTAGGTTAAAATCGCTATTGGGACCAAAAATGTTTATTGTTGGGTTTTGTAGAAATTTTTCATTTATTATTCCTTTACCAAATTGATAAAGGAATGCAAAGGAAATCTAATTAGTCAATATCTGCGCTTCCCAAAGTGAGTGAATTGAATGTCGAGCGAATTGCAGGGGCTCATTGTCTAATTGGTTGAAACTTACTGCTCATAACAGTGATTTTGTAGGTTCGAGCCCTAATAAGTGATGTTGGAAAAACACTGGAAATATTTTAGTGGTACCAACATTCAATCGCTTCCTCAAATCCATATTTATAACTCAGAAAAAAATGGTTCCATCCAAAGAACAAATACGTTATACCAAAATATTTCAGCTTTACATTTTTTCCAATCTAAAACGTTTATGATTAACATGCTTTGTATCTGAAATTACTCATCTTCAAACTATAATGTTGCATACAATTTTTTTATGACATATTATGCATGCCTTCAGGCATTACCATTCAACTTCAAGGTTGGGCATATTAACAGATTCCCCATGTGTTTCATTTACTTTATGTTCTTAGTTTCACAGAGTTGGCCGAATCATTATAGTCTATGTACACTCCTATAGGCTCGATGCATTCATAACTATGTTTGTTTCATTTGGTATTTCAACCACCATATACAAGCTAGGCATATTCACTATATGTTTCATGCTTTCAATACACATAATTAAGTTCCAGATTTTTCAAATAGAAAAAATAATTGTTTAGAAATGAATGCTCTGCCTTAGAGATTCATTCCGTACATCCTAGTTAGGTTTATAAAGGAAGTTAAAAACCAAAGGGATTGAATCTTTTGACATCACACTGAACTTAAAATTTCATGAATAAATCATATGTTGGCCATTCCCAAAACATTCACCACCATTTTCAAAAGGATATTTCCATTTTGCATAATTTCGTTGAAGGATTAGGTGATTTCCCTTGTGATTTAACTTCACATTTCTTGATCACATTATTGTTGGACTTATACTCGCCAAGAAAATCCAGAAACCAATTAAATCATTGAACAAATTAAATGAAGAGTACACACATAAAATTGAAAACTTCAACTCTCCCAACGCAATTTTGAACAATGTAATTTCTATATTGGTGCCCAAAAAATCATATCTCAACGCAAATGGAAATTGGGACCATGTCCCTTGAATTTAAATTCCATAATAGTCTCATTCTCTTATGTTACCAATGAATTTCCTATCTAACAATGCAAGTCTACGGTCCATCTTTTTTACAACACCTCGCTCAACATTTCTATCCAATTCTCTTTCACTGCCTGTGCCGAAGTGAAAGCTTAGATCTTATTCGATCTTTCGTAAAAGTATTACTCAATGCATAACTATCTCTAATTTTCATCGGGCTTAAGAGACATGATCAAATCAACAATACAAAAACACTTCATGACTTCTTGTTTAGACAGGTTGAAAACTGCTGCAGAATATGGAGAGTTAGAAGTGTCACTGGAAGTATGAAAAAACATACCTGAAGCAAGGCGTTGAACACTCCTTTCATATAACTCTTTTGCAAATGCACCATGATATGAACCTTAGAGAAGTTGGGCGCTCTTCTTCTTCAATGCTTTTACCTTTAGATATGCCAAAGAAACTACTAAAAAACACATTGTCTTGTTTATATGTTTGCATAACTATCTTTGATCTCATGCAGTTGAACCTTTGACTTATCAATTAATCACAATTTCATCCCAACAGAAGGGAATTCCAAAACCCTTATGCAGGAATAAGAATTCCTGTAACTAATTCTAGTTATCTCATTTTGTGCACCAACCATTCCACGAATTTCATATGAATTCCTGAGCAACTGCTCACACTTTCTATTAAGTTGTAATTTGGTACTAACAAACAATAGAGATATGTTTGATTTCATAATCAAGACATAAGAAAATACCTCCATAAAATTGAATCCATATAAAAATTCTCAATTCAATACACATATGTTGCATGGCTTGATTACATGATATTGACACAATTATGCGTTGGCCTATCCCCTCATATTCACTACCACTCTCTACTTCTATGTCTGTCTCAACCTCCTTAATCCAATCATCAAGGGGAATAAAGCTCATTAAAAACAACGTGGAGGGAAGAGAGTAAGATTTTGAACTCAATCCTTACTGGTGCTCCACAAAAGAAGCTTGGCAGGAATCAGTATAGCCTTGGTGGATACACTTGCTCGGCAGATTCAAAACATAATGAAATCTAGACTACCTAGCATCCTCTGAGGGTATGTTCATATGAGGCAACAAACATGTTTAAGTGTGTTTATTTTTGAGTTGTTCATAAGGTTTTTTGTTCAAATTCTTTCATTATTTCATTTCAAGCTCACAATCAAATTAAGTAATATATGAATCTTAAATTTGTTGCAGAATGATCATAGTTTATTGGTTTTAAAATTATTTATGATATTTTTATGGCTTTTGTAGGTAATTGCAAAATTATCATTTGATTTTTTTTTGTCTTCAAATTTATTCAATATATTTTAATGATATTTTCCATCCCTATGATGATACACGTTAATGAAAAAAATGTATATTAATGTTATCCCACGACCCCATATTAGCTGGTAATATTTACTTATTTATTTATCTTAACCAGAAATGGAAAATTAGGAGTTAATGAGTGGATAAAAGATCAAGCACATGACATAAACTATAACCTCATCAAAAAGTGAAAAACACACTTAACCTACTGAAAAAATGGAAAACACACAACATTCCACTACACTTTTATTGGCATCGTCTTTACACCCTTTTGATGCAAAAGCTAATAGTATATTTTATTGTACTTAGGATCTTCTAGATTGAATATTGTTAAAATAATTAATACATCTGAGAAAAGTGTCGTTTCTAAGAATCAATAATTAGGAATTTGTTAGAATATTCATTTATTGTATGTGGACACTTTTCATACTCACATGATTATGTGATAAGATTTCCAAAAAAAAAAAAATTTAAGAAATTAACATAATGAACTTACTTAACTCATGTCTTCACATGCAAGAGTGATGCTGAGATTGTAAGCTCTTGCATTATTATGTAATTTATTTTCTTGAATTAATTCAATTCATGTGCACGAGGAAAATTTTGTCATCATTGTGGTATCAAATCCTGGTTTGATGTGGTTAGTATAAAAGGAGATTCCAAGCACACAAAAAATTGGAAAACTTCGTTAGATAAGTGGTTGAATGGTATGTGAATTGTGTAATCTTATTAAGGAAAAGAAAATTGAAAAATTTTCTCCTAAATATTACGTTTAATGGCTTTATAAATTTATAGCTACATTTAAGTTTAATATTGGCAAATTGAAAAAATTGTAAATTCTTTTATATTAAAAAGAAAAAGAAGAATGGAATCAGGCTTATTTGGTTACATGTTTGACTTTCTTTATGAGTGAGCCAGTAAAGAGAAAATCTAGTCTTAGTCCTTAAATCCAAAATCCATATTTTCAAGTCCTTAAATTGCATCATTTGCATCACGCTAATCTTCCATATAAACAAAGCACAACCTAATTCATATCAAACCTCTCAACTCTTCCATATTTTCCAAAAACACACTCTCTCTATATTTTCCAAAAAAAATAATGAATTCTAGTTTGGTTATCTTAGACCTATTTCTCTAAAACCATTCTTGATTTTTCATTGCTAAAATATCACCAACCAAAACAATGATCTAATTGGTTAAATTTTCTATTTTAATACCTTGAAACTATATGACTAAGTGTCAATCCCTACACGTGCCAACAACTTGAGATGTAAATTAGCAGCACAATTGAGAATCACATGAGTATCTAAAATCTTCCTTGAAATTTTGTACATCGTATATTTTTCCATTAATAATAATAGATACTTTAATCCAAGCCCACTACTCTAAATAGAAAAAAAAAAACGATACAAGAGGCACATTAAAAAAAAAAAAGGTGCAACATATTCATTCATGTGGATGTAAAATGAATTATTGGTTAGAACAACGAGAAAATTCAAGTGTCTTCTTTGTAAACTAAATTATTTGTTAGAACAAAGAGAAACTTCAAGTGTCTTGTTTCACTTGTCATCGCCTTCTCATACACAGATATGATTCTTATGTGTTTATGGAGGAACATATTTGCAAAATTAAAAACTTCATATGATCCGAAATGGTTAATCTAAAACTAATCATTAGGTTGAACTCATAATTACTCTACCCTAGCACCCCAAGGAGTATTATTGCGAAAAAGTGAAGGCGTACTAGTGGCTCTTCTCAAATTAAGAGTGAATTATGTAATGTGATAATGGATATGGTTCACAATCCTCATCTCAATATTGAAAAGGTGTGTGCCATCATTCCATAAATTTGGTCAGCAAATTTGTTTCTTTATCTTTTTTAAGAAACAAGCCATTTCAAAGGGGTGGTGTATGACTTTTTCCATGCATGATTTTTTTCATCAAATAAGTGTTGCACCTAAGTTAAATTTAAGAGGTATTTGTTATATTTTATAAAAAGGTCTTGTGGAGCATGTAGAGAAAATCCATGCAAACATTTTTAAGAAATCGCCTTTTCATTTTTTTAAAGTGGTATAGAAATAATAATGGAAGTTGCAAGGAAACAAGTCCCTGCCTTGAGCGGGGATTGAAGAAAAGTATAGTGAGTGTAGACGAAGAATAAGTTATTTCTTTGTGATAACCTAGATAATTGGATTAGGTATTTCATAAAAAAAGCTAAATAACTTCACTAGGGAAATATTTCAGTCAACCACAAACCAACCTACAAACCAAGTGGTCAATTTAAGTAACAACCAATTTCCAAAAGTCAACGTTTGAAATCAAAGCAATGGGGATTTTTGGTTCAAGTAATTGAACATTATCCACTTTTAATGTGCAACATCCAATTGTATCGATGACATCATATATAGACAAATTGTAACAACCCTTATTAAAAACCCATGTAATAAAGTTAATAAAGGAAAAATAAAACCAAGGTCATGGGACATGTATTCCAAGCTAAATGGTGGGAAAAACATCCTAGTGGGTGTCACTTTCGGTTTATTATGGCTAAGGAAATTGACAAAGTCAAAGAGGCATTAATTAGCATTTTATTTATGAAAATAAAGGAAAATGGGAAAAGGAAAGTGAAAGGTCACAAGTTGCATGTGAGAAGGAAATTGGAGGAAAAATGAAGGAGAATGAAGAAAATAGAGGCCTCAATAATAAAAAGGCTTATGAGGATCAGTTCATGGATTTTTCCAGGTGAAACTTTTGACAGTTTTTGGTGGAGCTCTCTTCTATTCTCTCATTCTCTCAAACTATTGCACACTTTGAGTGCTTGGAGAACTCTAGTATTCACTTGTATTTGGAGGAAGAAGGAAAATGAAAGAAGGATAGTGCAAGGGAACATGTGGATCAGCGAATACAATTGGATTGCTTTGTAGGTATTAAGTTGCATGTATGATTTCCTTACTAATTTTTGCATGCATGGTACATGCATGTGGTTTCTTGGTTATGAGCTCTCATTGGCATGGAGGATTTCCTAGATTGACAATGGGTTTTTCCTAGCCTTGCCCTTTCCTGGATAGTCATGGTGTTTTGGGTTTTCCCATTTTTTTTTTTCTGATTGGTGCTCATATTCCATATGGTTGTGCGTTGAGTTATTATTTCCTGGAGCCTTGGTTGGAAAAACGATCTGGAATCCCTGTAAAAACTTGGGTTTAGTTACTATTCCTGGAACCCTTGGTTGGTAAAATGCTCTAGAGCCCTTGGTGGGTTGAACTACTAGTCCTGGAGCTTTGGTTGGACAAACACCCTTGAGACCAATGACAGTTGTGGGTTGAGTTACTAGTCTTGGAAGTCCGATTAGAACAAATGCTCTGGAGACCTCGAAAGCTTTGGTAGATACCGATCTGGTGATGGTTAGTGATGTTCGACTGTGAGGTGGAATCACCGGTTGAAGTTTGAGGTGTTATGGCCTCTAGGAGCCCTGGTTTGGTTTTTCTTGGTTTATTCCATGATATCCCACATTCATGCTTGGAATATGGCATGGGGTGATTGGTTGAAAGAGATTTGGTTCAACCCAATATATGGTCGGGTGGTACGTGGAAGTCCCTGAATTGGTTTCATTTGCATATGATAATAATAGCTTCTTTCCTCGTGTATTTTACTAGTAAATTTACTTGTTATTATGTGGCTTTAATGGTTGTTATATCATTGTTATTATGTTGGTTATATGTTGGTTATAATGATTGATTTATGATAGATTCTAGCTACGACTCTCATCATGTTTTGATAATTAAATGAAATTTTAATGAATGCATGACCTAATAGATGATATTGTAGCTATTATGAGATGGCATCAGACCTTCTTGATGATTCTCATATAAGTATGAGATCCCTATGTTCAAATGTGTATTTATGACCTGTACATTTCATGTTCATGATGTGTCTGAAGAAATGTCTGTCATGGATATGCCTAGTTAGGTCAAGTTCTTGTCTAAGATTTATGTGGAAGTATTTTCCATTGTGTCATTCATGGTTATGGAAAAGTTCATTAAGTTATGGGTAGAGGTCAAGATCCTAGCCTGAAAAAATGGCTTAAATCCCACGGTCGCAGGCACAAAACTGGGTGAAAAATACTGCAGTCGCTCCCTTGTAGGCATCAGGCATGCGACTAGAGGGTTAGAGTCGAATTCCAACAGCATTTTTCTAGTGCTTGGGAGATCAGGGAACTGAAACAAATTTTTATATCATTGCTTGGGCACTTGGAAGGGTGGTTTATCCCTTGGGGGTCCTATAGCACTTGAGGGAAGTCATTAAGGTTTTTTTTTTGTCTATTCCACTTCCTTAAGGTGATCTAGGAGGTTGAATCATATCAAGTAACTATATGTCTCATGTTTACCGTAGCAGGCTGGTAACTTGGGTAAATGTGGGAGGAGGGTGTTACAGAGTGGTATCAGAGCGTGGTTGTAATGCATGCATGTAGGTTGTATATGTGCTTATTATGTATGCATGGTG
The DNA here is from genome assembly GCA_034641835.2 of Pinus albicaulis. Lineage (NCBI taxonomy): Eukaryota > Viridiplantae > Streptophyta > Pinopsida > Pinales > Pinaceae > Pinus > Pinus albicaulis. The sequence continues at coordinate 1,111,800,408 of CM076584.1, forward strand.
ATGGTCATTATTACGGTTGTGTTGTCATGTAGAAGTTAATGATGTTGTTGTTGGGATGTGCTTGTCATGAATACATGTCGGTTGTATATGCATTGGTTATGCATGTTAGTGTCTATAAGTTTGTTATGAATGCATTTTTAATGGTCATGGTTGTTGTGCATAAGGTCATTGTGTGTATTTTATGTCATCATGATATTGTTTGAATGTTATGATGCTGATATTTTGGTTGAGATAGTCCAGAAGAAGAAAATCATCAGAGCGAGGTTGTAGCTCTGGACCTCAGGGTAAGAGCATATCATCATACAGGTTTGTATGCTTGGCATGTAGGTATGATGATTGATGGTTGTTATATGCATTACTGGGTTATATAAATGCATGTTATTCTATTGTTGTTGTGGTTACATTCATGATAGATGTTAGTTTATCAGTACGGTCATATGCACATGCGTCAGATAATCATGAATGATAGTAACTTCTTGTCATATGCATTGCGGTAATACACATGATGACTATGCTCATTGCATTTAATATCTTTATGTTATGTGTATCGTGCTAATATGGATTTTCCTATGTATATGGTCATGGTTATGATATTTAGCTATGAGTTGATATACTTGGGATATTGTGTCTGACTAATTTCAAATTACTTGTGCAGATGTGGTAGCCTCCCCTGAGATACATTGAAGTATGAGTTTGATTATGTTGTCTATTTTGTTTATCTAACATGGTATGTTTATGGGTTGTTTGAATGTTTATTAATTGCATGAAATGAGTATGTATCTATAAGATTGCATGAAGGAATGATCTTGTTTTAAGATGGTTGTGCTAACACATTATGTGTTGAGATAGATGATATGCACTTAAGAGTAGGTGGGTCACTAGTATTAGTATTATGATTAATGACTATGAGTTGATTATGACATGGTTGTTAGTCTTGATAAAGGATGATTTAAAATTTATAGATATGTTTTCTTGATCTTTGGAACATGTGGCCAACATGTGTGAAAAATTGTAGGGAAAAATGCTTGGTAATCATCATGGCAAGGTAACAGATGATTTGTTTATATAACTAACAATTGAGTGATGTGATAGTGTACAATAAGACTCACTTGCAACAAGAAAAGTAAAAGAGAGGAATTGGGTGAGAATTCCTTTGGCTACTTTTGGAAACCACAATTCCAAATGAATGAATGCTTTGCATAAGTACATGAAGTCTCCTTAACCTTGATTTTGTTTGAAATTATGTGGATATGTGTTATATTCCTGAACATGTATTTGAGATGTATAACAATTGATTTTTAGTTATAGTTGGATCCATCAAGGGAATTGGAGCCACTTGAGAGATGGCATGGATATGTTCAGTAGTTACAAGGAAACGTGCTTGGCACAACAAGGTAAGATAACTAGTATATTTTTATACTTATTTATGCAATGGCAGATATGTGTTTATGGCAGTATGATGCAGGGATTGCATGGAAAATAGTCTTCCATGAAATCTTGTAGAAGGCTCAGGTTGAGATTTCCTTTGGAATAACTGGGAACCATGGGGTTGATTCATGGTGTTTGTTTCTTGTTTTTTTTTTTTTTTGGTGTTTTGTGATTTTTTTGTGTTTTACTTGTGGTTTTGATTGTGTCTAGTGAATGGCCATGCCACTTTGTTTGTGGTGTTGTATTTTTATTATTTTTCATGGTTTTTATTCTTGGTTGCTTCTTTTTCTTGCCTTTTATGTTTCGATGGTATTGGGAATTGGTTGGGAAGGAGGAAATTTAATGGATCTAGGGGAGATCTAAATGAAACCCAACATGTATTGTAAGACTTGGATGAAGCTCAGTGCATGTGTAAATGGCAATTGAAGGCAATAGTATGACGACTAGTTAGAGTGGTTGGGTCCATTGGGATAAATTGACGATGGCATGATAGTCATGAGAAAGGTAACAAGAAAGGTAAAATAAATAGATTTTAGGTGTCAGATGCCTTGGCTAAGTTGAGAATTTTTTTTCTCAATGTTGTGCATGTGATGTGTTAGCACTCCTCTAGTTCTCCCAAGGCTGAAAAGGAGACTGACAAAGGTAACCACAAACCACTTTGACCTAGTAGCTATCCCTACTAGACTGATAGGGCTATCTATATGAGATTAGAATCAAGGATTGACTATTATATGAAGGATATTAGGCTAGATATGATAGGCTCAACTAGTTTTTCAGTGCTTTAGGGTTTTATGTTGGATCAGGGATGAAACCAAGTAGCTAGGTCTAAATATAAAAAGGGTTTACAACTGAAAAGATATAAAGGAGAAAGGTAGTAGTGGTTTTATGATGGATTTAAGGTTTTTTAGGTATGGTGGAGGGTCCGAAAAAGTAGAGGGATTTAATGAGCATGTTTAGTCATGAATTCATTAAATTGGATAGCATGAAACATAAAATGACATTCCCATAGAAATAGAGATAAATGAATAGAATTATGCCTATGAACTGTAAGGAAAGCCACTGAAGATAAAATATATGGAAATATAAGCTATATATCATTCATCAAAGACTATAACAGAGAAAAGACATGATCATAAACTCATTGCACACGAATTCCAAGATAATAGTTGTAACTGCATCCTTTGATTTCTGAATATGAAAGTGAAAGTACAAGTTACAATCTTCTAATGTCCAACGAGTCAAATGACTTTGAAAATGATAGATGTATACCAAAACAACCTCTCCTCTCTATCGGGGGTCGAATTTAGTCCAAGAAAAACCAAATTCATGCACCTATTCAATGTCTAATACAAGCAAGGGAGGTTACCAAACTGACTTCCTCCTTTTTTTAAACCACTTAAGCTAATTCTTCAAAGATTTTAATACATTATAAGACACTTAACAAACTAAATTTAACCACAATTACATTTACTTTTGATAATTTACCCTATATCATTCACCCTCAACTTTTTACCACAGTACATTTACAAATTATAAAATTACAGTGTAAATTTGTGGAAATGTAGCAGGTTTTTTGCAGAAGTGTAGCGAGATGTTGTAGGAGGTTTTTGAGTGTCTTATTGAAGTCTAAATCTGAAACTGAGACCTGTTCTGGATATATTGAAGAGTTTAGTTGAATTTAGCATATTTAAGCATGCAAAATGACCCTTTCTAGGCTGAGATATCTTCATTTTCCCAAGACTACTCCAGATGTGCGGTAAGGGTTCCAAAACAATGGCAGAAACTTGTTTTTAGGGTACTTTTGTGCATTTTTCTTGAAATATGTGTAGGAGATTAGAAAACCAAGGAAATGGGTTTGAAGTAGAGGTCATAATATTTCCAAATTTTTTTATTTTTGGTCATTTGGATGCTCTGAGGAAAAGTGCAGCGTGAGCTCGTTGGACATATGGGATGACCAAATTTGCCAAAATATTCAAAAAATCACAAAATTGTAAACTTTCTTCAAAACTCTTCAAACTTTGTCCAAGCATGCTCCATGATTAGGTATGATTGTGGATTAAGAGATGGGATCCACTAAAACTATAAAGTCTACTCCTGCTAACATAGCTTTGTCTCTCTTCAATGCAGTGGAAAAAAGTCCTGTGAGTTACTCATGATAACCAACCTCTTGGATCTTCTTGCAAAACTCCAGGTAGTTTACATCTTTAAAAAAATTATTGATGAAGGGAGAAGAAATGATTTCTTTGACGCTTGAAGGCTCAAACCTCAAAACCTTTCCTCTCTTGTTATATTTTTTCCTTTCTGAAGGTGAGGTATCAGTCTCCATAATGAAACCCTAGGCGATAAGAGGGAAAAACAGAGGATTTATGGCAGTGGGTAGATGAAGCTCTGATGAGGTGTAATTGAAGGTACGAGAAAAATATTTTTAGGTTTTTACCTTAGAAATTTAAATATGGTGACTAGGAGACCGATAAAGCAAGAAAAACCCTAAGATAAGGTATTAGCTTGAATCTTAGGAGAATTGATGCAAGGATTGAGATCAATAATGTTACTTACTTCATTTGAGCTTGTAGACCGTCTTTAAGACAAGAAAACCCTTGGATATGGCTGTCCTTCATTCCAAGAAAAGATGGATGTTTTTCCTAGATGTGTAGTGAAGTCTTTCGTTATGCAGCGTAGATGTGCAATGAAGAGCTCTTGTGCACAACGTTTCAACCAGATGTGCAGCGAAGTGGCCAGATGTGCAGTGAAGTGGTATGATGTGCAGCGAATGATAAAAATTTCCAAGGAGAGCTAGAAAACCAGTTTTTCTTGCCAATGGGAGAGGGGAGCTCAATGGTGGGGGATAGCTGAGTCCAAATAAATTTCTCCTTTGTCTTTTTTCCTTTTATAAGCTGATTTGACCTCTTTTCAGTGAGGATGGAACCCACTTGTCCTTTTCCAAGAATGACTTGCATGTTTGAACCTTGTAGCTTTGGAACTTTTAATTGCAGCTTTAGAATTTTGTAGTTTTGGAACCTTCAATTGTAGCTTTAGAACTCTAAAACTTATTAAATAATTGAAAGATAAATTACATTTTGAAACCAAATTTCATTAAACAACTTTACCTATTACCACTCCTCATTTGTCAAATTTATGGATGGAATGACAAATTTTGATAATTGTAACCGTAATGACCTAATGGTGACACTGGGATGAATGAAAACCATGATGATGTTGACTGAAGTGATGATGATCTTTCAATGATGGTACACTCAACTGAGTGATGACAAGGACCGACATGTGAAATTTTTGAAAGGAGTGGAAATAACCCTAGACACATTATCCAGTGACCAAATTTTTATTTGAAGACCTAATGAAATGAAAAAAATTTGAATTGAGAACCTAAAAATACCTTGTAAGATCATATTTGATCACTGGTGATAGGCTCAACATACTGACACTAACATGATGCACAGATAAAGGGAGTTCTCTTAACCTTGATTTTATGATATCTTGTAATTATGTTGTGATCATGATTATGTAGATGTCCATATATGTATACATGTACGTCTGTATGATGTTGTCTGATAGTGTCATTGGGGATCATGATTGTTTTATATTGATGTTTATATGTATATATGTATGTATGTATTTCGTTGTCTGACAAGGTTTTCAAGGATCATGCTTGTGGAGGAATGTTTGCTTATGCATGTGAATGACATGAAGAGGTTTATGGTTTATGAGGAATCAAGTCGGAAGAGTAGCCCTGACACATCTATGACGTCAATATAATGTGGATATGAATTGATAGTATATGCTTATAATATGCCAATGTTTATGTTATGTAAAATATATGTCAAGGGATACATCAACAAAATGAAATAAATGTGATCTGTGGCATGTTGGAACAAGCATGGATGGTGGATAGACACTGGAAGCAAGTTTTCTTAGTAGAGTCAGTGTGTGGTCTCTGGATGTTCAGTACTATTGTTGTGTATATCTTTTACATGGTGTACCTATGATGTTGTGTACATGTGGTGTTGTGTATATATGATGTTGTTTACATGGCTTTTATGTAGTGCTGGTATCGAATGGTGCTATGTATATGTTGTTTATGCAGTGTTGTTTACATATGGTGTTGTGCACATATTGGAACGCAATGTTGTGTGCATGTTGGATATACAATGTTGTGTACATATGGTGTTGTTTTCTTGTTGGATATGTGATGTTTTATACATATGGTGCTTTTTGCATGTTGCATGTGCGGTGTTGTGTACATATGTTGCTTTTTTCATGTTGCATATGCGGTGTTGTGTACATATAGCGTGGTTTGCATGTTTTACATATGGCGCTATGTACATGTAGTGTTGTGTGCATGATTGTACATGTGGTTTTGTGTACATGTTGTACATGGGGTGTTGTGTGTAGGTGGTGATGTGTACATGTCATGGATGTGGTGTTGTGTACACATCGTGCATGTGGTGTTGTGTACACGTCGTGTAGGTGGTGTTGTGTACATGTGGTGTTGTGTACAAATTGTGCAGGTCGTGTTGTGTACATGTGGTATTGTGTACATCATTGCACACATTGTGTTGTATACATGTGGTACTGTATATGTTATGTGTAGTCCTTGTATCGTGAAATGTGTATTCGCTCTGTTGTACTTTGTTTACATGTATGTATTGTGTTGTGCACCGGGTGTAGGTGTATGTGCTATGTTTTATATTGGGTGTAAGTGTATGTATTGTCTAGTACATCGTGTGTGGGTGTATGTGTACATGTTTGAAGAGAAGAAAAGGTATTGAGTGATTTTCAGGTGTGGTAACCGATTCGATGTGTGTATGGACAAAGAACAAAGGCAAAAGAAAGGAACTGATTGAACGATGTGTATCAGTTTTTATTATGCATGTCATTTATGATTTTGATTTAAGATGGTTACATGTGATTTATGATTTGATTTATGTTGGTTGTGTTTGAGCTAACCAGATGTGATATGCTTATATATGATGATTTAGTCAAGAGATAATTTGACTTGTTGTGAGAGGAAGTGAACATAATTTCAATTGTACCTTATTGACAAGCCACTAATGAGGTATGATTTGAAATTATTTCAATTTATTTTGAATCTAATAGAAATTATGTTCTTGTTATAGGAAAGCATAAAAATGCCCAGTTTGGGTCTAACTGCAATAATTTTAGCAGCAACAACGAAAGGAATTGGAACAAGCAGTAATATGTTGGTAAAGAAATTCAGGAGTAGGGCCATTGTGGGACACTAGTACCCAATAGTGTCCATTGGTTTCCATGAGCATGCTATGACTAGTATGATGGTTTTTTGGTAGGGATATGCCTTGGTTTTTTAACCTTACGATGTGAGGAAAACCAAGGGAGTCTTCGCCCGAGGGACTGTGTAGAGGAGAAGGGGATGCCCACAGAACTTCGAAGGTGTGTGACTGCATGGAAGGGGATGGCTAGATTTTCTGAGGGACTATGTAGCAGAAAAGGGAAGGTCGTGGAATACATTGTTTTTGGTCATTAGCATTGCTAAATGAAATCAGAAGCACACTGGGAGTGTGCCCTGGAACAATGAGCTAATAAATGTTAACTTGAGAGGACAAGTGGCACATGATTGTAACACTGGACATTCGATGTGGATTTTGACTTTGGCATTGGATTTTGGACTTCCTGGGAAGGAGGTTAATCCTGGTACTACTTTTGAGGGTGCAAGTGTGATCTTATGAATTCCCTTATTATTGATACAGGCATCATATCCTTTTATTTCTTGGTTAGAGAAAATGTTCATATGTGTATATTATTGTAAATATTGTATTGAGATGTGTTTATAAATATCCATAGGTAGTATGATTATTTTTTGGTTGAAGAAAACGTGCATGAGTATATATGTGTTGCTATTGTAAATAATGTAATGAGTTGTGTTATAAATCTCTAGTAAACTGTATGATAGTCAGGTTTTAGCAGTTGGTTATTGTAAATACTGCAACAAGATGTGTTATAAATCTCCATGGGAAATGTGTTTTGTTTTTAACGATTTTTTGGTTTATAAGTGTCATTGAACATCGCGGATGGTGTTCCCCCAAAGGGGAGGGTTCTATAACAAACTTGGTTAAAAATCCAGGTAATAAAGTTAATAAAGGAAAAATAAGACCAACACTACAAGGAAAATACCCTCTAGCGGATGTTTTTGAGGAACCCCTTATAAAAATACCCTAGACATCCATTTGTAGCGAAGGTTACTAGAGGAGGTTGGCGGGTGGAGGTTTTTGCGTATGTTTTTCGTTCGGTGCACTTATCATCCTAAACCGCACCGGTGTATTCAACTAGAGAAAGTATCAGTGCACAAAAAAAATTAGCACACCGAGACACCTTGCACTCCATACAAACCCACCTGGTGCATCTTATTACTATAGCGCACCAGTGCTTTACAAAGATTCCGCACTGGTGCGTCCTAAAGCCCCGTGCCAAAACTGAAATAGCTCGGTGCAGTCTTAAGAAACCGCACCGATGCATCTATAAAAACCTGTGCACCGAAACAGGGTTAAATAAAAAAAATACAACCAAAAAACTGCATTTTTCACTTTTCAGTGCTCTAGAGATCTCAAGCACCGGTGCAACTTTTCCTTGTCTGAGGTGCCCTAACATCAGTGCTCCCATTGCACGCACTGCTGTTGTGCATTTCCCACCATCTCCAATTTGAACTTTGAAAAACGGTGGGCAAATTTAGTTTTTCAAATTCTACAACCAATATGCCTCCTCGATGGCCAAATGTATAGGTATTTTTCTTGTTTTTCCATAATTAAGCCTTTTAGCAGATTATAATTGTAAATTAGCTTAAAATCAACCTTAAAAAATAAAAAATCTCGCGTGGTGCGCTCGAGCCATTCAGATCCCACCAGTTCGCGATGGTGCTTATAAATTTACAGGTCGCACCACCACCGGTGCTAATGGTATCCACACTGGTTTTGGGGTGGTATCGAAAGACACACCGAGATTTTTTAAAATTAAAAAAAAAGTGCGGTGCGGTTAGTTACCCGGCCACACCTTTGACCCTGTCGAATAGCGGGAATACGATGCGTTGACAGAAATATCCACCATGGGGCGGGTAATTTTGTTAGCGCACCACATTCCGGCATTTCGACTTGGTCAATGGTGCAACCTTGTAAAATTTCCCATTGACTATGTACCGATGTTAGGAGGGCAGTGCACTAACCAAACTATACACCCCGGGGCATATAGTTTGGTCATCGCATCGCCCTCCCGACACTGGTCCATAGTCAACGGTGTGGATTTTTATACCACCGCACCGTTGACTTTGGAACAATGCCAGGAGCACGGTGCACTTAAAATTTGCAGGTGCACCGCCTTCCGTTGAATATTTTTTGGTGCACCGCCTCTGATGTGCGACAATAAAAGACGTGCCGTGATCGGTGCATGCCTATTTTTTGCGGTGCACCGACTGTTTTTTTTTTTAAATATATATGTATATTCTTAAATACATGTCTCATTTAATAAAAAAATTATATTTAATATGTCAATGATTCAGAGACGTGAAAGGAGATAAGAGAGGGAACAACAACAACAACAGGTGGACCAGTATAACATGGTTTGACTGTGAGAGACATGAGAGAGGGAGAGAGAAGTGTACCCTCACCCTATTACAGCAGCTACCCAGGGGCTCCTAAGGCAGGTAGGCCTTCTCAAGTTCTATGAGGAGGCTACTTTCCTAAAGGGCCATGGTTTGTTTTTGCGACATCTTATCCGTAGGTGGAATGCCCACCTACAGGCTTTCTGGGTTGGTCCTAACCAATGGTACATGCCCATTGAGGAGGACATCTATTTCATTACAGGGCTATCAAGGAGAGGGGTGGATTTTACCTCATTCCCAGAGGTTCCAGTTGGCTATGCAACAGGGAGTTAGTTGGTGTACTCCCAGAGATACATTGGTGCGGATATACTGTCTCCTTCATATTTTCAATTCTCTGGAGGTCAGTTACATATTGTTGCATTTGGTATTGAGGAGATGAGGTGCCTCTCACTTCTGATTCGACCATTTCACAACACCAGTGACGAGAAATGCATTAGTTTCCCACTTCTATATTATGTTGATTATTTAGTACAGGAGCCACGACTTTTTAGGTGGTCTGCCATTTTTTTGCGGTAGTTCTGTATAGCCTTAGATATATGTCGTACTCATGCACAAGGGAGGGTCAAATTCCCTTTTTCTTCAGAGCTATTTTGTTTATTTTTTGAGAGGTTTCCAGAGACGAGGCCTACTTTTGTTGGACAGCCTCGTAGGCCAATGTTGGATGCACAAATGCACATGTGGGGACAGATGATGCCCAAGAGGGGCGAGACTAATTTTTCTATGAGGATATCACATGATGCACTAGAGTTGCTAGCCAATGTTGACGAGCATCCCTTCGTTATGGTCCCCTGTCCTTATGCTAGTTTGGATTGGGGAGGGTGTGACAACATCCTCTTCATAGATGATGAGCCACCGGATGATAGAGGTAATATTACTGTTTTATTTAAATTTATTCTAACATGTTCTTTAACTTGTCTTTATTAAACTGTTTAATGAAATTGTCTAATTATTGTTGTGTACTTTTATATATTTTGTAGACATTGGGTATTTTGATGGCGATAACATGCCAACGCCACCAAATTATCTAGGTGTGGATCTTGATTACGATCAGGATATGGCAGATGTCGATGATCATGAGTCTGGTGTAGACAGACCTGCTCCTGCTGGTGCACCGGTACCGCATTTTGCTAGGTGCAGTAGGCTTGATAGTAGATTGAGGATGGAGTTGGGTGACCAATGTTGTGCATTGTTTGTTGAGACGAGAGTCAGGCTCGCTACTATAAAATACATACAGGCCTATGATAGGCTGGTACATATGTGGAGAGGCATGTCACGTGACATGTACAGCCTGATGTGGCATGTCGTAGGAGCTACGAACTTTTTTACGTAGTTGAGGAGGGCCCTTGCACGTTATAGACGTGGTCGAGACGCAACACGTGATCGACAGTCTGCGAGTAGTGACATATCATCTGATGATCATGATCAAGGGAGTGATCATCATTCACCTCACGCCACGCTAAATGAGTAGCTTGCAGCATCGACTAGCAGTCACCATGGAGAGCAGGCTGGACCATCGGCCATGTCGAGTCAGTAGCCTGCAACATCCACTAGTACTCATGATCATGAGCAAGCTGGACCATCGACCATGTTGAGTCATCATGATGAGAAACCGACAGTTGATCCTAATTATCAGCATGATGCACTAGTACTAGATCAATAAGCACGTGATGATCAACATGTATCTAAGCTTGTCAAGGCTGCATCATTGATTGAGCAGGCCTCGACTAGTACTTCTATTGATGATGTACCACCAGCTGATATATGACATTTATATTACAGTTGTATATTTTTGACATTATATATATATATATATATGTATATGTATATATATATATATATATAGTTCATGTATGTTATGTTCATGTTGCAGTTGTACTTAATTTACATGTTGGTGATTGACATGATGTGTATATTGTTAGGTCATGCTAGATATGTTCATTTAATGTGAAACTTGCAAATAGATGTGTATGTGATAGCAGTTATTTGACATGAGATCTATATCTGATTTTTGTGTTGTGATGATGTTATACAATGCTAATTGTGTTTTGTTAGATGATAATGATCACGATGATGTTAGCGAATTTGAATGTGTTTTTTAGTCGAATATGATGTTTGTACGATGGTTATCATGATCGTGATGTTTATTAATTAATTTAATATTAAATGATCATGATATTTATTAAATATTATGTTGTGATTGTAATCGAAATTTTAATTTTAATTGTATGTAAAATTGTAAAATTGTATTTGTATTTGTAATTGTAATTGTATGTAAAATATTTGTAAAATTTTAATTGTAATTGTAATATTTAATATATGTGAAATTATTTTAATTGTAATTGTATGTAAAATATTTGTAAAATTTTAATTTTAATTGTAATATTTAATTTATTGTGAAATGATTGTAATTGTATATATGTAAAATTGTAAAATTGTAAAATTCTTGATGATCCCTACCCTATTGACCGCAACCTCTGTATTCATTATTGCTTTCATCGCAGCTCCTCCGGTAGATATTGATGGTATTCGTGAACCTGTTTCCGGTTCTCTTCTTTATGGAAACAATATTATCTCCGGTGTTATTATTCCTACCTCTGCAGCTATCGGATTGCACTTCTATCCAATCTGGGAAGCAGCTTCCGTCGATGAATGGCTATACAACGGGGGTCCTTACGAGCTAATCGTTATACACTTCCTACTTGGTGTAGCTTGCTATATGGGTCGTGAGTGGGAGCTTAGCTTCCGTCTAGGTATGCGTCCTTGGATTGCTGTTGCATACTCAGCTCCTGTTGCAGCTGCTACTGCCGTTTTCTTGATCTACCCTATTGGTCAAGGGAGTTTATCTGACGGTATGCCTCTAGGAATCTCTGGTACTTTCAATTTCATGATTGTATTCCAGGCTGAGCACAATATCCTTATGCATCCATTCCACATGTTGGGTGTAGCCGGCGTATTCGGCGGCTCTCTATTCAGTGCTATGCATGGTTCTTTGGTAACTTCCAGTTTGATCAGGGAAACTACTGAGAATCAGTCCGCAAATGCAGGTTACAAATTTGGTCAGGAGGAAGAAACCTACAATATTGTGGCTGCTCACGGTTATTTCGGCCGATTGATATTCCAATATGCTAGTTTCAACAACTCCCGTTCTTTACATTTCTTCTTAGCTGCTTGGCCCGTAGCAGGTATCTGGTTTACCGCTCTAGGCATAAGCACTATGGCTTTCAACCTAAATGGATTCAATTTCAACCAATCTGTAGTTGACAGTCAAGGCCGTGTAATTAACACTTGGGCTGATATCATTAATCGTGCTAACCTAGGTATGGAAGTTATGCACGAACGTAATGCTCACAACTTTCCTCTGGATCTAGCCGCCGTTGAATCTATTTCAATAGGCGGATAATACTCTGATGGATTGTTATCGTGTATTGCTTAATTGAAGCATACCAAGCCTTTCAATAAAATGAAAGGCTTGGTATGCTTCAATTGTTTGTTGTTATTCTTCATACTTCTTCCCCCATTCCATCAATAATGGAGATGTGCAGTTCCCCTGCATCCAGCAGGAATTGAACCCGCGAGTTCGCCAATTATGAGTTGGGCGCTTTAACCATTCAGCCATGGATGCTGGATAAATATCATCAACATACTCATTCTATAATATGAGTATAGACTCAGATCTAAAATGGGTTAGTTCGGGATCGGGACCCATTTACATTCTTTCTCTCATACTTGATTCATGTCAAATATTATCAATAGACATTCAAATAACATTTCATTTTGATAATAAGCCGAACAACTTGTTCGAGAGTTGGGAGTTAGTCATCGATCTTGCTTTGATCCCCTATCAGAGTCACCGACCCACATACTAACAAACGTTAGCTCGTTTTTTCTTCTTGGGAGAAATGACTGTAGATAGATAAATTGGCTTGTTTTTCCGGGGCGGACGTAGCCAAGTGGACCAAGGCAGTGGATTGTGAATCCACCACGCGCGGGTTCAATTCCCGTCGTTCGCCCATAAAAGAAGATAAAAAAAATCGGGCTGGATTCGATTCGTTGTCATTTTCATATTTCATTGAAATAAATTATATCCAGTGGTATAAGGGTATTGGTTGGTTGACACGAGCTTTCCAATTATATTTAATCAATATTATATTATATATTCTATTCATTGGGATGAAAAAAAAAAAGGAGAGAGAGGGGGTAACAAAGAAATGAAAAAAAGAAGATCCTGGATAATCAAATTGGAAGAGATACAAAGTTATCAATTTCTATGCAATCCATGGACCAAATCCAATTTGATGAGATTTTTAATTCAAATCCTTTCACACCGGGAGCGCCTTATAAAGCTCCTTGACCCTAGAATTCTCAGTACGTTGCTTTTACGCGATCTACGTAGAAGCAATCCATATTTTTTGGTCAAAGGTATAGTAGTACTTACATTATCGATCCTCATATATCACTTCAATCATAAAAGTAGTATGATTGAGAAAAAAAATTTCTATTCGATGAAACTCTTTCCTATACATAACTTTATGGAACTTGGAAATGAAACACCGGAAGAATATTTAAAGCCTTTCACTAAAAATTGGTTGATATTTCCACATCTTTTCCTGTCTTTCCAATTGAAAAGATCTTACAATCGATTCATAGAGCATTTTGATCCCATTAGTTTCAATTCAGGATATGGCAGGAACACGAACAAGAAGGATGAGATGATCTTGGAGAATCAAGGACCGAGCGAAATTCATTTGGAAAATAATGAGAAAGATCTCAATTTGAAGATCGACTCGACTCTTAATTCAACCGAAAATGAGTATTGGGAACCTGAAAAAGATCTTTGTGAAGATTCATTTATTGAAAGAGAAAAAACAAAAATAGAAATAGAATCGGATTTGTCCTCAAAGTGTTTATCAGAATATTATCCAATTTCTTGGGCGAAAGAATTATTTACAGAAGATCAAAGATATACAGAAGAGAATTCCTTTCCTTTGGAAAGGAAAAGATTCATTGAAAATTTTACAAAATCACTTCGTTATTCTTTTTTTTACATATGGCCAATGGATGAACCGTGTATGGGTGGTCCTAGTGCTACTAAAAAGCCCATTGAGGATTTCAACTTATCCAAAATGTTATTGAAAAGACAACAAAATGTTTTTTCCCAATATTTAAGGGATTCAAAATCCTATTCATTAATGAATAGGATAGTTGATCTATGGAAGATCAAAACACATTTTGAAATTGAAAATTCTTCCTCAAATTATGCTATTCCATCAGATCCCGGATGGAATATTCTTAACATATTGCACAACAATTTTCGATCGAAAACAAAAAAATTGTTCTGGAAATGACAGATCAATTCACTCTATCAATAACTAAGCCTAGTCAGGTTCATGATCAAATTTCTTGTAATATTTATTATTACATGAATCCATTATATGAACTCAACAAGAATTGATCGTTGAGATCGGATCGGATCTTCAACCACAGAGAAAAATTGAAGAATCAATCTTTATGGGTCCTACTCAATATTATTGATAAAGCGGATGATTATTTAGATCAAATAATCGACAAACAATTGAGCCAAATCGATTCCAAAAATCGCTTAGAGACAGGAACTCCCTTTAACAATTATAGAACTGAAGCTTTGAGTTGGTATGAATCAATTCGGTATAAAATTGCCAGGTATTCGGAAAATCTATTCAATAGATTCTATTTTATAAATAGGTTCAGTCACAATTTAAAGAATCAAATTCGAACAAATTGCATAGAAAATGAAAATTTGAATAATGTAACGAAAGATACAATTGACCGGCATTCATCAAGTTGGAAAAAAATTCAGAGAGAATGGTTGAACCATTCTATTATTCGAACGGATAAAAATATAAATCGGAATTTGAATGTGTACAAATGGTTCCATCAGACCGAATACTTTATGAAATATTTGAAACATTTTTTTTATAAAAAAAACTATTTTCAAAGAGTGTTCGATCTAATTGAATCATGTACTAATACTAATCGAAACAAAATTGGTTGGAAAGATTATTTTCAGTTTTTTCAACATACCGTAAAGATATTAAACTCGAACTTCGATATCATATCGAACTTAAATTCTAAGTTCGATATTGTCATTTCTATTTTGGATTCTCACTTGAATAAGCTCAAAAGTATTGATCCTCAACTATTAAAGAAAAATAACTTAGATATAAATGACTTGTTGGATCTAATGGCTACTCTAATCGTTCATTTAAAAAAATTAAAACCCTTTCTTTTTCTTTTGGATGACCATAATCTTTCACAAAGATCGAAATTATTGATTGATGAAGGAACAATTGCACCATTTGTTCCGAATGATATACCGATTAATCCATCGATTATTGACTTCTTTTATAATGAAAAGAATCGCACGGAATCGTTTGATAACACTGATTTTTCGACGATATCCAACGATCGAGAAAATTGGTTGAATCCTGTGAAACTATCTGATCAGAGCTCATTGAGAGCTTCTTTTCACGGAGCAAATACGCTCCAATTTTTTGATTATTTGCACCATCCTCGGCCAAATTATAGGAAGAGATTACCTTCTGATATGAAAAGGATTTATATAAAAAGGAAGAATCTTACATATGGACAATTATTCAATCTTTTTCTCATCCACAACAATATATCTTCCTTGCTCATTGGTGAAATAGGACCCGTTCACTCGGAAAAAGAGACTATTTCTTTGATCAAGTCACAAGTATCTAACATATTCTTATCTAAATATTTACAACGAAAACGAAGTGGTGAACAACCGTTTGTATTAATCTATGATTTGTACAGATCCTTCAATTTACTAACTCAATTGAATCCATTCGTTCGTGACAAGAGATATATTTCCTCGATCGAAGAGATTTCTACAACGCCTTTAACAAAAGAACAAATAGTCAATTTGGAAAAAAAATTTTGCCAACCTTTTTTCAATAGATCCGATTCAGAAGAAAACAACTTGGATAAATGCCTTAAAAGGGGTTTCAGTTCAAACGTGGGTCTTATTCAAACTCGATCTTATCAAGATGATTTACTATCCGAAATATTTTCCAATAAGAACCAGGAAATGTTTCATCGTATTCAAGATTGGTTTGTAACCAAAAGTTTCAAAAACATAATTGGAAACGAGGGCATAGATGGGAGGAGTACCCTTTCTAATTCATCTAAAGAGGAACAGAAGATTAAACCATCACCGCATTTTCATGAACCTGCTAAAAAACAGGAGATGTATAGGATCTCTCAAATAGATAGTATTTTGTCAAAATGGGATTTGTTCAAAACATATATGCCATGGTTTTTTACCTCTGCATGGTGTAAATATCTTGAAAATATGCTTATATATACTCTTCCAGAGATATTACTACATGGCAGTAATCCATTTGTTTCTATTTTGCAAGATATTAAGCATAATATTATGCTTAAATGGAATATATTGTGGGAACTTTCTCATCCATTATGGGAACCGATCAAATGGAAATTGAGAACGAATCTAACCAATCTTTTGAATTTTAGATTCAGAACGACTCTTATTAATAATTTTTTATCTTCCTGCGAGGATTGTTTCATAGAGGAAACTAGTGATCGAGAATGGACACATCGGAGATTACTAAATGCTCGGAGGTATGAATATGGGATTCTTATCCCTTTTTTCGTTCTTACGTATTCTATTCTTCGATATTTTAAAGTGATTTATTCCGCCTTTATCAATTTAAAGATAGACTTTGAACTCATCCAGTATTTAGAGGATCCATCATACGTGATAGAGTTGCAAAAACCGATAAATCCTCCCGTGTATAATTACCTTCTCTATTATATAGACATAGAAAGTCTTCCTTCTACGAAGAGGAAGAGGAAGAATAGAAAGCTCAATTTGCTTATAACTATAATAAGAGAGTTGAACGGATTGTGCTCTAGCATGGATATCTCCGAAAAAGAGATGGAAATACTAGTTCAGTTTCTAATGACGGAAAAAAACCTTTCTCAATTTGAATCAAATATGACCGTAAGTCATATTTTCCTCAAGAAGGAATTTGGAGATCAAATCACTGGACAGCCGGGGCTTATTCACTTACGATATTTGGCCCACACTTATCAAAAAGGTCTAATGAATTACGAGTTAAATCCGTTTTGTTTAGCAGAAAACCGGATATTCCTTACTTTTTATCAGAAGATTACCTCTTCACAAATATTGTGTCAACCCAACCCCAAAATGCCTTTCTCATTCCACTCAGGATCATTATTTTCCAAAGGGATTTCACTTATAGGTCCTATGGGAACTGGCCGATCCTATTTGATCAAAAGTCTAGCAGCAGACTCATATGTTCCTTTAATAAGAATATCTCTGAAGAAGCTCTTGTATGGTAAGTTTTTATATTACCCTGATCCTGGACGTATTCCTACTGAGTTTAATACTTTTTGGAGAGCCACAATAGACCATTTCCATATTACCTTCGAATTGGCGAAAAGAATGTCTCCTTGTATAATATGGATTCCAAACATTCATGAACTGAATGTCAATGACACAATTACCCATTTATTTGGTTTAGGCTTCACTGACTCTTTCCTTGGTTTATTAATGAACTATATTTCTAGGGGTGGTGAGAAAGATTCTATTAGAAATATTATTTTTATTGCTTCGACTCATATCCCCCAAAGAGTGGATCCAGCTCTAATAGCTCCAAATCGATTAGATAGCTCGATCAATATTCGAATGCTTGTTATCCCACAGCGACAAAGGGAATTTCCTATTCTTTTATGTAGCAAGGGATTATACTCGGAAAAGAGGTATCCTGTCCCGATGAATTTGGATCTATAACCATAGATTCTGATGCACGAGATCTAGCAGCACTGGCCAATGAAGCCTTAATAACTAGTATTACCCGAAAGAAATCAGTTATAGACACTAATACAATTCGATACGCTATTTATAGTCAAATTTGTCATCTTCGATCTATGGATAATCAGGTTGGATCCGGTCAAAATGACGAAAGACTTATCTACAAAGTAGGAAAGGCTGTTATACAAAATACGCTTAGAAGGAATTCTCCCATGAATCCTCTATCTACCAAAAAGGAATTATGGAAGAAAAGGTTTTGTTATTTGTCCAAATGGTATTTAGAACCTTCGATTGCCGAAAAAACTATGAAGGAATTGACCATACTTCCCCATATTTTGGGTTGCTTGGCCGGATCAACGGCTCGAGATTCTTGGTCTATATCGGAACGAAATAGAGAGAATTGGATTCCTCTCGATAAATTCGCTGAGCATGATCTTGATCTAGCTTCTAGTCTTTCAGAAAGTATTCTGGTGGAGTTTCCATTTTCTAGGTTAGGAATATGTCGGGGTAAGTCCGATAAGGATCAGAGTAAGTTCGATAAGGATCAAATCACATTTGTTCCTCAACCCAAAATGAGAAAAAATCATATGATACGATTTCTGAAAGAATATGAATTGAAGTTTACTCTCGCCACAAAAAAAATGTATAGGGATATGGATATGGATGAAGAATTAATAAAGAGCGTAGTTTGGACTCCCAGGACCTGGCGTCTTAGTTTTCTTCGCAGTAATCGATTCGATCATACAAAAACACCCAATTCATTGGGATCTTCGTATCGGTTCGGATCGAAGAAAAAAGCGCAGATAGAAAGATCGAAATTTGCTAGACAATATCCGAGGCAATATAAATCCTCGGAGAAACCCACGTTCCGTCGAGGAAAACGATTTCTTTGGGATCCCTTCCTATTTCAAGAGCAGCGCCCTGTGTTTTCACGCCGAGAATTTTTCGCAGACGAAGAACTGCTGAAAAGGCTTTATATTACTTATGGTTCAAGGAGATTACTAGCAAAACCTAATTTTTTCCCTAAACAAAGTTTCCAAAGTGCTTTTTCATAGATATGATTCAAAATAATTCTAACTATATGTAAAATTCTAAAATTGTAATTGTATGTAAAATTCTAAAATTGTAATTGTAATGGTATATATGTAAATTTGTAAAATTATAATTGTAATTGTAAATTTTATGTAAAATTCTAAAATTGTAATTGTAATTGTATGTAAAATTCTAAAATTGTAATTGTAATTGTAATTGTACGTGAAATTGTAATTGTAATTCTGATTGTATGTAAAATATTTGTAAAATTTTAACTATGTTGATAGGCATTTTATTGCAGGAGTTCTATTTTGTGACACTGTTGAGATTCATTGTCCTCAACAGTTGGCGCACGAATCTCAACAGTGTGAAGAGAAGTCTTGTCTCATCTTATGGTTTCTCATGTGAAGGGCAATGTTGAAGCTTTTCTATTTGTATCACACCTGATCGAGGGTTCTTGATATTAACAAATCTGTTGCCATGTGTTGTGACCTCGAGATTCCTTCTGCATCGACGGTCTTGATCCATCTACCAAATCAATGGTTGTTGAATGGTACCATTAGGGTAAATGAATGTAGGGTAGAGGAGGTTTTCATTCCTTGCCATTTTTGTTGCTCGGATGGAGGGTCACCGCCTCTACAACCTTGGTTTCCGCCTTCAAATAGTAACAGGTAAATACCTTTCTATAATATGCCAAACACATTTATCTGCATGTTCAACCCTTTTTCACTCACCCAGGTTTCTACTTGTTCCAGGAAAGATGATGACCTTCAGACTATCTTCTCAGGGTTTCTGTCCATGGTATCGCAGAGAAGGTAAGGTATTGGTCGGATAATTTCAGTCGTGATTAAGGTCACTTTAGTTTGCTTGTTATTGAGAAAATTTTATCTCTACAAGAGGGTAATGGATGTCTTTGTCCATATTCAGGTATCGGGTAAATCCAACACAGGTAAATCCTAGAGTTATTCCCCTTTAAATCTAAGTTCTTTACTATCTGGAAACTGTCTAATGGATGATTTTTTTTTAACAAGTAATGATATTCGGACCCATGCGTGCCTCAATTCTTCGGTCAACCGAATTTTATTTTCTCCTTAAATTGTCTCTCTATTTCACGCGTATTTCTGATCCTCTTCTACCTTGCTAAAAATGTTGACTAGGGTTTCATCGCTTTATTTGACTGCAATGCTTATATAACTAGGACCTTCGCTGATTATGATTGTAATAAGTTAAGAATTCTTTCAGACTTTTAGTTGTTCCTATTTTGTTTGAAATACTGGCGATTTCATCCATCCGGGGTCATCCCGAGAATATTTGTATTATTTCTTTTAAATTCACAAGGAACAAGATTGTTAGCTTTTATTTCTCTGAAATGAGCATCAACATTTAGAGGCCATACCCTATAAGGGTTTGTTTTGTGGACAGTTATAAACCCCATTTTTTCTATTTTCACATTTTAAAGCCTGATTATGGCGGTTTGATATGACAGTGCTCTATTTAGCGTTTCATTTAGTTGAATTGTGTGTTTAAAATATTTTCATTGGTTTTAAATTCATTCTGTTTGATTTTATTAGACATTTGTAGTATAGAAATATTTATAGGGTTTCTACAGATTTTAAGAGTTTGATTACTGTTAATGGACATGGAAATATGTGTAGGGTTTTAGCAAAGTTTTATGGAGCATTTAAGAATATTGTTACTATTTAATTCTTGGGTTGAATCCTGCACTCCATAATTGTTACTAAACTTTACAATGAAATATAATCACATGGTTTTCTTATTAGTAACAACCCTTGTTTTATTATGTCGATAAGAATTTTATTGTGGGAGTTCTAGTCGATGAGATGGAGAGAAATATTAGTCTGCCCTTGAACAAATTTTCTTAAATCTTCATCGGATTCGGATTCCTCTTCGGGTTCCTCACTTCTTCCCTTCTTCGAAAACACAGGAGGTTGTATTTTGAAGGGCTGGTAGCTATAATGTGATATGTCGGTTACATAGCGAATGAAGGCGTCGAAGCTTCTCACAATGAAAACATACCCCAAATTCAACACGAAGTCAGATGTATGTTCGAAAACTGTAAAAGAAGGGATGTTTTCCCACTGAAAATTAAGAGTGAGGGTCCATCAGAAAAGGGTTGCTACTAATAAACAACCATTTAGAAAAAAAAAAATTTCATTGTAATTCCCATACGAAAGAAAATCATAAAGTCATAAAACCCAATTGAAAAAAAACCATGATTTACAAAATTCAAATGAAGAGGGGAAGATAATTTCGAAAGAATAACTTCATTGAACAAAATTAGTGGCTTCACGGCACTATAGCCTAGAAAAATAGTGGGTATAATGGAAAAGATGAGGAGTTAAACACACCTGTGTGGAGGTCCTGAGAGTAGTATTCTATGATTTTTTTGGGGCGTGGGTGCCTGTATCGATGAAGGCTTCTTCCTCCCAGCTAGCTTCCCCTTTACCTCAAGTTGAGAGACTCGAGGAATATTTAACTCTCTAACACTTGGCTTCATCAACATGGTAGCACTCATCGTCGTTGGGATGGTGCCCTTGTCTAAACTTCTCGGGCAGCCTGTAACCGAGCACCATGCAATCAAAAGTGTAGACTACATGTAAGGATACCTCAGGCCTCATGTAATGTGAATCGTTATTCATTACCATGTCTCTGTTATATTTGAATCTTGTGGATGAAATGAATTTCAATAAATCGTTGACATCAATTGCTTTTAGGATTATCCATCGCTTAATGTATACCCAGAAGAGTACTTCTCTCCTAATGGTCGGGTTATGTCGGTGTACGTTTGAGGTTAGGTAGTTTAATAGAAGGCAAATGTTGAAGCCTTTTGGGCAGTGTTGGTTCAGAAATTTCTTCTTTTAATAGCCTCAATGAGTTCCAGAGAACTCAGGAGTTCGCAATGGATGGTTGGGAGTAGTGATAGCACGAGTAGCCTATAAGCTAGCCAACAAATGTTTAGCTCGCTGGAAGCAGATAAATGGCATAATAGAACCTAGGAACAATTGCAAAAGGCTTGGCCAGTGGAATATTTGTCGCATCGTCATAAAGGGGGTCTGAATTCCATGTAACTTGTTTATGGAAATTCTGAAGTAGAATTCTCTGAAATGGAAAATTCGATGAGACCACTCGGTCAGTTTATTTATGAAGAAGTATTTAAATCAAATAAGGAAAGTCAGGTTCAATGCAGGTTCATGTTGCATTAGTAATATCATTTAATTTAATGAAATATATTATTCCTCACAAGATTGGATTAACTGATGAACGGGTGGGGTTCACAAGATTGGATTAACTGATGAACGGGTGGGATTCTTGGGATTAGCTTAGCCTTAGAAGCATGCCACGAGTTTCAGGAACTCTTGTTGTTCTTTTTAAATTATAAGTAGACCATGAGAAGGCTACATTATTTAATAGGGTTCCAGAGTGTGGCCATAATCATTATTAGGGAAATTCCTCTTTTACTTAACTCTACATTACATTAGCATTTTTTGTGCAGTGAATCTTGTAACAACAATCCGAAGATCTTCAGTAATGAAGCTCCAAATCTTTCCGTTTTTTCCAAGTAAACAAAATTTTCCTCATTTTCTGTGCAGTGAAATCTTGTAACAGTAGTCCCAAGATCATTGACAATGAAGCTCCAGGTCTTTTCATTTTTGTCCAAGTAAACACAACTTTTCCTCATGAATAATATGTTTTTTATTACTTTTTTCATAACTTATCTTCAATTCTCTGAATAATTTTAATTTTGATAGAAAAAAATACGCAACAAGCGAATCGTTATCCAGTGAATGAATGATTCATCAACACTTCTAACGGCATGTCTTTGCACCCTTTTGGTGCAAATGCTAGTTGTATTACTATGAAATGATTGTAATTGTAATTTTAATTGTAATTGTATGTGAAATTGTAAAATTGTAATTGTAATTGTATGTAAAAAATTTGTAAAATTTTAATTGTATTAAGGTGAAATTATTTTATTAAAATTTGTAAATTTGTAAATTTGTAAAATTTTAAAATTGTAAAACAATAAATCTAGAATAATATGAATTTTTGTACCATAATAAAGTTTAGAAAATAATGCAAATAAATTCATGTAATTTAGAATTATCATTATTTTATTATGATCTTACATAAAAAAAGAACTTTATACAGTACGCCATTGTTTTTGAGATCAACATAATTGCAAATTATCAAGTGAAATATTGATTTTAACATTAACACAATGCAAATTACCAATTAATTCAAAATACATATTATAATGTTTCGAAAAACCCATCTTAAAAAGTATAAATATTGATGAAATAACACATGCATCATATCACTCTTGGTTCTCATGATCACCCTCATTATCTTCCAGCTCGCATGACATGATAACACTATTGTTCTCAAAAATATGTTTTGATCTAGGGTCATGTCTCAATACGAACCACCAATCCCTATCCAACACATCTGGGTAAAAAAACACCTGGTTGCAGTGTTTGGGTAAAACATAGGGCTCCTTAGCTTCATCACACATCTTTCTAGAGTTGATACATATCAACCTACTATTGCGATCTTCCTTTACATTATTATGATCAAAGGTGTCCCACCACTTTCACCTAAAAATAACACATTGGAAAGAAGAGAAATCCACTTCAATGATCTCTAGTATCTTTCTGACGTAACCTAACGCCCCTCGTAGTAGGTTTTGATCAGGGTGGCTAGATCAACTAGATTGATCGAAATCGACTTCCACTCCACAGTGTTGTGTGATGTGTCCATCATCGACATTTTCTATGAGAAAATGGTGTCCATATGCCCACATAAATGGGAACAAATGTACCTATAAAAATGTTAAAAAATCATAGTGTCACGTGTCTTATAATAACCCAACAATTAAAATATTAAATACAGATATAATTACATTTGAAAGGTGCATTATTAAGTTTCAAATGTACATATAAATTAAATAGATTATTACCGAGTTGCTCCACCCAATCCCTACGTTTAGCGCATCCTCTTTAGCACGTAGGTAACGACCAGTTGCACCATATTTCTCTCTGACTTAGTCAGCAACCCAACTGTTGGGGCATATTTTTGGCATATTTTCTTTTAAAGGATCGAGATAAGGCACACTTCTACCATTCAACCGTCTGAATTCTTTCGTATCACTATCCCATTTCATCCTCTTTTTTTCATACAATGTGACCCACGGTTGTGTCGCTTCGGAAATTACATTAATCAATATACCAAACAATTATAATTATTACCATAATTGTCCCAGGATTGAGACTAGAAGATGCAATATTGTTACAATTGGCAGGGGGAAGCGACTATCCATTTTCATCTACCAAATGTGCCTTGTGGTATGCTGCTCCTGATAATAATTTCCGACATTTTGGAGCAGTTTGAATATTTTGTGCATCTGAACTCAATTCTGAATCTGCATGAACCTGCAAATTTGTATACATTATAAATTTAATTAAGAGGTGCATGATTGACATGGATAAAAAACACAAATTCAATTAGATAATGAAAATATAAATAAAATCTGAAGTCAATATTACGTCTCGAGATGGATAGGGAGAACTTTGCGATGGACTTTGACAAATATTATAGAATGAGCTAGATTTTTAAGAATTGTCTATTCAATATAATTATGATATATTCTCCTTGCATTTGAGAAAAATCAACAATAAATTTTGGTGTACACACCTAAAAGTAATTTCGGTGCCTTAAAAATGGACTTCTTGTTATCGATGCTAATGTACAGATAACTGCACTGGTGCGTTTTAGTTACTACACACCGGTGCTGTGTTATCAACTAGCGTACTAGTGTGGTTCTATTAAGTGACACACTGGTGACGAATAACTACAAATAAAAAAGCACAACTATATTTTTTAAGTGAAAAAAAAACGGTAAATTGAAAAATGGGAAGTAAAATATTTTCAAAAATCTAATTTCATAAAACAATTCTTTAAATACTAAACACTTTTCATTATTTCACTATTTTTTTCAAAAAAATTCAGCCAGAGATTTGCAGGAGACATACCTGGAGCAAGATAGCATAAGAGCACTGTGGAGCAGCGAAATACGTTCAAACAGAAGTATTCAGACAATTAGAATTCCAAACATCTGGTGATTCAAGCCTTATAGCATAGAATTTCAAACGATCTCGTGATTAAATTTTATTGTTTTTTTTACGTAGTAAGTAAAAAAATTCAATTTTTTGTTCATTTTCAGAAACAA
Organism: Pinus albicaulis; assembly: GCA_034641835.2. Taxonomy (NCBI): domain Eukaryota; kingdom Viridiplantae; phylum Streptophyta; class Pinopsida; order Pinales; family Pinaceae; genus Pinus; species Pinus albicaulis. The sequence goes on from CM076584.1 coordinate 1,111,825,620, forward strand.
AACAAAACAAAAAATCATTTTTACCCTAAACTTTTTGTTTCTGCCCTTTCTTCTTCGTGTTTCTGTGATTTCAGAATAAAGACTTTTAATTTTAGATTTATAGGGTTTGTATTGCTATATATATTCCTATGAAATCCAACCCATGGGATGACTTGCATAGTCGGATCCCAATCCATGTTGGCCCTTGCGTGATTTTTTTTTTAAATAATTTTTTTTATCGGTGCGCTAGGCGTAACCTAGCGTAGCAGTGCGCTGGATTATCCCAGCGCATCATGCACGTATTTTTTGATAAAAAATTGATTTTTTTTTAATCCATGCACCATATGTAAAATAGGGGACTAGTGCACTATTTCATTATGGCGCATCGCGCATGTACTATTTCGCAAAAACAATTTTTTATTGTATTAATCAATGCACCATGTAACATGTAGTGCACCGCATTGAGTCTCCTAGTTGACAAAGAGCACTATATGGTGGTCCCTTGTTTGTGTGGGGTGTTTATAAGAATAGGCCACACTGCCCCCTCCACGACACCATATGTTACAAAAACTAACACTAGACGATTTTTATTATTTTTTCTGTGTTAATCGGTGTGGTGGTTAACATGTAATGCATCGATGTTCCTTGTTGACATAGAGCATCGTACGATGTTTTATACTGTTTGGGCAATGCGTTTATAAGACCACCACGCACCGACGTCGGTGCGTATACCATGAATAACACACTGGTTTATTGATATATTTTTTTTTACCTGAAAAGTTAACAATTTATTTATAAAATATATTAATGAATGATATGGTACAGGTTTCATATTGATAAAGAAATGGTTGACAAGAGATCAAGTAACAAAAAGACTGATAACACATCAAGAAAAAAAAAATGCAAATTCTTTGTAAATTATTTACAAAAAATATTATTTTTGAGCATTTTGTAAGTTTAACTAATATGTATTATTTACTCTGTAACATGCAGAGCCACAAAATGATGAAGCTCGATAAGATTATTTTTGATCTAGGACTAGAGGAGCGTAAACGCTTGATGGAAAAAGTGCAAAAGGATGAATAAGGTGAATGAAAAAATACTATCGATCCAATATGAGTTTATTTTTTTAATTTTCATTAATAATATACTTAAAATTATTAGATAACATGTGTCAAACAATCTATTAATTCATATATGTTTAATATTCTACAGGGACCAACAATGCAGAAAAAGAATGTTGTTCTAAAAGAAAAAAAAAATAGAACATGCAAATGAAAATGAATTGCTCCTTATCTCATCTAGAGTGGTGCTGGAGGTTAATGAAATGGGGGAAAATTTTTACAAAAGTTTGAGGGATCTAGTGGAACGAATGTATAGACATTATTTCCACTTACAATACAAAAATTAATCCAATGATTCCAAGAACCAAATTTTATCTAAACTATAGGAATATTTTCCAGAGTATTGGTCAATGAAACATGTCAGACTTTTTACAACAAAAACGTACAACAACAAAAAAGAAGGAATGAAAAAAGTAATATTCCTTTAAATGTTTGTCTAGAATTATTTATAAATATCACTTTTATTATATTTACTTTTCATATATCAATAAAAAAATTAAATATTTTATTGTCATGTAATATTTTCAGGAAGGTTATGAAAATCTCAAAAGATGAATGAGCTGATATAAGAAATATGCCCGTAGGAATGTCCAAAAAGGTGTACAAGGAGATGGTCAAAGAAATGGACAAAATTGCATCACAGGAGGAGCCATCTCAACAACAACGTGTTTCAAATGTAATATGTAATCATTTATTTTTCAATCATTAGGTACAATAAATAAACAATTTAGCATTATATATTAACTTTCAAGTATTTTCTTGTAGAAAATAAAAGAAAATGGAACCCATTCAACACATAAAACAGGATGACAAGGAAGAAAAGGGTTGATATCTAAGTTTGTGAGTAATTGGTACTTCCTTATAACAACTTAACTAGATTTCATTTTTGTATATATTGAGTTGTTTTACAAAAATCATCATTGGATGTCTTCAAACAGGTGCTAACATACAAAGAAGAACTATCATATGAATTGATTGACATTGGGTTAAATATGTATTGTGAGTATATGTTGGCATATCAGAAATTAATTGTGGAATTTGTAAGCATCTATCGATCTTGTTTTACTTAGCTCCGTCTATAATTAATAGAAGAAAAAAATCTCTTATATTAAATATATGATTTGTTATGGGGTATAAAACTTGTAGGAAACAAAGTATGGAACTATGCCAACAGATGAAATCTTGAAAGATGGGATACTACATAGTTATGAAAGAATGTGTATATTTCATGAGTCAATTGTTGCTATGGTACGCCATTTATTTTCAATTTACATTGATGTATATTATTTAATATTGCAATTTTCATTATTCTCACCAATGTATATACACTCATTACAGTTTATTTTTATGTTTATAGATGGAAGGTGAAGAAGAAGAAAACAATAAACACCATGAACAAAATATTTTTAAAAATAACCAAAGTCACAGAAGTAGCTCTACCAGTGACAACAATTCAAGCGAAGAATGATGATCATTATGTTTGGATATCAAAGCAAGGCGTTGTATTTTTTGAAATATTTTTTTGTGAAATCAGACATTTTGTTTAATGTAATGGACATAGTGTCCCAATTGAAAGACAAAGGGATACCAATAATTGTCGCTGTGAAATGTAACACCACTGATTAAATTTATGGATGATTAAATATTATAATGAAGATATGTGAAATCTGATAATATGATATAACAAATTAATCCAAACATCACATTCAATTGCAGTAATAAAAATTTAATTGATATGAATATTGTTATAATATATGTATCATCTTTTCATGAATAATGAATTTTAAAAAATCACAATAATTATGATATGATATAACAAATTAATCCAAACATCACATTCAAATGCGTTAATAAAAATTTAATTAATATGAATATTGTTATAAGATGTGTTGATTTTTGATGAATAATGAATTTTAAAAAATCACAATAATTGCATTGTCACGGGTCAATCTTTCTAAAAATTACAAAATGAACACTGGTGTGTGTCAGTTACTGTACACTGGTGCATTTGTATGATACAACACACCAGTGCATTTCTACGACCTATAGGCAACACACAAATACCAATTCAAATTATAAATCTTGGTGTGTTTGTGCGATTTTGCGCACCAGTGTGTATATGTGAGACTACACACCAGTGCATTTGTACGACTTATGGGCACCGCACATATACCAATACGAATTAGAAAAATCGGTGCATTTTTCTGATACTGAACATCAGTGAGCTTCAATAAGACTACGTACCAATGCTTTAATACAACATATGGGCACTGCACAAATCCCAATACGAATTAGAACGACCTCATGCGTTGTATTACCTACAGTGCGCCCAGTGCGGTTGTATACCTTTACGACCCGGTGCATGCACCTTCGATCGCCCCGGGCTGACCGTCTATATGACACGCACTGGTGCGTTCACACCTTAGTAGCGCACCGATGAAAAAAAACATCTGTAATAACCTCTGGCCGCCCAGGTTTTTTATTTGTGTTGAAATTCTATTAAAAGCTCTGCCAAAACCTCCATTACCAAAAACAAATGTTGTAGAATGATTTTTTGACAATTTTGGCCTATTTTATAGCACTGAAAACCTCCTTTATAACCTCCGCTAGAGGATCTTCTCCTTGTAGTGCAAGGTCATGGGACACGTATTCCAAACTAAATGGTGGGAAAAACATTCTAGTGGATGTCACTTTCAGTTTATTATGGATAAGGAAATTAGAAAAGGAATTGGAAAAGGAAATGAGACATTAATTGGCATTTTATTTATGAAAATAAAGAAAAATAGGAGAAAGGGAAGGTTAAAGGGCACAGGTTGCATGTGAGAAGGAAATTGAAGGGAAAATGAAGAAAATAGAGGCCCCAATAATAAAAAGGCTTATTAGGATTAGTTCATGGCTTTTGTCAGTTCGAACCTCTCACATTTTTTGGTGGAGCTCTCTTCTATTCTCTCGTTCTCTCATACTCTTGCACACGTAGAGTGCTTGGAGAACTCTAGTATTCACTTGGATTTCGAGGAATATGGAAAATAAAAGCAGGAGGGTGCAAGGGAATAGATGGATTAGTGGCTACAATTGGATTTCTTTGCAAGTATCGAGTTGGAAGTATAATTTCGTTGATAGTTTTGGCATGCATGTTACATGCATGTGGTTTCTTAGTTATGAGTTGTCATTGGCATGGAGAATTTCCTCGATTGAAAATGGGTTTTTCCAAGCCTTTCCATTTCCTAAATAGCCATGGTGTTGTGGGATTTCCCATTTGTTTTTTTATTAGTTCTCATGTTCAATATGGTTGTGGGTTGAGTTACTAGTTCCTAGAACCTTGGTTGGACAAATGCTCTAGAATCCATGTAACAACTTGGGTTGAGTTACTAGTACTGGAAGCCTTGAATGGACAAATTTTCTGGATCCCTTGGTGGGTTGAGTTACTAGTCTTTGAGCCTTAGTTGGACAAACGTTCTGGAGCCCGATGACAACTATGGGTTGAGTTACTGGTCTTGGAAGCTGGGTTGGAACAAACTCTCTGGAGCCTTGGACAACTTTGGTAGAGACAAATATGGTTATGGTTAGTGATGTCCGACTGTGAGGTGGTATCATTGGTCGAGGGTTGAGGTGGTATGGCCTCTGGAAGCCCTGGTTTGATTTTTCTTGGTTTATTCCATGAGATCCCACATTCATGCTTGGAATATGGCAGGGGGTTGATTGGATGAAAGAGAGGTTTGGTTCAACCTAATCTATGGTCGGGTGGTATGTGGAAGTCCCTAACTTGGTTAAATTTTATATGATATTAAGAGCTTCTTTCCTCTTGTATTTTATGATTAAATGTACCTATTATTATGTGGATTTAATGGTTGTTCTACCATTGCTATACTACTCATTATATGCTGGTTATAAGCATGGATTTATGACAGATTATAGCTATGGCTCTCATCATGTTTTCAGTAGTAAATGAAATTGTAATGAATGCATGATCTAATATATGATATTGTAGCTATTATGAGAGGGAATGAAACCTTTTTAATGGTTCTAAGATAAGTATGAGATCCCTATGTTCATATGTGTATCTATGACCTGTACATTTCATGTTCATGATGTGTTTGAAGAAATGTTTGTCATGGCTAGGCCTAGTTAGGTCAATTTATTGTTTAAGATTTGTATGGAAGGATTTTTCCTTGTGTCATTCAAGGTTCTGGAAAATTTCATCAAGTTCTGGGCAAAGGATTGGATCCTAGCCTGAAAAAAGCGGCTCAAATCCTGCGATTGCATACACAAAACTGGGTGAAAAAGACTGCAATTTCTCCCTTGTAGGCATCATGCATGATACTGGAGGGTTACATTCGAATTTTAGTAGTGTTGTTCCAAGGTCTGGGATTTCAGGGCACTGAAACAAAGTTTTATCTCAGGGCTTGGGCACCTGGAAGGGTGGTTTAGCCCTTGGGGGTCCTGTAGCACTTGAGGGAAGTCATTAAGGTTTTTGTCTTGTCAATTCCACTTCCTTAAGGTGATATAGGAGGTTGAATAATATAATAGTAACTCTTTGTCACATGTTTACCCTAGCAGTCCAGTAAATTGGGTAAACATGAGAGGAGGGTGTTACACAAACTCATTTTTTGAGCTATTTTTCAATAGCTACATGAAATAAGGAAAAAATAAGCAAAGTAACAAAAAAAAAAGATAATTCTTTAAAAAGGATTTTAAAAGGAATAAATATATTATGCCCTAAATAATTTATAATATGATAGAGATGGAAATAAATTACAAGGAAAGCATGGAAAGGAGAAAAACATCGATAACTTAATAACATTTATCAAATAAATACATTACATATTCCATATTGACGGAAACTTGATATGCACTGAACAAAAAATAGATCGATAAAAGGTATTACCGTCCATGTTATTCACAAAGAACAAAAACCCCAATTAGTACAATTCTGTGTATGTTGCAAACAACAAAATACAGGTTCTAGAAAATCAAACATATACAAGCCCCAAATTTTGAAAATTTGTGCAGGGCTCACATAATATAGAGAATCAGCCAATGGGATTCTAGTGAAAATGCAGGGGCACTAGCATGCCAAACATCCCACCAGGGTTCAAATTCCCTCAACAAGGGAACCAAAGAAAATATAGAAGACTTTTCTTAAAACTGGATTTGGTTCAAAATCATCATGCTTGAAACTGGATAGTGAGATTAGCATCAACTATTTTAAGAAAAAATTTAAAATGAGCACATAATATAAAGTTGTAAAAAATTGAGGAAATATTTCCTCCAATAATGATTAATATGTAAAAGAGAAAAGGCATAAATATATTACATCCTCAAGAACTCATAATATGCTAGAGATAAGAGAGATGGAGAGAAAAATAACGAGAGATGGAGAGAAGGGGGGAGAGAAGGAGAGATGGAGGGATATACTAATAGAGTTGGGGTTGGAGAGAGAGAGAGAGAGAGAGAGAGAGAGAGAGAGGAAGGAAGAGAGAGGATTTGAGAGAGGGAAGGAAATAGAGATGGAGTTAGAGGGGGGGGAGATGGAGGTAAGAAGAAATACATAAAGAGAGAGAGAAAGGGGGAGAAAGACAGAGGGAGTGATAAGGAAGATGGAGAAAGATGGAGAGAGGACAATAGGAGGAAAGATATATACAAACGTGGGAGAGGGAGAGAAGGGGAAGATAGAGATATAGATGGAAGGTTAATGTAGGGAAGAAGAGAGAGATGGAGAGAGGGAGGGAGGGACACAGAGCTTGATAGATATGGAGTGAGAGAGCGTGGGGGTGAGATAGACAGAAAAATAAGGAGAGACAGAGGGAGATATAGATATAGATGGAGGGGAGAGAGAGGGAAGAAGATTTCTTTCACTAAATGCATTGATTTCAATGTACATGGTGATTTCTAATCATATTTGATTGCTTGCACTAGATGCATTGATTTTAGTGTAGATATTAATTTCTAATGATATTTGATTTCTTACACTAGATGCATTGATTTCAATGTAGATGATTTCTAATCCTATTTGATTTCTTGCACTATATGCATTGATACATGTAGATGTTGATTTCTAATTATATTTGATTGCTTTCACTAGATGCATTGATTTCAGTGTAGATGCTTTCTAATCCTGTTTGATTGCTTGCACTAAATGCATCGATTTCAGTGTAGATGGCAATTGCTAATCCTATTTGATTGCTTGCACTAAATGCAATGATTTCAGTGTGGATGTTGGTTTCTAATCCTATTTTCTTACTTGCACTTTATGCATTTATTTGAGTGTAGATGTTGATATCTAATTTTGTTTGATTGCTTTCATTAGGTGCATTGATTTAAGTGTAGAAGTTGTTTTCTAATATTATTTGATTGCTTGCATTAGATGCATTGATTTTAGTGTAGATTTTGATTTATGATTTGATGTAATTGGATGTATGATGGTCCATTAATTTTAAAGTGATTGGATTAACATTGTGCATTGATTTCAGTGTAGGTACAAAAAAGTATTGACAATGTACATTGATTTTTGTGTTATAGTACATTGATGGTGATTTCTAATCCTATTTGATTTCTTGCACTAGTTGAATTAATTTTAGTGTATATATTGATTTCTAATGATATTTTATTGCTTGCATAAAATGCATTGATTTTGACGTAGATGATTTCTAATTCTATTTGATTGCTTTCACTAAATGCATTGATTTCAGTGTAGACGGTGATTTGTAATTCTTTTTTTATTGCTTGCACTAGATGCATCGATTTCAATGTAGACGTTGATTTCTAATTATATTTGAATGTTTGCACTGGATTCTTTGATTTCAATGTAGATGATTTCTAATACTATTTTATTGCATGCACTAAATATATTGATTTCAATGTAGATGGTGATTTCTAATCCTATTTGATTGCTTGCACTAAATGCATTGATTTCAGTGTAGATGTTGGTTTCTAATACTCTTTTCTTACTTGCACTAGATGCATTGATTTCAATGGAGAACTTGTTTTCTAATATTATTTTATTTCTTTCATTAGATTCATTGATTTTTGTGTAGATGTTGATTTTTTATTTGATGTAATTGTATGTATGATGATACATTAATTTTAAAGTGATTGTATTATCAATGTGCATTGGTTTCAATGTAAGTACAAAAAATTATTGACAATGTATATTAATTTTGGTTTTATAGTAATTCAACCTATTAATATTGGAGAGAAAGAGAGACAAGGTATGATGTTTACTACAACACCTCGAGCCAAAAATTTAAATGGTTTACAATAAGAATAGAAGAAGAAAATATTTTAAGATTGATCACAATGAAGAGTCCTATTTGTAATTGACTACATTCTTATCATTCACATTTTCTATCATTCAACACTATTATTGTCACTTTACATTCAAAAATTTTATTTCATAATTTTTCATCATTAAAGTTATTAACAATATTTATCATCTCAACAAACTTAGGTAACTAAGAAAGTTTAAAATGAAAATGACCAAGTTAATCTAAGACATATTTAGCATATTTAAAATTAATATATTAATATTAGATATATTTACATATTATTGATAAAATTAATCATATCTTCGATAGATTTTCATTGGCCGCACAAGACTAAAACCATCCTAGATCCATCTTAACTCTAGAACTATCAAGCGCCGAGAGGGATCAAATCTTTCGAGGTGCAAACCTTTCCTCAAGTTTTTTACTCAAAAAATAGGTTTTCACCACGAGAAAGTTGATCCCTCTCGACGCTTGATAGATCTGGAATTTAGATGGATCTAGATTGATAAAATATGAAGCAAACAACAATAAAAATGTAATGAGTTGTGGCATATAAATGATGAAAATTTCACAATGAAATCCATTAGCACTAGTAAGTGCAGATACTATGTGATGGACTTCAACCCATACAGAATTCATTTCAAAGATTTTATTTGTTTTAGTGGTGAAGTATAGTATTGGAAACTTGAGAAACATGGCACTAGATTCTGGAATAAGTTGGTCGATAACTTGGACTAGCTATCTAGTCAATTGAGTTAGTGTCAAATTGAATGGGTCAACTGACTCAGGACCAAGCTTGGAAGGTTATCCAACTCGCAATTCAATCATGCAAAAACACACTTAGTATGGTTATGTGTATGTCGCAAACAACAAGATACAGGTTATGGAAAATCAAACATATACAAGCCGCAAATTTTGAAAATTTGTGAAGGTTTCACATAATATAAAGATTTAGCAAATGGAATTGTGGTGCAAATGCAGGGACAGGTCATTTCACCTGTGTTATTATGAACATTCATGATATAATTTTATGGTATGACCAGGCAATAATTAAATGACCACGTAAAGGGCTCTACTAAAAACAACAGAGGTGGATATGCCTTACCTCATAGTGGGTGGTAGAAACAGTGTGCGGGGAATGTTGTAGCATAATCATGCATTTTACGGTTAGAGAGATTTCCACTACAACTTTCAGTGTCGTATTTGTCTTTGGCCTTGGAGAATTATAGTCCATTCCTTGATCAGAACCAAATCAAAATGTAAAAATGGAAAACATGAAACTATGATTTGAAATTTAAAACCACTCAAGCCCAGCGTAAATCAGGTGTAACTGCATCAGAAGACCGAATTTAATGGAAATTCATATCAACTTAATGAATATCAATGAAATTCTTGAAATTACAATAAAACAATGTTAATCTCATTCTCAATTGACATTGTATGGCAGCGCAATTTTAACTTCAATAAAATACCATCGGTCTGGAGGGCCAGTCGTTGCTTCATCACCAGAGGGAGATACATTGTCACTAGTGCCTTCGATGTCTTTCTCTCCTTGTTTGTTGCCTTCCTCATCTTGTTTCCAAGCCAATATTGTTTACTTCACATATTGAAGAAAACATTCTAAAACATGCATCCAAAAAGAAATGAATGATAAATATAGGTGTAGGATACTAAAAATAGAAACATAAATAACATACATTTTTCATCGTAAATTGTGTCAATCTTATAGTTCTTGAAGTGTCAATCTTATAGTTCTTGAACTGATAGAGAGTATTGTTTTATTGCACTAGTGTAACCAATAAAAACTCTATTGGCACTTTGCATCTAAAACTTTCAATTTAAGGGAATGACAAACTAGTTGCCTACATAATGTGTAAACACTAAACAAATTACTGAAGAAATTTCAAATTTCTAGATGCCTTAGGAAAATAATTCAGATAAAGACCTTGGAAAAAAAAAGCAACTCGGATAAAGAGTATAAATACGTGATGTGAATCAGAAAACCTTTTGGAATATCATTCTAATGCAAATTAAGACACGCAATGATGAATTTACCTTTCAACTTCTGGTCATAAGCATCCCTGACCTCCACATTAAAGCCACAACATCCACATTTAAAGGATCCTTTGTCTCAGGATATAATAGAAGTTGAGGAAGAAATATTTCAAATACATTCACAATATCTGCAAATGTAATACAAGATAGCAATAGATTGACAAAAAGATTGAGCATAATAAATTGCAGTAAACCTAGATGAAAAACCAAGAGGCTCATTCCTTGGTAATCACAAAAAAAAATCACTTCTTGAATAAATAATCAAGAAAATTTGCATGGTTAATTTGATAATTTCTTCCATATCATATATTGGAGACCATGTTTGATCAAGAACGTCAAGAAAAAGTTTTCCAAGTCCGAAGTGAGAAGAAAATGAATCTTAGTTGGAAAAACATCAAATTATTATGTATAAAATGATACATCAAATGGAAGAATTAGGGTGACCTAGCACCACCAGTTTTGAGTCTAGAAAAATCTTTTAGTTTTGTTTGGAAATAAAAAATTATGTTTGATAAGGTATTATTACTTAAGTGCATAGAGTATAGATATCTCTTTCATGTATTTGAAATAGCAACACAAAACTAGCCTACGCAAATCTAACATTTTCTTCACTATAGTTAAGTTATACAGGTAGTGTCTTGCAAGTTTCTTACAAACTACATGCAAAAGTTCATACTTCATGCAATAGAAGCTAAAGTTCCATGAAATTTCATGCGTTGCACATCGAAGACATAGAAAAAGAGAATAAATTCTTCTTTGAAGAGTCATCCACTCATTATTCAACACAATGTTCATATATGAGTGATTTATCCTCGACTAAGTCACCTCAACTCATTGAAAAATTCTCTGAAATAGGTTCCCCAACTCTATAATAGTTAACCCTTGGAAAATGAATTAGTGTGATTTATGGCTAGTTCATATTATGGTGAGAGATAACCCCTTATTGGGCCTCTATCTTAGCTCAGTACATAGTCCTTGATATCTATCCTTTCATAGAATTCATAGAACTATGTGCTCATAATTAGAATCCCTCATACATCCCAGATTTGGAAATAGAAATACCAAAGGTAACTGGACTTTTTGATGCTCTACAATCAAAAGATGTTATCTGTCAATTTAATGGATACTGGCCAAAACCTGAAGAGTTAAATGCATGGATACACCAAAGCTGGACCATAAATTGTGATATTTATCTCTGCGCAAAAGTCTTCTTCATGGTTCAATTTGATAACATGGAAGACTACAGCTTAGCTAAAAATGACGGACCATGGTTCTGGGGAAGAGCGGGTCTCTTTGTAACTCCATGGTTCCCTGGGTTTGATGCAAATTCAATGGTGGTTACTAAAATCCCTGTTTGGGTGAGTCTGCACAACCTACCACTCCATTTCGAGCATCATCAGGTCTTAGAAAACATTGGGAACCCTCTAGGAAGATTCATAAAGCTAGATCGAGAGAGAATGGACATAGGGATATTCACCTTTGCACGTGTTTGCGTGGAGATGGACTTAAGCAAAGGTCTACCAGATTGCATACACCTAATTCACAAAGGCCTTAAGTGGACACAAACATTATATTTCGAAAAAACTGCCTTTAGATGTCAGGTATGCCACCAAACTGGAACTTACAAAACACCTGCACACTATCAAAGAAAAAAACAACCAAGAAGCCACAAAAGAAGAAAGGCTAACAATTTCCGGATTTGCAAATTTTAGATGAGGAGGAAGAAAAAATTGAAAGAAAATCAGATGCAAACAGAAACAAAAAATTAGCAAGATACAACCGGAAAAGGAAGTAGGAAAGATGGAAGAAAAAAAGGAAAATGATGAGAAATCATCTCTTCCTACAAATGATTAATCCTAACAGGATGAACAGATCGGTGAGCAAGGTGTGGTGGGCACTAAGCGAGCACATGTATCTGAGAGTTATGATTTCGAAAAATATGTTCAACTCTCTTCTAGCAGGGAGTTGGCAATTATCCCCTCTGCTTCTTCATTGGATGGCCGACAAAAAGTTCAAAAGAAAAAAGGCAAAAAATATAAGTCCAATGTTTCTTGCATTGTGTAATTTTAGTAGTGTTTTCGTCAATCTGCCCAAGCCTTATTTTTCATAGGGCGATCCTCTCTTATGGAACGCTGCAGCATCTACGATGTAAATTTTTGTAAGTTTTTATAAAAAGTTCAATTTTTTCTTTGGAAAAAAATAATAATATTTAGAATCCCTCTAGATTCAGCTTCAGGTGCTATGATTCAGGAGGTTCAACATCCCAACCTAATGCCTCGGGTTCTGGTTTTCCATTTTGTGCAACCCGAACATAAGTATACATGCGGAAAAGTGATAAACATTTGGGATGACAAATTGTAGTTCTTAGTGTATAAATTAATGTTATCTTCCACTTATAATAATAATGAAAAATATAACATAAACATTAAATATAGTCCATAAAAATATAAATGTTGTAGAGTAAACATAAGAGGCTTGCATGTATCCCACGTGCTTTCTTTGGCAATCCCATGGTGAGTGTGTTCTTAAATGTCCACCCAGCATCACATCAACTGTAGCCTGCCCATCCACATCCAAAACCTATAGTGAATCTCCTGCTCAAAATGCTAAGGCTCCAATGAATCTATTACGGCCCAGTATAGTGAGCAAGACCCAAATGATCAATTCTTTCATTATAGAGAGAGATAATGGATGGGGTTAAAAACCACTTATAGTTGGATGAGAGAGCCCAGGGAAGAAGGCAGGGCTGGGAAGGGAGAATCCAAGCTATTTCTTACTATGGAAACTATATAAGGAGATCCTTCAGGTTTAAGCAAATTCCATTGAAGAACCACCATTTGATTAAGTTTAATGTATCAAACATTTTTTTCGAGTAACTTAATGCAATTTCTTTTTATTACCTTAATTGCAAGTGTGGTGTTGGGTCTCCAAAATGTATTTAAAATGACATATATTTTCACTTCATTCACACCCTAATTTCGCCTTTATCACCTTCATTCCATCAATTTGTCACTATATATCCTTACATCTCTATCATCATATGGGTTCATAATTATACTTTCCTAAAGTTATATTTTTCAAGTGTTTACAGTGAATTAATGGTTAAAAAATAGAAAAATGACATATACTTGCTAATATCTAAATGTGGCTTGAGTTTCATGACAAGTGTAGGTCATTTGGAAGCTTCCAAGACAATTTTATGTGGCCTCCAAGGATCAATTTCGAATTCTGTTCAAGGTTGGAGGAAGATTTTGGATAGGAATCAACCATATCTCATGGAGAAAAATCATGGATAAAGGGATATGTGTCTAATTGGTTGAGATTTTTAGGAATCTAGGGAGAGAATAGTGGATCCTCATTAATGAGGTATATTCTTATTTTTTTGTATAAATAGGATAGCCTTATCCTCTCAAAGGCATGTGTAAAGTTTGGAGTTATGCTCATGTTTGAATAAAGAATTTGATTTGGCGTTGTTATCACTATACTTTTTTTTTTTTTTAAACATGGCATGTCAACTCTGTTTTGATCATCATCTAAATATTTTTGAAGGTCATTTGAGTATGGTTAAGGGTATGTCATACTTTTGGAGGTTTAGTGTTCACCATAAAATTTAAAAAAAAGGTCTTTTAGGTCCATTCCACAGTCAAAAAGTTCACATTTTTCATTTAAGGGTCATCTAAGTAGGTTTTAGGTTGATTTCCTGCAATTAGCTACAAATCCACAATTACGTAGCGTTTATAGTTCAAAAAACAAGTTTTGCGCTATGAAAGCGTTGCTTCTTTCGTAGCGCAAATTGAAAAATTTACACAGTGAGCACTATGACAGTGCGGCTTCGTAGCTATCGTGTCAAATAAACCGGGATTTTTCAGTTTCAGTTGGGAAATGACATGATAGGAGTATGGTGAGTCAGTTAATTAACATATTCATAGTACTCACTTGTCCTACATTCATCATATTCATGATAGGGTATCAATCAATCATCATTTGGTCATGAAGTGACATCTCCAATTCGAATTCTTTTTGCCTAATTGAGTCATTCCTGTTTCATTCACCTTCACATATGATGTCCGAGCTCTGAAACAACGAGGATAAGTTTATGGTTGTTCTATCCAAAGAAAACTCTCATCAAATCAAGCGAGGTTGTTCATCTGGTCAAGAGAGGCTGCTTTATAGGTTTTAGAGAAACAAACAGGTTTACTATAGGAAACATGGCAGAAGAAAAGAAGATTCACAGAGGGGGACATTGTCTAAGATACGAACCTGAGAATGCAAACGCTGTTATGGAAGATCAAATGGTGATGGAGGCTTTTAGCAAGGTTGGCTGTCTCAAATTTTGTGAAAAGCTACAGGTTTGCCACACTCAAGTGTCCAAAGAGTTTGCTCTACATTTTAGTGGAACCACTACCAAATTTGGAATGATAAATATGCCAGTGACAACTGAGGTCATAACTGCTGTGACAGAGATACCAAGGGGACAGGAATCTTGGTTTAAAGGTTTTAGGTTTGACATGGAGCCATGCAAGGAGTTTATGAAACCTGAATTTGTAGATATGGATTTGAACAATGCAATACCCAGGAGTTATATCAAGGATAACTATACAAAGTTGCTTTTCAACATCCAAAGATATTTCACATGTGAAGGCAGGTACCATAAAGTCTACACTTATCATTTTAAACTGTTGTTGCACTTCACAGGAGTGATATCATTAGATTTACCATTTTTCTTGCATAGAAGCCTTTCCAAAATGGCTGACAAAGTCTAAGCTAAATCTGATGGTTGTGAAACATCTCTGTTTCATCATGTAATATCCCTACTTAGCCTAAGCTAAGTGGAATATTCATTTTTTGTTTTATTTCCTGTTGCATGAATAAATGAATAAATGAGGACATGTAAAACTCCTAAGAAGACTGAATAAATCAATGCCCATGTGAACACAGATAAATCAGGGCCATGTAAATAATCACTTGCAGGTTTGAAAGGGGTTTGAGCTGTGAGACTGGGTCAACCTTGATCAAATCTACAACGATGTCTAGGTTCAATGCATCTCCTAAAGGGACATCGCAGTTTTAGAAGGAGGCCCCTCATGTGAAAAGAGCTAACTCATCAAGGTGGTTTAGGGTTTGCAAAGTCTCTCATCTTATAAAAGGAAGGGGAAGGAAGCAAGAGGTGGTTTTTGATTGATCATATTTCTAAGTATTTTGTCTTCTTAGACAAATACTATTCTCTGTTGTTTAGTGGAGGATTGTGCTTGGAGTTCCTATGCAGGGATTTCACCTCTTCCCTTGAGGATTCTTGGAGGAGTATTTGCTGAATTGATCCACTATCAGGCTTGAGGCCAAGCTCTACTTACAATTACAGTGCTGATACATTGAGGGTTTTGCTGCTCTTGCAAGCTGCTGCAAGTGGGATTCTAGATCTACAGAGATCTAGCTTGTTTTGGGAGCCTCTTCTCATGGAGTGTGTCTTTTAACCTCCTGGAAGAGTGCCTCTCCTGTTTATACTTCAGATCTGTAACTTGGTAGTGGCCATCCATGTCATTTTTAGCTACAATGTTGTTTCCATTGATGGACTGCGTTATTTTGATATGAGTTTCTTTCTGGTGTTTTGATCATTGTTTTGATGAGAGATCTCTAGTGCTAGGCTTTTCCTTCCACTTACGTGATCCATGGATTAACTTGCTGATCCATTTTATATTTAGATCTGATCTATTGTAATGAAATGTAATATTCATAAATTACTGCAGCATTTTACAGATCTGCAACTTGTAACTCAGATCTACTCTTATTTATGTATGATTTGGTCAAAACCCCAAGGGGATATTGTAAAGAAAACTATCTAGTTTCCAGATCTAAAATATATCTGATGTTTTGTCCATAGATCTGTCCTAGATCTGAGTTGTAATATGCAGTTTCTACAGCTCTTGAAAATAACGCTGTTGAGCCATTTCTACTGATATATACATGTTGTAGCTCTCTTTTATGAAGATATCTTTCTCTCTTGTCTCATGTAATATACTGTATATTGAAAGAGCTTCACTTTACTTCTAATTTTCTGCTGTAAATTCATTTGTTAATCATATTTGATGGCCTCTTACTCATATTGTCCAAGACTGCATTATTCTTGAGGAAGTTTGTTGTGCATATCTGCAGCCCCTCTTGTAGGGTGTTTTTCAGCTAGACTAGGTTGTGGGAGACCTGTTTACCACACCTAGTTTGATTTTTTTTTCTCCCCTTGTGGATCTAGAATCTAGATCTGCTGATCTAAGGGATCAAAGGGTTGTAAACTCATTTCTGTACATCAATCTTTCATGAAGTGCATTATTTTCCAAGCTTGTCGTGCAACCCCCAATTTGGGAACATTACAATGGTATCAGAGCTCCTTTCTTGGCACAACCTGTGCTTGCCTTGGAGCACCAACCATGTTGCATTTAGAAGAAGATGATCCTCTTAATGAGAGGGAGAAGAGGTACCAAAATAGAAGTCATAATAAGTATGAATATACTACTGAAGATCAAGACAAGGGTAAAGCCCCTAAAACTACCAGTGATAAAGAAGGAGAGGAGTTTTCAAGAACTCTGTTAGTGGCCATACAAGATCTTGCCAAGGAGATCAAGGAGATGAGGGTGGAAAGAATGAGGGAATCTATTGGGAGATTTCATCAAGGAGAAAGCTCTGACATGTCTCATCATGGGACTGGTCAACTAGTGAATCTGCCACAAGCCCCTCAAGCCTCACAACACTCCACTATGTCTAATTTCTTGGCTATGGAGAATGAAGGACCACAAGAGAAATCCTCCCTTGAAGGTCACTTTGTGGAGTATGACTCTCAGAGTAAGAGATTCAAGGATAACTTGAGTTTCCAAGATTTTTGTCACCTCAAGGACAGAAGAAGACCAGGGCAGCAGTATAGAGATGGTGGTTTCTTTCATGGTAGACACCACACTATGGGCAGATTATTTTTGCCCAAGTTTGATGGATCATCCTCCATCTCTGCCAAGGCATGGGTAGAAAAGGTGGATATCTATTTTCAGTTGAAAAAAGTCCCTGAAGTTGAAGCCATCAAGATTGCAGCGTTGCACTTTGAAGGTGAAGCACACAACTGGTGGTTCCATGGGTTGTCTACATTGGGACACAGCAATGTGACTACTTATGTTGAGTTCACTAGAAGACTGGTGGAGAGGTTTGACAGGAAGGATCCTAAAGCACCCTTCATAAGCCTTGCAAATCTTAAGCAGTTAGGAGATGTAGAGACTTATATCTCTAAATTTCTAAGATTATCAGTCATGGTCCTTGATCTATCTGTAGCAAGGAGAGTCTACATGTTCATCGATGGCCTGGAGGAACCTTTGCATGGGTTGGTTAAATCTACCAAGCCCATCACTTTGCATGATGCCATTGAGAGAGCTAGAGATCTCCAAGATGCCTTGCCAAAAGCAAAGGCAAATTTCCAAAGCAAGGCCCCTCACTTTTCTAAGGGGAAGGAAGGAAAAGCTGCTCCTCCCAAGGAGAGCTCTTTGAAGAAACCTCTTGATATTGAACTCAGGAGGGAATTGAGGAAGAAGATACTGTGCTTCACTTGCCTAGAGTCATGGGCACCAGGACACGGGTGTGTTGCTGACAAAGCACACTACATAGAAGTCTTCTCAGATTTTGAGGAGGAAGATGAAGGTGATGAACCTAGGAGGGGTCACAGCGCTGATGATGAAGATGAGGGAGATCAAACACCATCCAAAGATGGAAAGGGGGCCTTTGCTCCAACAAGTGGGACTCTTGCCTCTTTGAGGGGAGTTCCTAAGTACTTGACCCTAAGAGTACAAGGTTCAGTCATGAATCAGAGAATATCTGTCCTAATTGACAATGGGGCATCCCATAACTTTATTGATGCTCACCTTGTGCAAAGAACATGAATCCCCACTGATAATTTTGAGGGATTTTCTATTTTGGTCCCAGGAGATAGAACCATGTAATGCATGCAATATGTCCCATCACTCTCTGTCACAATGGGATCCTACACTTTGGTGGATCACTTATTTGTAGTTGACATACCAGATACCAAAATCATCTTGGGTGTCCAATGGTTGATTACCTTGGGGAAGGTTACCACTGATTGGAAAGCCTTGAAAATGGAGTGGGTGGATTTGAAGAGTGGGAAACCAAAAATTATTCAAGGCATGCACACTTATCCTTCACCTAATGTTTCCACACAAACAACTGAGATGGATTTGCGCAGTGGAGGCAGGGATCTCACAGTTCCTTCTCTCATGTTCATGAGGATGCTGCAATGGACATTCTTATCTCATGGAAAGCCACCTAGAATGCCATCAGATTCAGATCTTGTGCATAAAGCCTCACAAAGTGCTGCTCCAAATATAGATCCAAGAAGGATTGGAGCAATGAAAGATCAAGCTACAGCGTTGTGGGAGGAGAAGAAGGGGAGGATCAGCCTCCCAAAAAACATTTTTGGCATGTGTAATGTCAAAGAGGAAATTAGCAACAAGACAAGCACTCCCATGGATGTATCAGTAGCACTGTCTTTGTTGAGTAGTGTGGATCTTTATTGGAAATCTCAACTACTTGTAGAGTATTCCAAAGATCTCCACACAATTATGATACTAGATGGCATGCATCAAGAAGAGGGCTACTTGGTCCTAGGAGGAGTCATCTATTATCATGGTAAGGTCTTCTTGGCTAGAGCTTCCAAGCTCAAGCAAAAGATTCTACAAGGAGCATATGAAGAATTCTTCCTCAACCATATGTATTAAATGAAGATCTATTCCCTGATCATGAAAATTTTTGAATGGGAAGGCATGAGGGAAGACTTACATCAGCACTTTCAAGAGTGCAATAGTTATGGAGGATTGGGGCAGCCAATGGAATCTTTTCAAGAGTCATCTTAGCCAGCTCTTCCTTTTCTTGAGAGGAGGGGAATGCTCATACACCACTCCATGTGTGTGAAGGACTATGATGGTAAAGGATTTGATCATGAAAATCAAGTTGTATTTTCTGATCTATTACATTCCTTTGCCATGTTTTTGTAGGATATGACTCCTAAAGGGAGTGAGAGATCATGTGGATCTCATGGTTTTTTGGGGGCCAAGGAAAATTCTGAGCTTGGCCACTCCCTTTTTGTGCAAAGGGAGATTCCTTTTCATGATGGTGCTTCCCAAAGGCACCAAACTTATGTAACACCTTCAGCCATGTTAAGGTGACTCATGCAGGAGAAGTGTGGTGGGAATGCCACTTGCCATACCTGGATCTAATGAAGACAAGAGGTGCACTACGTTGGCATCACATGTGGGATTTTGACCCACCTCCTCAACTCTAGATTTCAGTTTGCATCTATGTATTCTTGCTTCCATACATTGATGATATAGTTGTATTGTTTATGGGATTGTATGGACAGAGGATGAGCAGTGTGTATGTACCACATGGTTTGGAACTTCAATATGTACTTCATGATACATGTTTTATATGTAGCATTGCTCCAACTATGTTTATTTCTATTGAGTTCTTTACTCCTGAAGGGATGGACTATGCACATATTATGTTTGCCTTGGAGGAAAAATTCATGATGCTTTAGCTTGTTGAGCACATGGCTTATGATGAGGACTTTATCCTTGATGATGCCAACAATGAAGGAGGAGAAGTACTACAGCTCTTACCCTATTAGTTGCTTGAGGACAAGAAACATTTTGGAGGGGAGGACTGTAATATTCCTACTTAGCCTAAGCTAAGTGGAATATTCATTTTTTGTTTTATTTCTTGTTGTATGAATAAATGAATAAAGGAGGACATGTAAAACTCCTAAGAAGACTGAATAAATCAATGCCCATGTGAACACAGATAAATCAGGGCCATGCAAATAATCACTTGCAAGTGTGAAAGGGGTTTGAGCTGTGAGACTGGGTCAACCTTGACCAAATCTACAACACTATCTAGGTTCAATGCATCTCCTAAAGGGACATCACAATTTTAGAAGGAGGCCCCTCATGTGAAAAGAGCTAACTCATCAAGGTGGTTTAGGGTTTGCAAAGGCTCTCATCTTATAAAAGGAAGGGGAAGGCAGCAAGAGGAGGTTTTTGATTGATCATATTTCTGAGTATTTTGTATGCTTAGACAAATATTATTCTCTGTTCTTTAGTGGAGGATTGTGCTTGGAGTTCCTATGCAGGGATTTCACCTCTTCCCTTGAGGATTCTTGGAGGAGTATTTGATGAATTCATCCAATATCAGGCTTGAGGCCAAGCTCTACTTACAATTGTAGCGCTGATCCATTGAGGGTTTTGCTACTCTTGCAAGTTGCAGCAAGTGGGATTTTAGATCTGCAGAGATCTAGCTTGTTTTGGGAGCCTCTTCTCATGGAGTGTGTCTTTTAACCTCCTGGAAGAGTGCCTCTCCTGTTTATACTTTAGATCTGTAACTTGGCAGTGGCCATCCATGTCATTTTGAGCTACAGTGCTATTTCCATTGATGGACTGCGTTATTTTGATATGAGGTTCTTTCTGGTGTTTTGATCACTGTTTTAATGAGAGATCTCTAGTGCTGGGCTTTTCCTTCCACTTAGGTGATCCATGGATTAGCTTGCTGATCCATGTTCTATTTAGAAATGACTATTTTAATGAAATGTAATATTCATAAATTACTGCAACATTTTACAAATCTGCAACTTGTAACTCAGATCTACTCGTATTTATGCATGATTTGGTCAAAACCCCAAGGGGATCTTGTAAAGAAAAATATCTAGTTTCCAGATCTGAAATAGATCTGATGTTTTGTCCACAGATCTGTCCTAGATCTGAGTTGTAATATGCAACTTCTACAACTCCTGAAAATAACGTTGTTAAGCCATTTCTGTTGATATATACATGTTGTAGCTCTCTTTTCTGAAGATATCTTGCTCTCTTGTCTCATGTAATCTACTGTATATTGAGAGAGATTCACTTTACTTATGATTTGCTGCTGTACATTGATTTGTTAATTTTATTTGATGGCCTCCTGTTCATATTTTCCAAGACTGCATTATTCTTGAGGCAGTTTGTTGTGCATAGCTGCAACCCCTCTTGTAGGGTGTTTTTCAGCTAGACTAGGTTGTGGGAGACCTGTTTACCACACCTAGTTTGATTTGTTTTTACTCCCCTTGTGGATCTAGACTCCAGATCTTCTGATCTAAGGGATACAAGGGTTGTAAACTCATTTCTGTACATCAATATTTCAGGAAGTGCGTTATTTTCCAAGCTTGTTGTGCAACCCCCAATTTGGGAACATTACACATCATGGTTTGATTAAGTTACTGGTTTTAAATGAGCTACAGAAAATAAATAGAGATTGGTCTTCCTTTTTATTTATGAGTGGATTTGAAATGGAAGTCCTCACTCCAGATAGAAACCCTAAGATCAAGGGAAATATTTCAACACCAATAGCAGAATCCAGTCAGCCAGTGGTTACCAAATCTAAGAGGTTTGTGAAGTTGAAACCTAGGAAACATGTTGAAGATAGAATTAAGAAAGCATCAGTGCTTGTTGAAAAAACCCCATCATCTGCAAAACAGAAAGTAGAAAAGGTCAAAGAAACAAAACAGAAATAGGTGGCCAGTAAGCAAGATAGCACAACATTGAAAAGACAGAATTCAAGAGGTTGAAGGTTGTTTGGGAAGGTCAAACAGTTTCTAGGTCAGAGATCCCAATCAGTGCCCAACAGTTCTTTACATGGACAATCCCAGCTATTAAAGAAACCAGGTTTGTGAGAGTGATAAATACTCATTTGAGAGAAAATAATAGGAAGCTAAGAAGCCAAGTGAGATATTTGGAGCTACAATTAAAACAGTCTCAAGATTAACTAAAGAGCAAAGGTATAAAATGAAAAATTCAAAACAAACTCTAAATGGAAAATGAAGATAAAATTTTGTGAATATTATGTTCTTAGTTCAAATTTCTGATGGTTTTAATGAAGACACTGATTTTTTGAAGTTGTGGTACCTTTTTGTTTTAAAATTTTATGAAAATATGGAAAAAACTGCTTCCACAGCAGTTTCGTAGTGCCTATAGTGCAAAAAAGGTGAAAAGTGCTACGAAATTGCTGTAGCAGCTTTTTCACCCTTTTCCTTATCAAATTTTGGAAGGAAGACCAAGAATTTTGATTTGAAATTCTTAAGGGAGATATATCAAATGAATATCAAAGTAAATCTGAAGGAAAGGAAGTTAAATTTTGAAGGAATGTGGTAAAAAATACCATGCTACGAAAAGCGCTATGAAACTGTGATGAAACTGTGATGCTTTCGTAGCGCAAGTCTGTTTTCATGGTTTTGATAAATTCAAGGTGGTTTCGCATAGTTGGCATGAAGGGATGACTTGGGACATATGTCAAACATGTTCCCAACATCAATTAGCTTCGAAGTTATTAGTTGGAAGTGGTCAAAATATCTCAAGAAACTAAAGGATCCTAAGCCAAAAAACAAGGGAGAAGTTTCCTAGATTTCAGGGGATTAACATCATCAACATTATGGTTATAACAATTTGAAACTCATCATCTGGATTCGACTAAGTGGAATGATAGGTGGAAAATGATGTATTTAAGTTTAGATAAGGTTGTTTTGAGTAGAACCAAAAAATTTCTAATTCTATTTGTAATAGGACTCTATGTTAGTTTTACAACTGTGTTTGTAATAAATACCATGTTTTATAGTTAGAATAGGTGTCAAAGCATGGGAATTCGATGTCTCTAGTGATGTAGAATATTATCTCATGATGTAAAGGATCTATAAAAGATCAATGAGTCGAAATAGAAAGGGTTGGATATTGGTTAGCAAAAAAGACTCTGTTTTATGTAAGTGACTATTTTTAGCCTAATACATAAATTCTATTTTGACAACTCAAGATTCATAAGGAGTTCTTGTATGTTTTTGTTGTGATGGCATCTTTTCAATATTCAATTGCAGTGGTGTTTTCTTATGTTACTCATAATTCATCAATGATGCTCTGACTTCCTTCATAAATAAACTGACTGTGTGTTTCACTGTTCTACATGTTTATTCCTTGACTTGAACTCTGATATGCCTTGAATTCCATGCTAGGTAGATTATTTTGGTTTTTCTGAAGCTATCATGACTCCATAAGCCCAATTTAAACTTGCTAATGTGATTTACAACCAGTTTACATCATTTATCTGTTTTTATTTCATATAGAGTTAGCCATCTACATATGTATCAAAAAATCATAAACCCTTGAGAGAGCCCACTCAGGTTGAGGAGGCTAAGCCTCAGCCAAAATATTGGTTTGAAATAGTTGCACAAGATTGGTTCGATGAACAACCTATCAGGTTTGGTTTTGTGATAACATTTTGGTGTGTCTACCAGGAGCCTGAAGACTATACATTCCCGAGATTTTGAAGCTGAACTTTTGAAGGTAGCAGGAGCTCAGGAACCTTTTTGAGGTTGAATCTACCTTGGTGACTCCATTTAAAGTTTATATGTTCAAAGTTGGCTTCGAGAAGGAGATACACGAGGAGTAATACTGACCCAGATCCACCTACCATCGTGGAAAATCTAAACACCATTTCA
This sequence comes from Pinus albicaulis, assembly GCA_034641835.2. Lineage (NCBI taxonomy): Eukaryota > Viridiplantae > Streptophyta > Pinopsida > Pinales > Pinaceae > Pinus > Pinus albicaulis. Next base: position 1,111,849,598 of record CM076584.1, read on the forward strand.
AGAGGCAGTCAATTCATTTTTGAAATATCAGGTACTCCATCTCATTCGAAATCCTTGTCCTATGAAATATCAAGAAGCCCTGAAGACAAAAGAGTTTATGATAAAATTCATGAGGTTTTGTTTAGATCAGAAAATGAAAAGGAGCTAATTGAAATTATCTTAGACTTACATAAGAGAGGAATTGATACCTCAGCTCTAGTAACACAAGAAGATAAAGAGGAATTCTGGGAAGCTGTCACTTCAGAATTTTTGTTGGAAAGAGAGTCTTTAGAAAAATTAAAGGAGCTTTCCTTTTGAATTATTGTTAAAAATTAAAGCTGGTTTACCTCTTCCCAACTGGAGTTCAATTTTTAGTGGCCTACAAATATTAAGCAATCCTCCTCATAGCAGTTTATCCTCTACTATTTCTGCCTTTCCTAAAATTACCACAGTACCTCTGACCATGGCTGGAAATCCACCTACTGCGCCTGCTAGATACACCCCTCTTGTCCTTCCTGTTGTCTTACATGACCTCCCAAGTAAATATGCTGCTAGAATTAAAACATGGGGAAGTGATGAAGACATTACAGCAAAGGATCATGTTGATCAATTTAATGAATTTATAGATAGGGAGGAGGTTTATCATGAAGATGTTAAATTGAGATTATTCGCTCAGAGTTTTACTAGTGAGCTTAGAAAATGGTATAAAGCTCTTTCCCCTGGAAGTATTCATAATTGGAATGAATTTGAAGATGTTTTTCTAAGAAAATGGGGAAACATAACTAATCCAGTACAAGCTCTTACTGAATATAGTACTTTGAAAAGAGCTGCTGATGAAATTGTTCAAAATTTTTCAAAAAGGTTTAATAAAGTGTTAGATTCTATTCCTACTCATTTGAAAACACCAGAAGATTTAGCTCAAATGAGGTATGATGAAGCTTTCAACTATGAGTTTTCCATACTGCTAAGAGAAAGAGAATCTCCTACACTTGTTAAAATGCAAAGTGATGCTGTGAAGGTGGAGGTTAATTTGATAGTAACTAAAAAGTCAAAAATGGGTAAGCGTAAGTTGAAAGAGGAGGAGAAACCTTCATCTTCTACTTCTCAAGAAAAACTGGATTCAATGATGAAAACAATGGAAAAATTGATGGATAGATTAGCCCTTGGAAATACCTCTGCTCCTCCTACACAACATGAACCTCAATTTGGAAACCCTCAGTTCAGGAGACCTCAGAATCAGCAAAGACCAAGGGAGAATAGAAATCAACAGCCTGATCCTCCAGTGGGACCTCCTTTTAGGTAGAATTTAGTTGATGAAGAAGATGACCCTGAAGAACCTGAAGAGTCTATTCATTGTTTTTATGAAGAAATGTCAGGAATTTTCTTGACCAAGGAAGAATGTGATCAATCAGATCAAAATAATCATGAAGAAGAAACATCAGACTATCTAAAGGGATACCAACATGCCATTTTTGAGATGCAGAAACAGTATAATCTCAGAAATAGGAATGTACCTATCATTGCAAACAAGACACAAACTAAGAAGGATGCACCTAAGGCTACTGATGGCAAGAAGGAAACTCCCAAGGTAATTGAAGGTAAGAAAGATACATCCATTGTCCTTCCTACCAAAGAAGCTAAAAAATTTGTTTCTGTTTTTAATCTTGAGAATGAAATTTCTAAGATAAAAATATCAGTCCCTTTTGGTGAAATTCTCAAGGTAGATGAATATAGAAGCAAGATTTTTAAAATGCTAAACTCACAACCTGGAGCTGTTGATATCTTGAATGTATTAGAAGGTCATCCGACCATATATTTGGGCCCAAGACTAGAAGATGAACAGAATGAGGAAATTCCTCCTTTTTATGTGAGTCTTAGCATTCATGACATGACATTGCACAATGTTATGCTAGATTCAGGGGCTTCTCACAATATTATGCCCAAAGTAATCATGGAAAGAATGGGGTTAGAAATAACTAGGCCATACAAAGATTTGTTTTCATTTGATTAAAAAAGAGTTCAATGCATTGGTCTAATCAAGGATGTTGTTGTTGGTCTGACGCAAGTTCCCGCTAAGACTGTAGTCATGGACATTGTTGTAGCATAGATTCCTTCGAAGTTTGGTATGTTGTTGTCAAGGTCATGGGTAGCAAAATTTAAAGGTACAATGCAGAGGGAACTTACTTATGCTACCATTCCAGTTTTTGGAGAGAAAAGAAGATTGTATTGAGAGACAAGGATGGCTTACATGGTGAGTAGAAAAGATAAACCCCAAAACTTTCCAATTTATTCTCTTGATACTAAGCTTGGTTTTTCTATTCTTTTCAATGAATTGACTAATGAAGCGGAGGAAGAAAAGAAAGCATAAAATCAGAGTTCTAAAATTCAACAGTCTAAAAATCAGTAAGTGGAAGGTCAGCAAGTCAGCAATAAAGAGGAAGAAGGTTGGTGGTCATTATATTTGATGGGTCAGCAGGCAAAGAACGAGTAGGAGCAGGAATCTGGATTAGAAATCCAAGTGATGAAATTAATTTATTTTCATATAAACTGAACTTTGATTGCACGAATAAAATGGTTGAATATGAATCCTTGATTTTGGGTCTAGAAGTGTTGAAAAGAATGAATGCTCAAAATATTTCTATTTTTGGAGATTCAGAATTAGTCATAAAAAAGATTGAGGGTGTTTATCAAACAAAGGACACAAGGATGAGAGAATATAGGAATTTTGTTTTGGACATGTTACAAAACTTTCACGCCTATTCATTCATAGTCAAAACTAGAGAACAAAACTCCATTGTTGATTCTCTTGCTGTCTCTGCAAGCCTTTTCATTATTCCTTTGCACTCCACAGAAAAGTATGAATTTGAAGTCCGTCATAGACCAGCCATTCTTGACAATATTACTCATTGGAAAGTTTTTGAGGATGATCAACAGGTGAAAAAATTTATTGAGCTGAAAGAATAATTTGAAAATGTACAAATAGATCAGCAGAACATGTTAGCTGAATCTAAATGAAATTCTAAAGTTTTGAAATTAAAGAATAATTCCATACCAAAGGGACTCATACTTCTAGAAAAACGTTTTGATCAGAATGATGTTTTTGAATCTCCCAAGATGCAAGTTGATGATGAAGAAGTTGAGAGTTGTAACCTTGGTACTATATCTATGCCCAAAATGATTAAAATTTCAAAATATCTTTCAGCTGATATGAAGTTTAAATATGTTGAAATGATGAAGAGATTCATAGATGTCTTTGCTTGGAACTATGCTAATTTGAAAGAATATGATCCCTCCATTATTCAGCACACTATTCCCATTAAAGAAAATGAAAAACCTTTCAAGCATACGTTAAGGAGGATCAACCTACTTCTCATGCCTTTGATTGAGAAGGAGGTTAAAAAAATCTTTGATGCCAAAATCATACTCCCAATCAGATTTTCAAATTGGCTTGCAAGTTTGGTTCCGGTTAGGAAGAAAAGTGGAGAAATCAGAATATGCATTGATTTCAGAAATCTGAATAAAGCCTCCCTGAAGGATAATTATCCTCTCCCAAAGATGGATCAAATTTTGCAAACTATTGTTGGTTCTCAGAGAATGTCTATGCTTGATGGTTTTTCAGGTTATAATCAGATCCATGTGTATCCTAATGATCAGGAAAAAACAACCTTTACTACACCATGGGGTACTTTTATGTATGCCAAGATTCCATTTGGTCTCATGAATGCAGGAGCTACTTTTCAGAGGGAAATGGACATTTATTTCTCTGAAGAGAAGGACAAGATGGTGGTTGTGTATCTTGACGACATAATAGTTATTTCAAGGAAGGAAGAAGATCACTTGAAACATTTGGAAAGAATTCTGCTGAAATGTAGAAGATTCGGCATCTCTCTAAATCCCACCAAAAGTATTTTTGCTTTAACTTCAGGTAAATTACTTGGGCATATCATTTCTAAAGATGGGATTAAGATTGATCCAAGTAGGGTCAATGCAATTCAGAAGGTGGATTTTCCAAGAAGTAGGAAGGAGATTCAATCTTTCCTTGGAAAAGTTAATTTTGTAAGGCGATTTATTCCTAATTTTGTTGAGATTGTGAAGGATATAACAAAGGTGATGAAGAAGGGAATTGATATTAAGTGGATAGAAGAGGCAAGAAATTCATTTGAAGAAATCAAAAGAGCACTCACACAGGCACCAGTATTGATCAGTCTTTATTTTTCCAAGGAATTTTTGGTTTTTACCTTTGCATCAGAGAATACTATCGCCAGAGTTCTGATACAAAAGGGACAATATTGAACAACCGATTTATTTCTTTAGTAGGACATTAGCCAATGCTGAACTAAAGTATAATATCATAGAAAAGCAAGCATATGCTTTGGTAAAGGCTGTCAAAGATTTCAAAATTTATATTATGCATTCTCATATTGTGGCATTTGTTCCTAATACTGTTGTGAAAGACATCCTCACTCAAGCCGATCCTTATGGTAAGAGGGGGAAATGGATCACCAAGTTGCTAGAATATGATATTGAGATTAAACCGGCAAAATTGGTCAAAGGTCAAGGATTGGCGAAGCTGATGGCACAGTCAAACTTTGACTGTCTTGATTTTAATTGGATTGTAGAAATATCAGAAATTTTAGATGAATATGAGGTACTAGTTCCTATTGAAGAAAAATATATCACCTCATATTGGTACAAGGAAGCTGTTTTTCTCCTACAACACCATTAAGCACCTGCTGATTTGACAAAATCCAAAGCAAGGTTTGTTAAACTGAAATCTTTGAGATATTTTATATTTGACAGAAATATGTTTTGGAAGGATACCAGTGGAATTTTTTAAAATTGATTGTTGGAGGAAGAGGCTGATAAAGTTATTGAGGAATTTCATCAAGGAGATTGTGGAGGTCACCATTATTGGAAGGCGGCAATGAACAAAATTTTGAGGGTAGGGTTTTATTAGCCAAAAATGTTTAAAGATGTATACAAGAGGGTTGTTGCCTGCCATGAATGCCAAATTTTCGAAGGTAAGAAGAAACTTGTACCCTTACCTTTGATGCCTATTTATGTAGAAGCATCATTCCAGTAGTGGGGGCTATATTTTATCAGATAGATTCATCCATCATCTTCAGGTCAGCATCGTTGGATTCTTACAGCGACTGATTACTTCACCAAATGGATTGAAGCAATTCCAACTAGGCAAGCAAATGATTATGTGATTATCTCTTTCTTAGAAAATAATATATGGTCTAGATTTGGTTGCCCCATGAAGATTATAATTGATAATGTGCAAGAATTCAAGTCTAAGAAGCTGATCAATTTCTGTCATCAATATCATATTACTCTTGGGCATTCTATTGCATATTATCCTCAAGGAAATGGCCTTGTTGAATCTTCTAACAAGAGAATTGTGAGGATCATTAAAAGGGTGTTGCAGGAAAATAAGAAAGCTTGGAATTTGAAACTGAAGTATGCCTTATGGGCTGATAGGATATGTACAAAGAGGTCAATCAGAACTTCACCATATGAACTGGTATATGGCGCTGAGACTATTTTTCCTACATCACTAGGAGTACCTGTTATGAAGCTGATTCAAGGGCTAGAAGAGGAACCAAATGAAATCCAGAGAAGAATTAATCATCTGATAGCTCCACAAGAGAAAAGGAATGAGGTTTATGACAACAATCAACAATCTCAAAACAGAATCAAGAAGACATTTGATAAGAAGATCAAGGAAGAAAACTTTCAAATTCAAGATGAAGTGCTGAAATGGGAGGCCGGAATTGAAGAAAAAGGCAAACATGGTAAGTTTGAGAACTTATGGAATGGTCATTTCAAGGTAGCTGCTTTCCATGGGAATAATACTTATATAATGCAGGAGATAGATTGAAAACCATCTGCTGGAGTATCTGTCAATGGCAGGTTTTTGAAACATTATTTTTCCTAAAATCTGATGGATTGTTCATGTCATTGTATATATTTCATTTTACAAGTTTTTCTGCTAATAATGACAAGAAAAATCAGCAAGCTTGAGCCCGAGGTGAAGGCCATTAGAGCTTGAGGAGGGAGCTTGGAAATTTCAAGGTTTTTACTGTTTTGATCAAGAAAATGGATAGCAGCATTGGAACTACTGGTTCTTAGTGTACCACAGGGGCACACTATCCCAAGTGGAGCCACTATTATCACTATATATATATATATATATATATATATATATATATATATATATATATATATATATATATATTTAAAACATGGCATGTAAACTCTATTTTGATCATCATCTAAATAGTTTTGAAGGTCATTTGAGTATGGTTAAGGGTATGTCATACTTTTGGAGCTTTAGTGTTCACCATAAAAATTTTAAAAAAGGTATTTTATGTCCATTCCACAGTTAAAAAGTTCATATTTTTCATTTAAGGGTCATCTAAGTAGGTTTTAGGTTGATTTCCTACAATTAGCTACAAATCCACAGTTTCGTAGCATTGATAGTTCAAAAAATTAGTTTTGCGCTACGAAAGCGCTACTATTTTCGTAGCGCAAATTGCATAATTTACAAAGTGAGCGCTATGAAAGCACAGTTTCGTAGCTATCGTGTCAAATAAGACAGGATATGCCAGTTTCAGTAGGGAAATGACATGATAGGAGTATGGTGAGTCAGTTAATTAACAGATTCATAGTATCCACTTGTCCTACATTCATCATATTCATGATAGGGTATAAATCAATCATCATTTGGTCATGAAGTGACATCTCCAATTCGAATTTTTTTTGCCTAATTGAGTCATTCCTGTTTCATTCACCTTCACATATGATGTCCGAGCTCTGAAACAGTGAGGATAATTTTATGGTTGTTCTATCCAAAGACAAATCTCATCAAATCAAGTGAGGTTGTTCATCTGGTCAAGAGAGGCTTCTTTATAGGTTTTAGAGAAACAAACATGTTTACTATAGGAAACATGGCAGAAGAAAAGAAGATTCACAGAGGGGGACATTGTCTAAGATACGAACCTGAGAATGCAAATGCTGTTATGGAAGATCAAATGGTGATGGAGGCTTTTAGCAAGGTTGGCTGTCTCAAATTTTGTGAAAAGCTATAGGTTTGCCACACTCAAGTGTCCAAAGAGTTTGCTCTACATTTCAGTGGAACCACTACCAAAGTTGGAATGATAAATATGCCAATGACACCTGAGATCATAGCTGTTGTGACAAAGATACCAAGGGGACAAGAATCTTGGTTTAAAGGTTTTAGGTTTGACATGGAGCCATGCAATGATTTTATGAAACCTGAATTTGTAGATATGGATTTGAACAATGCAATACCCAAGAGTTGTATCAAGGATAACTATGCAAATCTGCTTTTCAACATCCAAAGATATTTCACATGTGAAGGCAGGTACCATAAAGTCTACACTTATCATTTTAAACTGTTGTTGCACTTCACAGGAGTGATATCATTAGATTTACCATTTTTCTTGCATAGAATCCTTTCCAAAATGGCTGACAAAGTCCAAGCTAAATCTGATGGTTGTGAAACATCTCTATTTCATCATGGTTTGATTAAGTTACTAGTTTTAAATGAGCTACAAAAAATAAATAGATATTGGTCTTCCTTTTTATTTATGAGTATATTTGAAATGGAAGCCCTCACTTCAACTAGAAACCCTACGATCAAGGGAAATATTTCAACTCCAATATCAAAATCTAGTCAGCCAGTGGTTACCAAAGCTAAGAGGTTTGTGAAGTTGAAACCTAGGAAACATGTTGAAGATAGAATTAAGAAAGCATCAGTGCTTGTTGAAAAAACCCCATCACCTGCAAAACAGAAAGTAGAAAAGGCAAAGAAACAAAACATAAACAAGTGGCTAGTAAGCAAGACAACACATCATTGAAAAGACATAATTCAAAAGGTTGAAGGTTTTTTTGGAAGGTCAAACAGTTGCTAGGTCAGAGATCCCAAGCAGTGCCCAACAGTTCTTTACATGGACAGTCCCAGCTATTAAAGAAGCCAGGTTTCTGAGAGTGATCAAAACTCATTTGAGAGAAAATAACAGGAAGCTAAGAATCCAAGTGAGATATTTGGAGCTACGATTAAAACAATCTCAAGATGAACTAAAGAGCAAAGGTATAAAATGGAAAATTCAAAACAAACTCTAAATGGAAAATGAGGATCAAATTTTGTGAAGATTATGTTCTTAGTTCAAACGTCTGATGGTTTTGATGAAGACAATTATTTTATGAAGTTGTGGTACCTTTTTGTTTTAAAATTTTGTTAAAATCTTGAAAAAATTGCTTGCACAACAGTTTTGTAGCGCCTGTAGTGCATAAAGGGTGAAAAGCGCTATGAAACTGTTGCAGCAGATTTTTCACCCTTTTCCTTATCAAATTTTGGAGGGAAGACCAAGAATTTTGACTTGAAATTCTTAAGGGAGATATATAAAATGAATATCAAAGTAAATCTGAAGGAAAGGAAGTTAAATTTTGAAGGAAAGTGGTAAAAAAGACCGCGCTACGAAAAGCGCTACGAAACTATGATGCTTTCGTAGTGCAGATCTGTTTTCATGGTTTTGAGAAATTCAAGGTGGTTTCACACAGTTGGCATGAAGGGATGACTTGGGACATATGTCAAACATGTTCCCAACATCAATTAGCTTTGAAGTTATCAGTTGGAAGTGGTTAGAATATCTCAAGAAACTAAAGGATCCTAAGCCAAAAAACAGGGGAGTAGTTTCCAAGATTTCAGGGGATTAACATCATCAACATTATAGCTATAACAAGTTGAAATTCATCACCTAGATTTGACTCAGTGGAATGATAGGTGGAAAATGATGTATTTAAGTTTAGATAAGGTTGTTTTGAGTAGAACCAAAAGGGTTCTAATTCTATTTGTAATAGGACTCTATGTTAGTTTTACAACTGTGTTTGTAATAAATACCATGTTTTATAGTTAGAATAGGTGTCAAAGCATGGGAATTCGATGTATCTAGTGATGGAGAAGCTTATCTCATGACGTAAAGGATCTATAAAAGATCAAGGATTCGAATTATAAAGGGTTGGATATTGGTTAGAAAAAAAGACTTTGTTTTATGTAAGTGACTGTTTTCAGCCTAATACAGAAATTCTATTTTGACAACTCAAGATTCATAAGGAGTTCTTGTATGTTTTTGTTGTGATGGCATATTTTCAATATTCTATTGCAGTGGTGTTTGCTTATGTTACTCATAATTCATCAATGATGCTCTGACTTCCTTCATAAATAAAATAACTGTGTGTTTCACTGTTCTACATGTTTATTCGTTGACTTGAACTCTAATATGCCTTGAATTCCATGCTAGGTAGTTTATTTTGTTTTTTCTGAAGCTATCATGACTCCATAAGCCCAATGTACACTTGCTAATGTGATTTACAACCAGTTTACATAATTTATCTCTTTTTATTTCATATAGAGTTAGCCATATACATATTTATCAAAAAATCATAAACCCTTGAGAGAGCCCTCTCAGGTTGAGGAGGCTAAGCCTTAGCCAAAAGATTGGTTTGAAATAGTTGCACAAGACTGGTTTGATGAGCAGCCTATCAGGTCTGATTTTGTGATAACAGGCATCATACTCATGAGTGTTCTTTCACTTTGATTTGTTTTTGCTTGCATATGGAGCTTCTTCACTTTCCATCCTCATGCATCATTGGATTAACCATCTAAATGAGTGTGAGATTGTTTCATAATTTCATGCATTTCTTTATGTTTAATTTAGTTTTCATTTCATGCTTTGTTATTATTTCCCTTATGTTCATTTACATGCTTTCATAAGTTAAGTTTTCATATGCTCATTTTGTTTGTGTGCTCTTGCAGATTTACATAGATGGGTCACTTTGCATTCATTGTAGTTAAGATTGTTTAGATTTCAATTCATGCTTTTCAATTCTTGCAAGAAGTTTAGATTTCAAATTCATGAAGTGTGCCTAGATCAGATTTCCAATTCTATGCAAGTGTGTCATAGTTTAGATTTATGTTTATGTATGCGTGATAGTTTAGATTTCCACTTATACATATGTGGTAGACTAGATTTCAATGTTTTCCTAGATTAAAGTTTCCTGCTTTCCGAGATTAGATTTCCTATTTTCATAAATTAAAGATTTCTTGCTTTCCTAGACTAGATTTTCTTTCATTAGCATAAATTTACTTGTCATTAAATTAAGTCTAATTTCAATCATGCAAGTATGTGTATAGATCAGATTTTCATTTCATGCAAGTATATTATATTTATTTTCATTCCTAGATTAAAAGATTCATTTTCAAGAGATTGTGTGCATGTTCATATCACACAACTTTTGTGAATAAGATTTGAATTTCCTTTCGTAGATTAAGTTTTTTCCTTTACGTAGAATGATTTCAATTTCCTTATGTTTTTGGTTTTTCGTAATTTGATTTCATAGTTAGATTAATCTAAATTAGAGTTTAATTTCTAGCATATATAGTGCATGTACGCTTCGCAAGTTTTACGAAACCCCTAGGTTGACAATTAAATGATAGGTAATTAAATTGCCTCAACATTTTGGTGTCGTTGTCGGGGAAGTGTGCATAGAAACTAGCTTCGGTCTAGAGTTTATTTTTAGTTTTTATTTTTATTTTATTTTATTCCTAGATGCATGGTTAAAACATGTAGATGCATAAATCATTTAGCTGCATACATTTCAATCATTCTTTTTTTGTAGAATAAAATTTTTGACACTAAACCATTTATTGACAACAGATCTAGAATGCAGATCAAACATTCTTTGGAGCGCAAAGAATATATTGAGGAATGGTTTCAACAAGTAACTATGTTGCGATATTCATTCATCCTTCAACTAATCTTTGTGCCAGATCCAAAGATGAAAATGATTTCTCATGTCCTTATATACAATCAGGTACATTTTTCAAATTTGGATATGAGCATTTCAGAAATTTTAATTCGTAAATGGCTCCATTGGAAACATTCATATAATTAAAAAATAAATAAATAAATAAATCCTTTCAAATAGCATAGAATAAAGTAGAAAAATAAAATAAGATCTGATTGCATTTAGGTTCTTAATTTAGTTCTTGATTAAATTTTTTAATTTTTAAGTTTTTAGAATTTTCATTTCTTTCATTTGTTTTTATTTTTCTTGCGTTTCTAGTGGTGCAATAAGAGCCACACAGAAATATTTAAAAAAAAAAATCGACTAATGAAAATCTTAGTATGCTCTCCTCCTGCGCATTGTGTGATCTGGAGGATCAAAAAATGAATTTTTATGTTAGCAAAAAAAAAAAAATGGATAAAAATTGTATTTAGCTACAAAATTCATACAATTCTGCAGCTAACCTCTATTCTCATTATTTGATTTGATTTGATTCTTTTTATTTTTCAATAAATTTTAAAATTTATATAAAAAAAAATCCAAATAAAAACAAAATATGAAAAAAACAATTAAAAATAAAACAAACATACAGGACAACGAATTGATGGAAACTTTGTTTGCGGCTTTGAAAAAAAAAATGGAGAAATGAACTGCTACAACGCTAGAATCATGGCATTGGATCCCAGCCTTGGCACATTGATATACTCTGCATGTCAACTTAATCATCCAGTTTTTTTCAACTTCTACCTACAATCCAAATATTTTCATCAATGTGTATTTGCACCAAATCTCTACATAAAACAATAACAATGCTCTTGTTATAGTATTCTATATTGTAGTTCTACTGATAAAATAATGATTTTTTTGGGGTGAATCCAATGAACCATTGTTTCTTGGAAAGTAAATAATGGTAAACCCAGATTATTTTTTTCTCCATTATTCGACTTCGGCCAACAACGAGTACAATTTTGTGAAGAAAGAAAAGCCATATAATTAAAGAAGGTTCAGATCTGTTGCACAACGAATAGTGGGGTTGAGAATATGAGTGCTTCTTGCATTATTTTTTGTCACCATTTTACTTTTGGTCTCCTTAGCATCCAATCAGGAAAGAAGAGAACGTGTCAAAAACCTTGAGTAACCAACACCAAATCCGAGTAGAGATCAAGTTTGTCCTCGTCGGCATAAAATTTTCTGAGCCTCTAACAAGGAATTGCTTTGAAGAGTTGAACCAAATCCTCCATCCACTCATAGGTACACCCTAGCAAGAAAACCTATCTCAGAACCAGTAATCGATTTTTTTAACCAGAGCATTTGTGAGAATGCATAAAAGCCTATAAATGATATTTTTAAAACACATTTTGTGACCAAATGAAAATGAAAAAAATAGAACATGGGTTTTTCTCAGAACAAGATGAATTATATTTATCTAGATTGATTTCCTCAAATTCGCAACCATTTGAGATATTTTTGGGGTTCTTTATAGCCTTATTTGCAAGACTGCGTGAGAAAAATGGTTTCTAATTAAATGCAAAAATAGTAGTTGCGGCCAAAATCTAATTTCCCTGATCTTCAGAAGGTGTATTACGTGTGAATTGAACTTTCAAGGATATGATATGGATTTCTCTGATTCGAGCTGGACTGTGTTTGGACATAAATTCGTTGGGATGCTCGTGATTTGATGAAGTCGCTGCCATCAGATGTGATTTGGGTTTATCAGCAAGAAATTTATGAACTAGAATGAAGATTTGGCATGCATACCTCAGAGATAAGAGAAATTTTAGTCAATCAACTAACCAAATCAGAATAGGAGGATCAGATTCAGAATGATCTTTCCATGAAAAAATTCTATTGGGATCACCCTCAGCATTTTGTGCCTAGCAGTCCCACCGCCTCCAAGCAGATCAGTGTTGTGTGGGATGCTTATGAGGCCACCAATAATTCTCACAGGGTATGAATGGGATGAGTTCAAGAATTTGGATTACGGTAAGACCTATGAGAATATGGAAAAATTTGCCTTCATCTTCGATGGTCGAATATCATCGATGCCGAGAAGTTGAGAAAGATTGGATTTATTATGTATTCATTGTTGATTCATTATTGGGTGACAATATTCTATTTGGAACATATCTGCTGGATAAAACCTGAAAATTCACTATTTGTATGAGATCTATTTTGATTGTTTTTTTTAGTATCGCCAGAAGAAGATCCTTCTTGTCCAAAACTAATGGAGATAGTTTTCCTGGAGAATTGATGGAAAAATAAACAATGACACTTATGAAAGATATCTTGCCCATATTTTCTATTAACATAAAAGGCTTGATTGATAGCTTCAGGTTTACAGGTAATCAAACGAATGATTTATCTTTTATAACGTCAAGTCACCTTCTATTGGGTTTAAGATTATGTTTGTTAAAATTACAATTTCTCTCATGGAAATGCTAGCAAAGGTTATAAATGGAGAATTTAACAAATTCCAAAGTGGTAAAGAAGGATATATATATATATATATTGCCTTTTTAATAAATTTGTTTATTGCATCAATAAAACAAGTAGTAACTTGCTCATTTTTCTGGAGAAGGTGATAATTAAAATTGAAAGATTAGATTGATTATTTGCATAGTTGTATGTGCAGGATTTTAGCTACAAAAACTGTGCAATTCTGCAGCTGAAAAACAAAAACCTCGTCGAAACAAGGAAAAAAGGAAAGAATTAGAAAACACAAGGAAAAATTAATTGAATAAAGGTGCAATAGCTCACTTTAACTAAATTTATTTGTAAATTGAATTTTGCTAACATTGAGTTTTTGCATTATCGAAATAATTTTGTCTAATATTACGTTTTCAAGCATTATACAGGGGAGAAGAAGAACCATACGACACTTAATATGCAGGGTCGATTGGCAAATTTTGATCGAATATTTTTTTGCAGGAATCATTAAGCATTCGAAAAATAATATTTATTTATCTTTATGAAATGCTACAGTTCAACATAAATTGAGAAAATTGTGCATATTGTCATTTTTTAGAAATTGGATTTATTATTGCAATTGTGAAATTGGACTAGCCATGATAATTTGAAATGAATACACATCATGAACTTGTTTTACTAAGCATTAATTATGCAAAAAAAATTGCGTAAGTACCGAGAGAAATTGATCACTTCTCTTTGAACACGCTTAAGTTTTATTGCAATTTCAGTGCCATGTTTTAATTTTTATTTTCAGGTTCCAAGACAATCAAAGAATTGAAGAAAACCAATTTATGCATGATTGGTTTTCTACGACCAATTCAAGAAACATGAACCAATTAAATCCATTTCTATCATCCATAAATGCATCACTTTTCCTCTCCAAACTCACAAGTTATTCAAGCATTTTCACTAAACATCATCGTCACCATTTTCCTTGCAAGTGTCACATGTTTCCTTCACATTTTACATTTACATTTTTCATAATTTCCATTCATTTCATTAACCCATTAATAAATCAATTCAGCTCGCATACATGTTGATTTATTCTTTTTCTTTCCGTTCACTTGTTTACCCTCTTGTCATTTTCCTTTCCATTAAATAAATCTTTCTTGATGCAAATTTTCATCCATGGTCCTTCAAAAACCATTATTCCATACTCGTGTTACATGATGGAGGATTCATTAATGCCCCCCTTCTAACAAGTCTTGGCCTATCGACATCAGCACATTATCTAGGATCAAGGCTAGAGTCCTTCTTAGTACCTTGAGGCTTGTATGCATTAATGACAAGTTCTTCTGCTAACAATCATGGGATACATCAATGTCCCTTGATCATTGGATCTTGCAAGTGGCTCAACATCAACTCCTCTATTCACACTTGGCAAGATGTACTTAGGTATCTTGGCACTCGTTGACACAAATGGTGACTTTGTCACGCATTGGTTAACGTCATTCATTAATGGTCGGTAATTCAATGACTTCTCTTCATGCTCAAGAACAAGGCATTTTTCACATGATTAGAATTGTACCATCATATTTTGTAGTAGGTGAAGACTATATCACTTCAGCATTTTGTAGTGAATACAGTAGATTTAGCAACAAAAATAAAGAATCCACTTTCACGAGCTCATCCACCATTTATGCAACCAAGAAGAAAACAATATTCTACATTATAATCCATGATTCAGTAGAAGGATCTACACTTCTCTACATATGCACAATTTGTCCACTTCTTATGTAAGTAAAGGTATGTTATTTTCTAGCTTTTAATCATAAAATTCCTTAAATACTGAATTATAATTTTTGGAAAATACTTTACCATATTTCCTTTCTCATTTAAAAAACGAAAACACCTTTAGTTGAGGGGGGGGAGGGGTAGCGAGGAAGAAACATCCATTTCTGGTCACTTTTCATATCACTTCATTCTATTTCACTTCATTTCATCCTAACATACTTGTCCTAATCAATTATGATTGCATTATGGTTCAAAAATTATATGATTTACAAAATGACGACTAAACAATGAGCATATTATATGGCTGCTTTAAATATGCATTCTCAAAATGTTAAAGGAACCTTGTGCAACAAAAAGAAACAATGTATTGATACACAAGAACCAATACCAATTAAAATTTGGTTGCCACACAAGAACCAACCAATCATGTTGCAACTCAATATATGACAAGGAGTACTTTACAAAAAGAAATGAAATTGTCAAATATAATTGAATGCAAAGTTTAAAGAGAATTGATATAAGCCAAGCTCATTCAAAAGAAAAGATGTTGAAAGAAAATCAAAGGAATTAATGCAATATTTGCATGAGGACATGAAATCACTCTAGTTGGGGGGTATGTTGGGTCTCCAAAATGTCTTTAAAATGACATATATTTTCACTTCATTCACACCCTCATTTCACCTTTATCACCTTCATTCCATCACTTTGTCACTATATGACCCTACATCTTTATCATCAAATGGGTTCATAATTGTATTTCCTAAAGTTATATTTTTCAAGTGTTTATAGTGAATTAATGGTTAAAAATTAGAAAAATGACATATACTTGCTAATATCTAAAAGTGGCTTGAGTTTCATGACAAACGATAGGTCATTTGGAAACTTCCAAGACACTCTTATGTGGCCTCCAAGGATCAATTTCGAATTCTCTTCAAGATTGGAAGAAGATTTGGGATAGGAATCAACCATATCTCATGGAGAAAAATCATGGATAAAGGGATATGTGTCTAATTGGTTGATATTTTTAGGGATATAGGGAGAGAATAGTGGATCCTCATTAATGAGGTAGTGCCTTATGTATTTGTATAAATAGGAGAGTCTTCTCGTCTCAAAGGCATGTGTAAAGTTTGGAGTTATGCTCATGTTTGAATAAAGAATTAGATTTGGCACCATACGCATGAGTGTTCTTTCACTTTGATTTAGTTTTTCTTGCATATGGAGCTTCTTCACTTGTCATCCTCATGCATCATTGGATTGGCCACCTAAATGAGTGTGAGATTGTATCGTAATTTCATTCATTTCTTTATGTTTAGTTTAGTTTTCATTTCATGCTTTGTTATTATTTCCTTTATGTTCATTTACATGCTTTCATAAGTTAAGTTCCCATATGCTCATTTTTTTTGTGTGCCCTTGCAGGTTTATATAGATTGGTCACTTTTCTTTCATTGTAGTTAAGATTATTTAGATTTCAATTCATGCTTTTCAATTATTGCAAGAAGTTTAGATTTTGAATTCATGAAGTGTGCCTAGATTATATTTCCAATTCTATGCAAGTGTGTCGTAGTTTATATTTCTATTTATGCATGTGTGATATCTTAGATTTCCATTTATACATATGTGGTAGATTAGATTTCAATGTTTTCCTAGATTAATGTTTCATGCTTTTCTAGATTAGATTTCCTATTTCATAGAAAAGATTTATTGCTTTCCTAGACTAGATTTTATTTTATTAGCATACATTTACTTTATTTTCATTAGATTAATTCTTATTTCAATCATGCAAGTATGTGTATAGATCAGCTTTTCATTTCATACAAGTAGATTAGACTTATTTTCATTCCTAGATTAAAATATTCATTTTCAAGAGACTGTGTGCATGTTCATATCAGACAAATTTTGTGAATAAGATTTGAATTTCCTTTCGTATATTAAGTTTTTTCCTTTACATAGATTGATTTCAGTTTCCTTATGTTTTTGGTTTGTCATAATTTGATTTCGTAGTTAGATTAATCTAAATTGGAGGTTAATTTATAGCATATATAATGCACGCACGCTTCACAAGTTTTATGAACCCCCAGGTTGACAATTAAATGATAGGTAATTAAATTGCCTCAACATGTGGTTTGCAGAAAATGGGGGCGATAACCTTCATGACAACGTTTGGAAAGTTGTGGATGAGGTAAAAATGTGTGCCTGTTACAGGTCAAAAAACCTCCTCATCAGCTCAGAGGAGAAGACAAATATGGAAGGAGTACAAAGACCTAAATTAAACCTATTTCTGCCACGGTAACGCCTATCTATAACAACACAAGAGCGTTATAACGTAGCTAATCAGTGAATGAGCCGCGTTAGTGGCTAGGGAAACGCTCTATTTACACTGGAGGGAAGCGTTACCCGTGTTTTAAGTTTGAAAAGGGAAAAACCCGCGGAGAATGATTTGAATCTCCGGCTTTCCCTCACAAAAGAGTCAGTTCACAAAGGAAACTGCAAAGTACTAATTCATTATTGGTCATTGCCACAAAAGACTGAACTCCCAAGGAGGCAAAAGCATAGAGATTAAAGAAACATCTAAGTTTTTTCTATTCCAAACTAGTGGAAAGAGAAAGGAAACAATGGCTTTCTCCCTCTCCTATAAAAAGGAGCTGAAGGCTCTTAGTCGAAGGTCGAAGGATTGCTTAAGGTTTTTTGCATACTTGTGGAATAGAGAATAGTGGTATAGTGTGAAGGCCAAGAGTCACAGAAGTTCCTAGAGAGCTTGCTGACTAAGACTTCATCACTTGAGAGATAAGAGAGATTGGGAGACTGAGGAGGGCTTGGTACAACCGACGGTTGTAATCCTCCTTCTTTCAAAATCAATAGAACTGTGTTTGTTTTGTCCATTCGATGCTTAATATTGTCATTATTTTTTGAATATTTACATAGTATGATATGAATGGCTCAGATGCACTTAGTTTAGAAGTTCATTACATATTGACTTGATTGATAGGATATTTGTTATGTTAGAAATTACACGGGTGCTTTGACTGATTGCAGGACCAAGATTTGGAGCTGGTGAAGAAGGACTCTTGTTTCGCTGCCTAGTGCTCTCCAAGAGACTCCAAGATCGTCAAAGAGGTAATTTTCATCACATTCCATCTAGTTGTTTTAAGTTAATATGAACATTCTCATGCCATATTTGTGAACTACACAGCTAATCTTACTGTCTGCCTCGGGCACCGGAAAGCCCTGAGAGGGATATTCGAAAACCAACAACCCAAGCAGTTTACCCTATAGCAGAATTGGCGACTCTGCTGGGGACTTTCCCCATATTTTCCAGACTATTTCTTCCCTCCTTTCTTATTTCCTCTGTTCACAGACCCTTCCAACCAGTTTTGATGTCCAGTAGACATATCAAACACTCGCAGAGTTCAATCTTGTTTCTGTTTGACCACCTGAAGAACTTTACCCTGGCTAACGCTACCTCTGTAGGTTTTCCAGTGCATTATAACGCTGAATCTTCTTAAACACAGTGCGTTAGTCGTTGTCGTTACTCAGAGACAGAGCGTTACTCAGCCAAAACCTTGTTGTTCACTGCTGTGATTGTGTTTTAGCTGCAGAGTTTTTTGGCCATCGGTATCTTTCATTGACTAAATCCCTGTGCTTGTCTACTAAGTTGGCATTTCTATTTATTTTTTCTTGTTTGGAAAGTTAGTGTTAAAAGCATTTACTTTTTAAAGAAGAATTTTTATTATTATTATTTTTCTGCATCTAGCTGAGTTTATTCTGAAATTTCCAGTTCATAGACTGTTAAAAAGAAGTAGATAGAAGTCTGAATCTTTAAAGGTTGAATTGAGCTATTTGAATGTTATTGCATGGATGTTGAAAAGAAACCTCTCCTTGCAGAAATACTCTTCATCGAATTGAATATTTAGCGCATATTTTGCATGGTTTCTTGAGTCAGAGTCTCATTACATTTCATACGTCCACTCCCCCTCCGCAAGACTAATAATCAAGTACACTAAGAATCAATCGATAATAAAATCAATCACATTACTCTTTTTTGAGCTCACACAAACAATAGTTCAGGCTAGGATCTTGGGTTAGGACAGTGAGAAAATTACCCAAGATCTCAAAACTTGAAACTAGAGTCATTAACGAGCGAAATCCTACTGCACTCATATTATCGGGACCGTTCCTTTACCGGAGCTCAGCGCGAGACAACACTTGGGTGCACAAGAAGGTAGCCCGCCTTCGACTGCATCCGGTGGGTGTGTTATATATTGGGGTTCCCTTCGGGGATGTCGAAACTAGATCGAAGATCTAGGTATTCTGCCCATATAGCACACTGTCCTTGACCATGGACCCCCCTGATGATGTCTGTGATTTGAAGTATCTTTAGTGGCCATACTTTTTAGGGACTTACACAAGATGACTAGGACGGGCTGTCCTGGTACCTGAAACAGACATACCCACTTTGTCTTCGGTCTTTAGGAGGGTACTCGTCTTCACGAGAGTGCTTACACCTATCGTCTGAGGTTCGGGCGAAGCTCTAGAGTGACCGTAACTGTACTTTCGACCAACCCTCTCTGTATACTATTGTGATACTGGATTTCATCACCAGAAAACAGTAGTACTCAGACAAGGCACCCTATTTTGGTTGCTTTCTGATTGATTTTAGAGAGTCCTCTTTTTTCTTTTTTAGGTGTGTGGTTACTGTCATTGAGACTTTATAATACATCACAATTTATTAAAATTTGTTAAAATTAAACAGGTCACCGTGGCATCCCCCAACCCACGCCTTCTGTCTCGATGACAGCAAGGTCTACCTCCTCTAACTATTGAGGAAGAACTGAACCTTGGTGAACCCATGCCTTCTACGGAAGAGCAGTCTCCATTGACTAATATTGATTTTCACATAGCCTCATTTCATCCATAATTTCCGGAGGACCCTTTCATTGAAGGGGTTGTACCTCATTACAATCCTCCGCTCACTGATCCGTTGGGGCCTGTGATAATTCAGATTCCACCATGCCAAGATATGTCTTCGGCCGCACAAACATCCATTTCACCACCAGCATCCACAGGGTCGATGCCAATGGAAACCATTCCAGGTTCGCCACCATCCTCCCCGCCAGTGGTCAGTTCTATGCCATCACTAGGTAACCCCAGTAGTCAACATATACCTACTCCCAACCCTACGGTCAGCACAACTGTCAGTAGCTTATCGAATCCTTCAACATCTACTTCTACCATGACCACGTTGGGACCCACGGTAGCTCCTCCCACGAGTATGACTACTTCGGTACCTTTTAGCAACCCTTTCGGTTGGAACCCTCTGTTGAGTTCAAACCCCTTGGCCACTACACCAGGGGGCAGTGTCACCAACACGCAGATAGCAAGGAACATTTTGCTTCCCCTGCAAACCTTAGGACAAATGGGACAACCTATTGTCAATACTTTTCCCTTAAGTGGTTCAAATATAGGTATAGGGTCTATACCGTTGCCAAACTATGCAAGTAGTAGCATGCCTCCAAGAAACTCTATTGCATCCATTTGGACTAACCAACCCCAACCTCCATCTGGAATGGGAGGGCACTTTTATACTGGGGGCAACCAACCGTTCACCCCGCAATGCAATATGCCCTATGGACAACAACAGTATGTCCCTAATCCTCCACCTATCGGAAATTTTTATCAAAGTCCCACTTATCCTCCTGATAACACGTTGATGGGTGGACCCTACGGTCTAAGTAGTCAGCCCATACTGCCTTGGTTAGACTCAGGGGAAAATCCACAATTGCCATTTTTGGCAGCTTTGGACATTCCCGATATCCATAAACTGACTAACGACCCCATCAATCATAACCCGCTTTGGCCTCCAGTATCGCATAAGATTCCTTCTGACATCCCAAAGTTTGACGGGAAACAAGGGGACGACCCAGCTGCACACATCACTACCTTTCATCTATGGTCTATATCCAATTCCATGGTGGATGATAGTGTCTGGCTCCGACTGTTTCCCCGCACCCTTACAGGCAATGCCACCAAGTGGTACATTGAATTACCACGCGCCACCATCAATACATTTGGTGCTTTAGCGACGGAGTTCCTAAAGAACTTCCAACTACCAACTAGATTTGAAACTGGAACGAAATTATTAACCTCGCTGCGCCAAGACACCGCCACCCAGATCTCCAATCATATTCATGAATGGAGGAGGCTAGTAAAAGCGCCAATTCCGGATCATCTCTTAGCCAATTGGTTTTGCAAGTCTCTTCTACCCCACATCTCTAAAGACATTGGCCTTTCTGGTGCAGTTACAGAAGATCAATGTATTCGTCGTGCCCAGCATTTAGATTTAATCTATTCACAATCTGGCACGCTGTACGATCTACTCCCCCATGCCCCTGGTAACCCTAACCCTCCGGCTACTCAGAAAACCGGAGCTCACGCCGACGGTCTCGTTGGCACGATCTATGGTGTAGCCACAAAGCAGTGTCGGGGGCAAACCTCCCAGCCATCTTCGGTTGCCACCGCCCCTCACCAAACGACTCCTCTTCCTACCGCTAAGGTGAATTCTGTGCAAACATCACAAAAACCTAGCGGGAAAAATAAGAAGAACAAGAAAAAGATGTCTTCTTCGGAAGAGCAGTCGAATAATCAGAATAACCCTAATTAGAAAAACGTTGCCAAAAATGACAAAGGGAAGGATAAACCCATGAAATTTCCTTGCAAGATCTGTGCGGAGGACCACTTGACATACAAATGTCCTCGGCTATAGGAATGCACCAATTTTATTGCCAACAAGGATTCTGGGCGAACACCTGCCGTTCTTCATAATCCTTTCCCTAATCAGCATCAGCAACATCAACAAATGGTTGACAATCCGCCACAACCCCATCAACGGGGCAATGGTGGTTCGCATCCTTTCGGCGACGGACCATCTGCCATTTATGGCATTAAGAGTGTTGAGCTTCAAACTCGAGCCAAGATTTATGGAAATCCTACCATAGATGCTCAAGAACCTGGAACTAGTTCAAATCCACCGCCGCCCAACAATTTGTATATTGAACGGCCTACTGCTAAACCTGTGATTCGTCCCCCTAAAGGGACACTTCGATGCATGACTTATAATACCTCTGCACGTGCAGCCCAAAACTACAACATTGTAGAAGATTTGGCATAGGCACCGTCAGCCATGTCTGCTCTCGAAGTATTACAGACCTGTCTAGCACAAAGGAAAGCCTTGCTTTCGGCCATTGGTGGAATAGACCCCCAGGATTCCATGCTAGCTATCTTTGATATGGAAAAGGATAACCCTCGCCTCTCACACAAACTCGCATTCCAAGTGCAGGTTGTGTGGAAAGGGAGACCAATCCATCGCACTGTCATAGACGAAGGCGCTTCGACCTGCGTTATGTCACAAGCTTGCTGGCTCAATTTAGGTTCTCCTACCCTCACCCCGCCATCGAATTCCCTAAAAGCTTTCGATGGCCACACGTTCCTCCCAAAAGGATACCTTGCTAGCTTTCCCATCACTCTGAGTGGGAAAACGGTAAACGTGGACATTGAAGTCGTAGAGCGCCATCTAGACTATAATCTATTGCTTAGTCGTAGTTGGTCTTATGCCATGACTTCCATTGTTTCTTCGGTCTTTCGACTCATTCTATTTCCATTGGATGGGAAAATCGTCACAGTGGATCAGCTATCCTTCTGCAACCCTGATTATGCCACGTTACCAAGTAGCACTGTACACCTAATAGGAAGCTTTCCTGACTCTTACGTCAGTATCGGTACTGGTCTTCTGAAGGCATCATCCCTACTGGGTTGTTTTCCTCTCCCGCCACCACAGATCCCAAACACGGTCGCAATGATATCCACCACTTTGGATGGCTCTATCGACCCATGGATCATTCCAGCACCTTCAGACATTGATTCCTACGGAGATCAGATGCCACTCTCACTAGCCGAGATGGCTTACCAAGCCATCCAAATAGCATCTGAACCCTTAACTGCTATGGTTTCGACCGAAGATACAACCCTCCCGCCCATCATAGTTCTCTCTAGGGATCTCCCCAATGAAGTCTGGCCTACAGACGAAGCTATTCGAGAGATCATGTCTCTAAAAGAATGACCTTGGGGAAAGTTTCACCATCGCGCTTCGATGATTGACTCGGAGGCGATAAAAATTGAAATCCCATCTTTTGACCAACCTGAGATAGTTCCCTCCGCTTATACAACTGTTCAAACTATCGATTCAGAAGGGAACATGGGTAATATTTCTAAGACAATGCTCATTGATATCTCGGTCAAAACGAGTATCGTGGAAAATATTCAGATTGGAGCCGACTGCAATCCTGAGGAAATTGCGTGCTTCACATCCCTTTTCAAGGAATTCCGCGATGTGTTTGCTTGTTCTTATGGCGAAATTCCCGACATAGACCCATATATTGATGTGCGGATGAGTGATCAAGATTTATATGTAGACATACTCATGTTATATCGAGCGTTCTTTTTACGGTATTTTTCTTGCTCGTTAATCTGAAAAACCTCGAGTTCCCTTCTTCGGACTCGTTAAACTTATACGAAGTTGATGTCCAACGTTATTTTTACGGTATTTTTCCTGCTTGTTAATCCAAAAAACCTCGAGTTCCCTTCTTTGGATTCGTTAAACTTATACGAAGTTGATGTCGAGCATTCTTTTTATGGTCTTTTTCTTGCTCATTAATCTGAAAAATCTAGAGTTCCCTTCTTCAGACTCGCTAAAATCATGAAGAAGCACTGAGAATTCTTTTTAGGAACCTTTTTCTCGCTCATAAAACTGAAAAAACCCCTAGTTGACTTTGTTGAGCTCGTTAAACTACCTCGACAGAGAACAAGGAGCCATTCTTTTCCTCTTTTTCAAAGCTCTTTAAACAGAAAAAGTGACCGGGTTTTCTCCGCGTGACTCGTTAAAATTTCACGGAGGGTACTGAGTTTTTCTTTGTTGGACTCGCTAAAATTTCACAAAGAGTATTGAGTTTACTCCGTCTCCTCGTACTCATAACAAAATTAGGTAGACGTCCATCGAACATAGATTTCTCACTTTTCCGGCTTCGGTGGACTAACTCACGGAAAATGAACTGTTTCGAGCTTACTATGATCCCTTTTCCATGCCCAGTTATCAAGACATGACAAAGGTACCCCAATGGAGTCGTCTTTTACGATATTTTTCAAACTCTCTAAACATGAAAAATTCAACCAGTTTTCTCATTTGGACTCGTTAAACTTAATCAGATGGGGCACGGAGTTGTCTTTTATGATATTTTTCAGACTCTCTAAACATGAAAAATTCACTGAGTTTGCTCATCGGGACTCGTTAAACTTAATCATATGGGGCACGGAGTTGTCTTTTATGATATTTTTCAGACTCTCTAAACATGAAAAATTCACCGAGTTTACTCATCTGGACTCGTTAAACTTAATCAGACGGGGAAAAATTTGGACAAAATGAATACTACCTCTATTATATTTTCAAAAAGGTTGATTTGGCAACAAAATTCTTGAACATGGCACTTACCAGAAAACTCTTTCGAAGTTAGCCGAACCCTACCATCTATGAGTATTAGCCTTCATTTCCCAGTGTCCCTGCACCGGTAAAATCCTAACACACTCTTTGGTGTTCATCAAGCTTCAGCTACCTAGTACCCTGCTAGAGTGCCTTCTATTGTTCAAGCAGATCTCGCTATCTACTGCTCCTGTTATCAACCAAACCGCTCATTATGCCAGAAATTATTTTTCGTCCGACATCCCCATTCACTCTTCACTATCTCAATCATAAACAAAATCAGTTGGTTTTCGTTTCGTGTTGACTGATGTAGGACGCCTCAATGCCTACCTTTCAACAGATCTCTTCCTATCGACTTCAACATCTTATCTAGGAAGTTGATCCAGAAACCCATCAGTACCCAGATACTTGCAGACATCAGTGGCAGGTAGTCTTGTGTTTGATCAGGGGTCTTCCTCATTGGCCCCTGGTCGAATGATTCTACGAGTGTTCGACTTCAACTCATTTTATTCACACTCGCTAGATTTTACTATGCATCTTAGGGACCATCATCATTATCGGTGGCCACCTTCGCGTCTGTTAACAGTTTTCATTATCGACTAGTAATCAGAGGATTTCTCACATGTTCGACGACAACTCCTTCATTCACATGTTGAGGAATATGCAGTTTAAGTGAATCGGCGGTCAAGACCTTGGGGCAAAGGCTACATCATTAAAGTTGTGTTTCCTTCCCCAAGTTGCGATATTGTTTATGGAGATAGCTTCTTCAGCCTGATCCTATTATGACAGACACTTCCACATTGTGCTTATCGGTGGACAGATTCTTCATATCTCTATTCTAGAGAAATCATGTTGTTTAAGCTACTGAGCATGGGAATGCCCGACTCAAGGAAGATACTATATTTTCTGACATATGTTGTTGTTTCAGGTTTTCCTCAGTCTTTCAATCTCTTTATCTCTACACAAATTATAAATTATTTCGGCCATCGTCTTCTTCTCTGACCTCACACTTTAGGGGGCATCTGTTACAGGTCAAAATACCTCCTCATCAGGTCAGAGGAGAAGACAAATATGGAAGGAGTACAAAGACCTAAATTAAACCTATTTCTACCAGGGTAACGCCTATCTATAACAACACAAGAGCGTTATAACGCAGCTAATCAGTGAATGAGCCACGTTAGTGGCTAGGGAAACGCTCTGTTTACACTGGAGGGAAGCGTTACCTGTGTTTTGATTTTGAAAAGGGAAAAACCCACGGAGAATTATTTGAGTCTCCGGATTTCCCTCACAAAAGAGTCAGTTCACAAAGGAAACTGCAAAGTACTAATTCATTATTGGTCATTGCCACAAAATACTGAACTCCCAAGGAGGAAAAAGCATAGAGATTAAAGAAACATCTAAGTTTTTTCTATTCCAAACTAGTGGAAAGAGAAAGGCAACAATGGCTTTCTCCCTCTCCTATAAAAAGGAGTTGAACGCTCTTAGTCAAAGGTCAAAGGATTGCTTAAGGTTTTTTGCATACTTGTGGAATAGAGAATAGTGGTATTGTGTGAAGGCCAAGAGTCAAAGAAGTTCCTAGAGAGCTTGCTGACTAAGACTTCATCACTTGAGAGATAAGAGAGATTGGGAGACTGAGGAGGGCTTGGTACAACTGACGGTTGTAATCCTCATTCTTTCAAAATCAATAGAATTGTGTTTGTTTTGTCCATTCGATGCTTAATATTGTCATTATTGTTTGAATATTTACATAGTATGATATGAATGGCTCAGATGCGCTTAGTTTAGAAGTTCATTACATATTGACTTGATTGATAGAATATTTGTTATGTTAGAAATTACACGGGTTTTTTGACTGATTGCAGGACCAAGATTTGGAGCCGGTGAAGAAGGAATCTTGTTTCACTGCCTAGTGCTCTCCAAGAGACTCCAAGATCGTCAAAGAGGTAATTTTCATCACATTCCATCAAGTTGTTTTAAGTTAATATGAACATTCTCATGCCATCTTTGTGAACTACACAGCTAATCTTACTGTCTGCCTCGGGCACCGGAAAGCCCTGAGAGGGATATTCGAAAACCAACAACCCAAGTAGTTTACCCTATAGCAGTGCCCTTTTAGATATAGTTCTGAAACTAAAATAGAAACCAATATTTATTATGTTGTTATGCTTCTACATTTTTCAAGTTTTTATCTTAGGTGGGTGGCATGTACTAAGTTACTTGTTTTTGACAGGTTATCGATCTTGCTGACTGTGATGTCTATAGATATGTGCCAGAATTTGATGGTGACCCCTTTATTAAGAGGGGAGCCATGTTACCTTAACAAAATTTCAATAAGGTCTCAGAAATATAAGCTTCTTAACCTGGATATTTATATTTATGTATTGGAGATGGTCCTTCAAATTTTTTTTCTACAACAAGAAGCTTAAATGAATTCTTAGCTCCAGTTGTCATTGTTTCAGGTAATTATGTGCTTACCAAGAACTATGATATAACAAACTAGGATATAACAGAGTGTTAACAATTATATTTTATATTCGCAGCAAGTTGGTGATTAAGGTCACTTCTTGAGCTTCGTTGCTTAGATGTGGCCTATAACTATCATACCATGAACTAATATCCAGCGAGAAATAGTTCCTTTGTGGCTCTATAAAGGAAGGATAACGTCGAATTCTTAACTATGATGTGATAGGTTGAGCGACACATTTTCTTGTTGGGACTAAAAATACTGAAGGTGTATTTAAGTTATAATATAATAATTTCTCCTACCTACATCAACAAATGCTTTATGAGTTAATATACCAGGCTCTCCTATTGAGCTCTGGAAATAACAACATTTTGTGACTTAATCTAGAAATTTTGGGTAAGTTCATTTTCTTTGTATCAAACCCGTCCGTTACTTCTGAGAAATTAGTAGTAAAGATGAGTGTAGATATGGATTTATGGAAGGGCTTGTAAGACATCTTGGTGATGGCTTATGAAGGATGGAATTTGTTATAAATTGGTTTTGTTTAAAAAAGGACAATTTCATTTTAACTCGTGTCAAAAGTATGGATACATCAAGTATTATTGTCCAATGAAGAAGGGTAGTGCGGGGAAGAGCTCAGATATCCCCTTCACCCTCAAGGAATGTCTAAATTAATTTCTAAATTATAAGTGGAAATCAGGGTTCAAACGCAGAAATGGAATCTAGCTACCCAAAAGAATAAACTACAAATGTGTAGAAAGAAAATTACCCACACATACCTGTAATTTATTTCAGTATTTGATTTCATGAGTGTTGTTAAAGCCATACCACTTACCATTTGTTTCTTTGTGTTTTTAAAAGGCAGGTTAGTAAATTTGGACCGAAAATCTAAGAGCTTCTAAGATTTTGTGATTACAACATGTGATTGTAGCCATTCCATCTTTAAATACATTATGTCGCTCATTCCTATGTTTGTAACCATGACATTTATTCACTAGGAGGGAAATATGCCCTTTGATTCCTTGCAATTCTGTGAAATTATGTAGAAACATATCAAAGTATTCTTCCAGGAGGCCCTCAAATTCTGTAATGGTATTTTCATCAATGTTACTTCTAAATTCATGCAAAGAGTGAATGATATGGGGCTAGGTGCTTTAGTGAATGATTTCACTTAACAATAGCTTCAGTTAGCCCCGATTGTATACACTACACCAGTACATGCAGACAACCATATGACATGGTTGTGTCGCATGGCGGAGTGACAAGAGAAAACATATGTTTTACGAACGAAAAATTTGGAAAAAAGCAGTAAAACCAAACACTTAATTCTTATTAACTAACACTAGAATTATTTCCCATTTCAAAAATACGAATCAAGTAAACCCACTGAACCTAGAAACTATATAAACAATATAGCCTCTCTTCCTAGGAAAGAGGCCAAATAATACGATCAAATATTTGTTTGGTCTTGCAAATAATTATATCAATTTGATATGTTGAGCAACCATATTTTATGAGGCATGGATAAAAATTTTAGGTTAATTTGAACACTGACTAATGCTAGGAACTAAAACCGATTACTAATAGTCCCATGGCCTAGTCCCATGGCACAGGTGGTAGGGACTAATAAGATAAAGCTTAGAGCATAAGGTTTGATTTAAAGTTTTTAAAAAATTTATTATAAAACATTATGATGCTTTAATAATTATATGTTAATTTAAAACATTATGATATTATAATATATTTTGGAGTGATAAGAATTTTGATGTAATTTGGAAGATTGAAAATGTGTTTATTTTAAGGGGTAGATATAGATATACTAATTAATATTGTAATTTTGTTATTTGAAGTAATTATTATTCGAAGGGAGATAAGAGCATAGTTTGAAAGTTAAAATCTTGATTTTTTTAATAATTAATATTGTAAGTAAATTCTCAAAGCGTTGATTAGATCCAAGTACAAAACTCAATCAATATTTTTACAAGTAAATATACGAGGGTTAAGGCTAAGCCCTAGTCCTTTTTTGTGGCACAATGAGTGGTGTGTTCATGGCCTTATTTTTTCCATAGTGCATGATTCACTTCTTGGTGCATAAATTTCATGGTGCATAGATTTATCTTCAAGAAATGCATTCATAATCTCCAAACTTGTAAATTTATTTCTGGAGGTAAACATGGAGGCTCAAAAAATTACAAAATTGGAAATGTCTTGTGGAGATCACTTTAATTTATAATTAGCTATGGAAGGACATATGCAATGGTGATGTAAAACCCGATTAACCCACTGACGTTGGTCCTCTAGCTAAGTGGGGGCTTAAGGATGATAAATATTTGGCATTAATAAAATCCTTAGTAAACTAAGAGATATTCATTCATATTGAAAACACTTGAGATTCCTAGTTTGCATGGAATATTTTTAAAGATGTTTTAGATGGAAAATATCATAATTGCAGGATTTCCATCCTCTTCCAAACACTTCTTGGGGACGTTATAGTTCACAAGAAAGTTTGAGATGCCATCATTTGATTAGTTGATTGAATTACTAAATCAATATGATAAAAACATTTGGAAAGAAGAAACAAGTTGGCAAAGATGTAATCTATACAATGACAACCTTGATGTTTATAAGGGCAAGCTCAAGTAAACCATTAACTGGACATTTATGAGGAAGAGGAAATCATGTGAGTAAGGGAGAACAAGGCAATAAAAATTCATGATCTTATATAGGACAAGGCCAAGGGTGCAATCAAGGAAGAGGAAGAAGAAATTTTCAATAAGGGTCAAATAACTTTAAAATAATTTATTCAAAGACACCTCCTATTCTTAGTCAGCAATATGGAAGAGGTTGAGACTTACGTCAAGTTACATGCAAACCTTCCAACAGGGTTGGTCATTGTGGTGATAATTTTCTAACTCCAAATAATAAGTTGGTGAAGTTCAAGCAACACTCAACTTCAACACAAGATGCAAATGTTAATGACCAAAAGGATGATAGTTCTAAGTATGTATTTACAAATCTTCAAAAATTATAATTAAAAGCTTTAGTAGTATCTGTTTTCTCTTTTAGGAATGAGTATGATGATGCATGGATATTGGATACAAGAGCCACTCAACACATGACCATCATAAAATACTTATTTTGGAAATTTATGAATGTAAAGTTCTTCTAGGTTGATGATACAACATGCACATCTCATCGAAAAGCTACTATGAAATTTTTTCTCCTTAAAATTAGAGAGAGAATGATTTTGAATGTTTGCTTTGTACTAACATTCAAAAATATGTGTTGTCCTTAGTGATGATTCAACAAGCACGAAATCAAATTAAGATGGAAGATGGGTTAGTAAAAATCAATTCCATGAAACAAAAATTGAAAACAATCATGATAGGTTACAAAGATAGAAAGCTTCATATTGTGAAAGAGAAAGTCATTCCTAGGATACAAGATTTTTCAGGAGAAATACATGTTGATATTTTAGCCATAAAATTATGGCATGTATGATATGAGAATTTAAATTTTCATAGTCTCTCTCAACTACTATAAAATCACATGGCCAAAGGATCACCTACCGTTAAAAATGAAAATGCAATATGTGAAGCTTCAATTTATGGAAAACAAGATCGAGAGACATTTCCTACATGATCATGGTGAGAAAATAGAGATTTGAAACTTATTCATAATGATATTTGTGGGCCTCTAAATACTCCTTTTGGAATATGTAAATAATTTTTACTTTTCATTGATGATTATAATAAAATGAGTTGGATGTATTATTTGAAGGAAAATTCAAAAACATCTAAAAACGTTTAAGTCTTTTCATTGTTTAACTGAAATATAAA
The DNA here is from genome assembly GCA_034641835.2 of Pinus albicaulis. Taxonomy (NCBI): domain Eukaryota; kingdom Viridiplantae; phylum Streptophyta; class Pinopsida; order Pinales; family Pinaceae; genus Pinus; species Pinus albicaulis. The sequence goes on from CM076584.1 coordinate 1,111,880,484, forward strand.
CCAAAGAAAAGATAGGAACATAAAGAACAAACAATGGAGGGGAATTCATTTCAAATTAATTCCAAAATTATTATAGATATAAGGGAATTAAAAGGAAATTTACAAATTCTTACCCTCCATAGCAGAATGGAGTGATAGAAAAATGGATAGAACTTTGTTATGAATTGTGAGATTAATCTTAACTTTCAAAGGCTTAAATGCCTCCTATTGGGTCAAAGTAGTACATACTAAAGTTTACTTAAGATAAAAATCCCCCACTAATTCTTTGGATGGAATCACACTATATGAAGCACAGTATTGTTTCAAACCAAGAATTAAACATCTTTGATTTTTTGGTTCAACATGATATTCTTTGGTTCCTAAGGAAAATATAAGTAAGATAGAATCACAAAGTATGAAGTGTGTGATGATTGCATAATTTGAAGAGAAAAAGGGACATTTCCTTTTATTCATTGGAAATTTTTTCTTGAGTGAATATTTCATCTTCAAGGAAACAAAAGGAAAAAGTAATGGAAATATTGAAAAGACTTATTGAAAAATTGGAAAAACAAGTGGATAAGGAGAAAATTAGGATGAAGAATAAACCAAGGAACATTGATTTCAAATGGATTTGACTTCATTAGAAAAGGGCACTTGGAAATTCTTAATCAAATGTTCTTTCAATTCTTTGTATAAAACTTTGATAGATTTAATGGTACTAATTTAGATACCATAGAGGAAAACATAGTTTTTGTTCATATCATTCCACTTTTTAACAATGATAGTGATAATTTAGATCCACAATCAAATCAACATCAATAGCTAAAGTGGGGGAATTTTTTTTTGAGAGATGTTCATTTTGATGAAAAAAACAAAACTGGTGCAAGAAGTACTACTAGGGTAAAATAAAAAAATTGCATTCACAACAAATGATTTTACGGATCCGCTGACTTTCAGAGAGGTAGTAAACATGAAGAATGACAAAAATAAATGATCTATGAATATAAATCAATGGTTGAAAATGGTACTTAGAAACTTGTTGATTGTCCTCTAGATGTAAATCTCACTAGATTCAAATTGGTTTATATAATTAAGTATAATGCATATGGAAGGATTGAGAAAAATAAAGAAAGACTTGTAGCCAATGGTTTTGCAGAATGGGAAAGGGTTGATGATGAAGAAACTTATGTTCCTACAAAAAAGTGGAAAACAACTAGGATGGAAATTGAATTTTTAGCTCAAAAAGGATGGAATTGCATTAGATGAATGTCAAAAGTTTCTTCCTCAATGCAAAATTGCAGGAAGAAGTATATATTACTCAACCTCATAGTTTTAAGCTCGAAGGAAAAGAACATAATTTTTTTAAATTAATCAAAGCTTTATATGGAGTGAAATAAGCTCCCAAATCTTGACATGTTGAATGGATGATTACTTTTGTAAAGTTGGCTTTCAACAAGGTTAATCAGATGACACTTTGTATGTGCATTTGTAGCGTTAAAATATTTAATATTTTTAATGTATGTGGATTACTTGATCATTATTGGTAACAATTTTGATTGTATTTTCTAAAACATGGATTAAAAGTTGGATTCAAGACAATAGATTTGGTATTACTTCATTGTTATCTCAAATTTAAATCATTCCAACATTCACATGAAAGTTTCAATAGCCAATGCAAATATGCATATGAACTATTGAAAATATTTAGCATGAAAAATTGCAAGTCTATCCTCACCCTAATGGATCAAAACTTAAAACTTTCAAAATTTGAAGGGGGAATCAGTAAATAGCACTGGTTAGAGGCATTTCATTGGAAACCTGATCTGTTTGACAACCACCCGTCAATATTTATCACATGCAGTCAATATTATTTTAATATTTATGCTGGAACCAAGGGAAATCTATTGAAATGTAGAAAAATGAGTTATTCGATATATCCAAGGTAGAAAATATTATGGCATTTCATACAAAAATATATAGAATTTTGTACTTTTAGGATATCCAGGTGCATATTTTGCAAGAAACGTTGACAATAGGGCATAAACAGCGGGGTGTTTGATGAATATGGAATCAATCACAATTTCTTGGAGTTTCAAGAAGCAAACTACAATGACAAGTTCTTTAGAAAATACAAAATATATTTCAGCATGGGAAGCAGCATGTGATATTTTTTGGTTGCATAGATTTTTACATGATCAAGTTTTTTTTCAAGAAGAAACCAAGTTCATTATTGACTAACAGTCATTTGACCATTAAAATTGCTAAAAACCTTTTTTTCATGCCAAAACAAAGCATGTCAATACCAAATATTAGTACATTAGAACACTAATTGCAAAATACATCATCCAATCAAAGCATTGTCCCTCAAAAGATCAGATCTTAGACATCTTCACAAAACTTCTTGGCAAGATCAAATTTACTAAGTTTAGAGAAGAACTTGGTATTTGTTATGTGTAATTTTGGGTCAAAGTGGGGGATGTTAGAAATTATGATCCTAAGAGTACTTATTTTAATATTATGTTTATTGTACTTAGGATTTTCTAGATTAAATATTATTATAATAGATAATGCATCTGAAAGTGTCATTTCTTTGAATTAATAATTAGGAATTTGTTAGAATATGCATTTATTGTACATTAACACTTGTATTACTCACATGATTCTATGATAATATGTCCATAACAAAATTAGTTTAGGAAATTACTATGGTGAGCTTATTTAAGCTCACATTCTCATGTGAGAGTAATGTTAGATTGTAAGCTCTTGCATTATTTTGTAATTTATTTTTCTTAATTAATATAATTTGTATCTTTGAGGACACTTATATCATTAGAATAGCATTTTGGATCATGTTTTACTTCAAAAAAATTACTCCACTCATCGCAACTAATTTGTAAAACAAGAAGTGTTATCTGTCAATGGGGAGATAGACAATGATCCAAGTTATCGTCATAAGTCTGCAAATTGAAATCCATCATGTAGACTCAAATCAATGTTGCATGCATAGAAATGAATCCAGATAGTCTTTAACCATTTAAAGTTCTCATCTTTTTTTCAATTATCCTGGAAATCAATATGTCTTTAAGGTCGGTTGAATAATTGTGATCAACATTGTGGTATCACTAATCGGTTAGTTGACTAACTAAAGAGTACAATTTATTAGTCGAAGGATGGAAACATATTTGACTTATCAATATCCATTTTTTTTCTTGTTTAATTAAGTGACTTCTACTAAATATTCTTAGTTGACTTCCCATGACAAATGATCATGGAACATATCAACTTCTTTTCTTTAAATCTTCAGACAACCCCAACATGAGCAACATAAATTTTTTCTTGCAAATTTTCCTTTGTGCTTCAACTTCTTCCAAAGTTATTGATGGTGGTAGAAAATTTAAAATAAAACTGGATCTTATTTTAATGAATCATCTTCAAGTTAAATCATGCAATAGGTGTTATTTCCAATAGTGTCATTGCCTACAATATTTCTTTATCATGGTTTATTTATCATCTATTGTTTTGTTTCAAGGTTTTAGTTTCCACAAGCACTTACACGATAAATATTGAAATACTTCATCCAAACCATCATGAGTAGTCAATGAGCATCCATGAGCAGTCAACATGCACCTATTCCATATTTCATGTATTCAATCTCACCATGAGCAATAAATTAGCACTTTTACTATTTCTACAACTATTTTCACATTCACATCACCCCATTTGTTGCTGAAGTCTCACATTTTGTACTAACGAAAACATAAGAAATTTTTTGAAAGTGGGGCTTCAACATGCATTCAAAAAGAGACTATATTATACCAAGAACATAAGAACACACAGATAACTCAATAATAGAGAGAATATTTAGGGAAGGATATATAACCAAGTTCTTATTCCATATTCAAGAGTATTTATACGTTAGAGATATGGTTGGAGCAGTTGCACCCACTTCCAACTAATCATTCTTTAGGTTTATTTTACACATTTACCCTTTATTACATGCATTTACTTAATGTTTTATTTAAATTATGATGACTATTAAAAGATCCTAAAAGGTCTCTCAACAAAGCCATATAAACATAATTACCTCTCTGCATAATGCTAAAGGGGATAAATTGGAAACTTATAGTTATATATAAAAAAGCTTAAATTGTACTACCATGAGATAATTTTGGAATGAAACGTAGAAGGACAAGAAGCCATAATACTAGTTTTAAAACACATACCCAAGTTAGTAACCTTGGTAATAATGTCTGTTTAATGAGAAAAACACTAGACAAGAAGTTGAGACAATAATGATGGAGATGGTAGTAGGGAAGGGTGGATGGTTTCACAACAAATTTATTTCATAATTGTTGGTCACCGGTAGGTACAAATGTCCATAATGTAGTTAAAAACTCTAAATTCTGATAACAAGTTCTACAAGCCCTTAATTCAACCTTCCTTATGCTTAATTCCTAACTATCCAAACAAATTCAAGCTTATATAACTTTGTAATGTGATATATAAATCATTTCAAAAAACATCACCAATAAAATAAAGGTCATCATGAACAACCTTACTTATAATGAACAAGTTGGATACACTAAGGGGTGATATATTCTTAATAAAATCATTGTGGTGCATGAGATTGTGCACTCCTTAAAACTAAAAAACCACCAAGGATTTTGGTTAAGCTTTATATGTCTAAATCCTTTGATCATCTTAGTTGGGATTTTATAATATATATGCTTTAACTACAAAAAAATAGACCGTTAATGTCAAAAATCAATGTATTTCAATATGTGAATTAGGTTCAATTGGTGGTGCAAAACCCGGTGCTACAATGCATTTCTGTTTAGGCACTAGAAATGGCACTAAAAATATTGTCGATTTTATCACTAAGAGTTGTTGCTTCCATTCTTGCTTTGGCATTATTGCGTCCAATTGTACTTCTATTTTTTCTCCTAATTGTGCTTCCTATTTTTCTTCTGATATGGCATCGAAAATAGATTCTTTTTTGGCTTCCTAATTTACTCCAAGTTATGCTTCCATTATAACATCGTTTGTTGCTTCTAGTTTTGATTCCAATAAGGCATCACTTGTTGCATCTAGCTTTTCTTCCATTATGGAATCTTCTTTAGCTTCTAATATTCCTTCCATTGTAGTGTCTTTTTTTGCTTCTAATATTTCTTCCATTATTACTTCTTGGTTTTCTACCTAAATGGATTCTTTGTTTGCTTCTTATGGAACACCAAGTTTGGCTTCTAACATTGCTTCCATTATTACTTATTTTTTTACTACCTGAATTTCTTTTGTTTCTGCTTCTTAGGTAACGTCAAGTTTGGCTGCTAATATTGCTTCCATTATTACTTCTTTGTTTACTACCTAAATTGCTTCTTTTTTTTCTTCTTAGATAATGTCAAGTTTTTCTTCCAATATTGTTTTTGGTGTGATTATAGTTTTTGGATTCCATTGTTAGTTCCTTTTTTTCTCCCAGAATTTCTTCCTTGTTAGCCTCATGGTTTTCTTCCTATTTAGTGACTGGGTTTGATTCTTTTTTAGGTCCAGGGTTTTCTTCCTTTTAGTGTTGGGATTTACTTCTTAATTAGCCTTCAATTTTGCTTCATGTTCAACAACCAATTTATCTTTTTATTTAGAGCCAGTAATAGCTCCAAGTATGGCTTCCAATTTAATGTTGAATTTTACTTCCATTTTAGAGCCACATTCTACTTCCATTTTAACAACTCATGTTTCTTCCTTTATAGCTTCAATTTATTAATTTAATATTTTTATTTCAATGAAATTAGTTAAGTATATAATGCCTCTTAAATAACTTATATGATTATAGAGTAAGTCATATGGAATTTGAAATATTTTATAGCATACCATTTATAAATAATTTCTAGCGAAATGGACATCCATATAAACTAACAACATCACTATAATTATTAAATATTCGTCAGAATAAAATCTACAACATCCATTGTTTTGTTTGAAGTTCGTCATTGAATTATTGTAATAGAGTATTACAAAGAGTAACAAGATTTTCTACCAGCCTTCCTGCTAGGAAATTGGTCGAGTAGTAAAGGTTTAATATCTTGAGATTACAAAATTTCTATCTGCTAACCAAAAAAGCCACAATAGACATTGTACAACGGTGGCCTGATGGTTAAGGCCTCATTACAATGTTCACCTTTCCAATGTACATGCAGTTGAATGCAAAAAAAAAAAGATATCTATTATACAAATATTTGATTCAAGAGAACTACCTGATTGGCACTACTAACCACGATTGAAGAATTTGGCATAATGTAGTGGCACTAATAATCTGTGAACTCATTTCTGGCATGGTGGATGCCAGTATCAGTCCTCTAAAACATGCTCTCAAGAACCTCTAGCCAGCACAGCTTCTAAACACCTCTCATCGAGGTTCTACCAGACCCCCTATGCCCAAATTGTATTATTGTATTAGCTCTGCATGGAAAAAAGAGAGTCTTATCTGAGACTCCATAGGAGTTGTGTGCGAGGAGAGACAACTTAACCGTAATTAAATAAGTAGGAGAACGTATGAAATAATCCTAACTGTTGAAAAAGGAGAATGTACAACTGCACTAAATGTTGAACCAGGAGAACGTACAATTGTTGAGGGAGAATGAATTTCGTGGAATCATGCGGATATGCCTTCAACGTAGGAGCACGAAAATATAACTTTTCATGTCACCGTATGCACTCACCATACACCTTTTCATTGCAATGATTGTTTTCTTTTCATTACAATGATTACTTTATTTTCATGTCACAGTGCTCATCACTTGGTGTTCATGAAAATGTATAATGGTTGTTTATTCATCCAGACTAGTGTAGTGTGAACACCTATCATGGGGAAAATTTACAACATCCATTATATATATAATAAAAAGATAAATTTTTTTAACTATAACCGGTGTTTTTATATTATTAATAAAATAAATTACTAGTCATGACCAGCTACACATAATGCAAGCCTAGATTCACATCATAGATATTTCTAGAGCAAAGCTCTTTTAGGTTTCTTATAGTTACAGACCACACCACAACGTTGGAATAAAATAACAAGATAATTTTTTTTATAACTATAACTGGTATTAGAAACATAATTGTTGGTCTGTGACCAACTACACATAACGTAGGCCCAGATAATACATGTCCAAATGATATAAGTCAAAATGATATAACTTAATATGGTACTACAGGTGAAAATGATACATATGATAATAAACATGAAAAGAGACATCATAATGATTTATCAACAATGATTCATGATGGATTCTATATGATCAATGTCACTGGCTACTACTAACAAATTTCTCATCATCATTAGCATGTCTATCATGATCATCAGCATCATGATAAACATCAATGTCATCATTTTCATCATTTTCCTTGGTTTCCTCTCCATCTACCTCATCATAATCATCTCGAATGTCTAAACCAGACCCAACATAATCTGGATCAATCTCAAGATCAACTGGATCTTCTAGAATACCCATATTTAAAAATAAAAAACATTCAAAATGAAAATTTATTATTTATTTCATGAAATATTTAATATTTCTATTTAAAAAAAAAAAACACCCTGGCTTTCATTACTTAAAACAAGAGGATACATTGTAGCTAAATTCAGAAGGACTCACAACAACGAGGACAATGCTCTGACATTTAACATGTCTAGTCAGTTATATTTCTAATATTACAACATATGAAAGAGAACCATAATCATATTACATCATATCAAAGTGCACATATATACCATAATAAAATTTCAATTAAGTTACAACTAATATGTCATTCCAATGATGTAAAACATTCAACAATTCTAATAAACATTAAGTAAATATCATAAAAAAAATTGTTATACAATTTAACTATCAACTGTAAATTCTATTACATAATCTTAAGTGCCAACCCTCTCCTGTTAATATATAAAATTACTTTTTGTGTCAACATTAACTTTGGATATAAGAATGCAATTAAATATAATTATACAATATGCCATAATTCAATTGACAATATTCCATAATTCACTTGTGTCTTGAAAATTGTGTTGGACAAGGGTCTAAGCACCGTGGTGAACTCTCCCTTGACCAAAAATGCTTGCAAGATCTTATGGAACTCAATTATGTTGCTTAGTTTGGTTTTTATGCCCTCGGTTGAAATTTTTCGTGTGTCCTTAAATGGTGTTGGGAAGTGAGTTGAAACTCGCCATAACTTGAAAGTCGAGGCCTAGTTGGAAAACCTATTAGTTCCATTATAATCATGACATTGAATTATCAGTTTTGTTGGAATCGTGACATCAAATTATTGCCAGGCACACTCCTATCCCGTGACTTCATGGACTAGTCATTGTTTATATTTCGCAACTAGGGTTTCATTCATGAGCATGCATTACAATTTTTTCATTGTATGCTTAGATATTTAGAATTGTTCCAAACAAGGGTTTGGCCACTGTGGCCAAATCACTCTTAACCAAATTTTCCTGCAGGAGCTAGTGGAACTCAATTTCGTTGCTCGGTTTGGTTTTTATCCTCCTGGTATAAATTGACCATGTTTCCTTGAATGGTGTTGAGAAGTGAGTTGAAACTTGTCATAACTAGAAAATTTAGGCTTGGTTGGAAAAACCATTAGTTCTATTGAGTTGACCAAAAATTCTTGCAAGATCTTATGGAACTCAATTCCATTGCTCAGTTTGGTTTTTATGCCCTCGGTTGAAATTTTTCGTGTGTCCTTGAATGGCATTGGGAAGTGAGTTGAAACTAACCATAACTTGAAATTCAAGGCCTAGCTAGAAAAAATATTGGTTCCAATGGAATCATGACATCGAAATATCATTTTAGTTGGAATCATGATATCAAATTATCACTAGGAACACCCCTCTCCAGTGATTTCATGGACCGATCATGGTTTATTTTGACGGTTTTCGCAACTAGGGTTTCATTCATTAGCATGCACTACAATTTTTGCATTATATGATTCTATATTGAGAATTGTGCTAAACAAGGGTTTGGGCATTGTGGCCAGCTCGCCCTTAACAAAAAATTCCTACAGGAGTTGGTGGAACTCAATTTCATTGCTCGGTTTGGTTTTTATGCCCCCAATATAAATTTTCCATGTGTCCTTGAATGGTGTTGAGAAGCGAGTTGAAATTCACCATAACTAGAAAATTGAGGCTCAGTTGGACAAACCATCATTTCTATTAAGTTGACCATAGTGTCAAACCATCAGTTTGGCACTGTGTTCAACTCTCCCTTGACCAAAAATTCTTGCAAGATATTATGGAACTCAATTTTGTTGCTCAATTTGGTTTTTATTCCCTCGGTTGAAATTTTGTGTGTGTCCCTGATGGCATTAGGAAGTGAGTTGAAACTCGCCATAAATTGAAAGTCAAGACCTAGTAGGAAAAACTATTAGTTCCATTAGAAACATGACATCGAATTATGAGTTTTGTTGGAATATTGATATCAAATTATCACTAGGCACACCCTTATCCAATGACTTCATGGACCAATCATTGTTTATATTGACGGTTTAGCATGCACTACAATTTTTGCAATATATGTTTAGATATTGAGAATTGTTCCAAACGAGGGTTTGGGCACTGTGGCTAGCTTACCCTTAACCAAACATTCTTGTGAGAGATGGTGGAACTCAATTTCGTTGCTCGGTGTGGTTTTTATTCCCCCACTATAAATTTTCCATGTGTCCTTGAATGGTGTTGAGAAGCGAGTTGAAACTCGCCATAACTAGAAAATTGCGGCTTAGTTGGACAAACCATTAGTTCTGTTGGAATTGTGACATCATATTATTCTATGTCATTGTTAGTTACTATAAGTACGGGAAAATATCCTAAGTTAAGACTTGAAAAGGAACACATATGAGTTAAACATAATGACGGGCATTGTATATGTCTTAAAAACAACCAACACTTACTCTAATTATCGACCAGGGGACTTGTAGTATTTGAGGCATCAACACAATATATTTTGGTTAAAATCTATCCTAAACCTAATCATATGTCGTTGTTAGGTACTGGAAGTATAAAAAACTATCCTAAGTTAAGCATTGACAAGGAAAACCTATAGGTTAAACTTAATCTATCTTAAGGAAATTATCCAACCAAAAATTCAAAGTAAACTAAACTTTATTCTAATATGGCCTAAAACATAGTATGTCCAAGGATGAGGCTTATGTATTTACGTTTTATGATGGAGGTGTTCAAGAACTGCTTAAGGGTTAAATATTTTTGGGGTTTAAGAGAATGAAGGAACTTATGGGATTCATTATGAACTAGGGTATTTCTACTAGCATTCAATATTTAAGATCCAATCGGGTGCTAACATGCCATAACAATACCTCAAGAAACTACATAACATTTCAATGTTAAAAAAATATTAAAAGATCAAAACTTAAAACCAATCTCAGAAAAATACCAACAAAATTCGTCATCATTTGCATCAATTCCACAACAATGCTACTCTTCCTCAATATTAGTAGAATTCTAAGCAAGAAAAACCAAAAGGCAAAAGAGAGTGAACCCCTTCCTCTTGTCAGCAATATGTTACGATTTACAAATTAGAAGTCTCTTCCTATTTATACATGACCTAAGATACCTTTGAAATGTATGGGGAACATTCCTTCTCACATAGCATAAAGTTATTCCTCATTAAATTTGGGTGGACAACAACTGATTCTCTTTAAATTCCTGGTGTGCATAAAAACTCCAAATTGAATTGAATTTATAGGGTAAAAGGCAAGGATTGTGTACCTAAAATAGATTCACACCAAGAATTGTAATTAATTGGCAATGCAATAATGATCATTCCATCCTAAAGAAACAAACATTTTCTACAAAATATTCTACTCATTATCCTAAAATAAATCTTACTCATTGAAATCCAAGTTTGCCAATGTAGAAATTCATCAGATATGCCAACGTTCAAGTCGGAACAAATGTGCACTCTCGGGCCAAACCATTAACACTCTTGGTAATGAAATTTGAAATGGGACATGATTAGACAATATCTAAACTTAGGAAATAACATTGCATCATGTATAACAAATATCCTACATAACTATGTTTCCCACTTATGCACAACTTTCACATAAGGTAAAGCGAAGAAAAACTTAGAATGTTGTACGAAATATAAAGTATAACTATTTAAGCTCAAATAAAATATATAATAATATAAAAGTGTGTAAAATCATTAAATAAAAAATCTACAATTTGAATCAATCGGATTGGCCAAGAAAGGAAGCATGGGTGTACATTTTAATGAAGTGAGACAATTTTGGCCTGCTTCACAAAAATGCACACCGATCCTTCTTTTCAAGGCCAAATGATTAATCTTGGAGAGTATTTTTTTTAAACATAGGTAACATTAATAAAATTAAATTTTTCTAATTTAGTGATCTGAAGGTTGAATTTAATGTAAATGAAAGTGTTGTGACAATCACAGTTCATGGTGTCACCCCATTGAGTGTCAAAAAAATTTGAAAAAAAAAAATTTACTAGAATGAAATTAATGTTAAAATTAGTAATTAAATAGTATACAATTTGAATCAATGATAGTGACCAATAAATTAAACTTGAGCGTGCATTTTAGTGAAGCAAGGCAATGTTGTCCTGCTTCAAAAAAATGCACGCCACCTTTCATTCCAAGGCCAAATTGAATGATTCATCTTAGAGAGTATTTTTTAACTCATATGTAATATTAATACAAGTAAAGTTTTCTAATTTAGTGGTCTAAAGGTCAAAGTTAAAGTAAATAAAAGTTCTGTAGCAATCACAGTTCAGGATATTGCCCCAAAAGTGTCAACAATTTTTGAACAACATAAACTTATTGGAAGTAACTTAGTGTGTAAAAGTAGTAATTAAATAGTATACAATTTGAATCAATGAGATTGACCAAGAAATGAAGCTTGGGTGTTCATTTTAGTGAAGCAAGGCAGTTTTTTCTTGCTTCACAAAAATGCACGCCCAACCTTCATTTCAAGGCCAAATTGAATGATTCAACTTGGAGAGTATTATTTTACTCATGAGTAACATTTTTTTTTGGCAAGTTAGAATATTTATATTAGAAAAATATCTGGCATGTCTGGTGAATGTCGAGTAGGGCATGTATACCATACATTGTAAGCATTACAGATTTCCAAAGAAACCTTCCTAGACTGAGCCCAAGAAGGCGATTGGTGGAGTTGTGAATTAAAAAAAAAAATCCTCTGTAATTTTTCATTGACTTTAATATCATGAGTGTAACCATTAGATAATGAGGTTTCCTTTAAGAATCTCGGCATTTCCAAGATGCAATATGGATTTCCCTTGTGTTTACTCATCGTCCAAAGGCTCCACGATGGTGAGACAACCAAAGCACGAGTTGGAGACCTGTGTTGAGGTGATGATTTTTGGAAATTAGGAGGAGACATCATGGAAGAAGGGAGTGGATAAAACAATCTGGAGGTTTAGGTCTTAGCTTGTGAGGATTATGAATTTGGAAGTCTAATTTGGAAAGAGGGGGGAGAGTGAATACCAATCCTGGGGGAGATTGTGATCGACCACTCCCTTGTTAGCTAGATAGTCGGAAAAGGAGTTAGATTTATGCCTAGTATGGGTGAATAGTATGACTTATTTATGAGAGATAATTGGTGCATGTTATGCTCCAATCTCCAGCTAGAGGTTCATTTAGCAGGAGGGGTACGATGCAGGAGCTTGAGAGAAGATTAGATGATAATTTTGGAGTCCCCTTCTGTTAGGGTCCTATAATAATAAGGATCATAATTTTGAATTGACTATGTAAAGTCTTGTAATATTGTACATACTTTTGCTTTCTACAAATGTTTTCCCATATTAAAAAATGAAAAAAGGGTAAGTCCTAAAAGAAAAATCAAAGGACTAAAACAAAAAGATCAAAAAAGAATATAAAATATGAACCCCACTAAAAGGAGATAAAAATAGATCATGAAAGTGTTGCACATTCAAATGCCACTACTTTAGTTTACTTTTTGAAAATAAAAATTGTGTGCAACTTGTCAAAATGCCACAATCCATGAGGATCAAACAGTTTAATCTTGATTCGTTCATGCTTTTAAATTTCATGTAAAGATAGTTAGAGAATAAATATCTGGCCAAACCATTTAATCTTGGTATATCAGTAGTAAGGTAAAGAATAAAAATGAGTTCATCAATTTATCTGAGCCATTGGAAGTTATAAGGTTAAATTTATATTAGTTTTCTTATCAAAAAGAAATAAAAGGGTCAACAATCTCAAATGCACCCAATAAATGAATTAAAAATGTTAGGGTAAATGAAGGGTAGGTATATTACTTTCACAAGGCATGGAAAACATCAATTGGTTCATCTCATATCACTAATATCCCCCTAATTCCCATTTCCCTTGCTTAAAAACCCATTGCCACTCTTAAAAGGCATATTCCCTTGTCAAATAATCCTTTCCCTTTATTTCACCCCTTTTCCCTTCCTAAAAGCCCTTTCCCTAGTTAAAAACACATTTCCCTTTGAAAATCATTCTCCCCTTTACTAATTTCCCTTTTCATTCAAAAAATATGAAAAATCCACTTATCCTAAGTTTTAAATGTTTAAAAATATCGGGCCCCACTGAAAAATCCCTCCTCAATACTATATTTACTAATTCTTAGTGTATTATTAGCATCCCGTTTATATATATACATTCCCCCTCATTATATATTTCATTTACCCTCCCACTATGTTAATATACCCGATCCTGTATTATATTAACCTCCTTTACATTAATTTAACCTATAAGTTTATATAAATCTCAGGTCCCACTTTACGTTAACTCCGCATATATACCATATTAAACCCATTTCAGATAATCCTTACCCACTACATACTAACACCTTCGCATTTATAATATTCCCTGGTCCCACTTATCGAACACCCCAACTCATCCGCAACACCCGTCAACCGTCCGATTGGCGGTACCCTGATCTAACCATTCCTAAATAATTTCACAACCTCAATTGTATGATATTTAAAACCAATCAGAGGTGCAAAATGGGTGGTTTCTCACCCTTTCCTCCCTGCCACGCATCATTCCCACAACGTATCGCATCCTCCATCCTGAAACCGTCTAACCACTTTTTACGATGCGAAAATCGCCAATCTGTATCTGCGCACAGAAATGAAACTGATTACTGTTTGAAACTTAAACCTTCATGCCAATATTATTAACCACATCTGGTTAAAAGAAATAAAGCTTTCCCTTAAACATTTTTTCACCATTTCTATTGAATTTTGCGCAAAAATACTGGTGCCAACCTATTTTCAAGACAAAGCAATCTTTGTCGACTTATGTTGAAGCCAACCTAGACCAAAATTCAAGCCTTTTGCTACCAGAAGCTTGTGCCAACTTATTCTGAAGATTTATAAGACAAATAAAGCCTCTGTTATAACCAAAAACTTTTCTGCAGATTGAAATCGGCTTTTCACAAGTATTCCTAAGCGCCTGAGACCATTTCTTAAGCAAGAAAGTAATAAATTGATAAATTGAATAAGTTTAAATGGCATCCCAACGCATAATCTCTGTTAAAGCCTTGCAACCACCTGTAATAGATGTTGAGCACACTCACCTTACAGACAAAGACTTAAAAATCAGTGATACAGTCATTGATTTCAACCTCTTAGACATCTACTGCTGAAGCCATGATGAATCCATAGACCAGGTTGATGATATCTACCTTTGGGAATCAAATTTGCCTAAATATATTTTCCCACAAACCTTCCAGTTTCCAAAAATCATCAGACTTTGTCAAATCAATTATCTGCCCAATGAAATAGCCCTAGTAACCCCTGGCAAAGAGATTTTTTTCACAATCACTACAGAATCCATTAATCAAATGTTGTAAATCCAACCCAAGCCTGATGAAGCCCCATTGTCTATTGAAATTCTCACTGAATTATATTTAAAACTAGACTTTCCCAAAAGGTTTCAAATATTCCAAACCTTTCTTCCTCCATCAGTGGAAACCCCAAAGAGTAACCCTCCTTATTCAGCTTCAATTTTTTTAGAGAGAACCAGACGAATTGTCACAATTTTGTCTTGCATTCTAGGGTACTTCACAGATGAATATGTAGATGCTTCTATCTTGGTTTTTTTGTCCATATTCTGCCCAGGACAACCTCCAACTTCCACATTTAACTTTTCTCAATAACTATCAAATTCCATCCATGAGAAACTAGTTAAATTACCAAAGGAAGGAGTGTTTAAATATTCATCAGTTTTGTTTCACTTATTCCTATATTTCCAATCAGAAAGGTTTACAGTTAGCCTTCAAAAAATGGACACAGAGGGTAACCCCCAATCTGTAGTCTTCAATACTTCCTTAATCAGAAAGGATTCCACAAAATTCACCTACAAGGACTTTATTGATTCATTTGTTCATCCAGGTATCAACATGCTAAGCAGTAGCAGTCAACCTAGGATCAATGAAGAAATACAGAAAGTATTGCAAATATCTGAAATAAATTAGAACAAGAGACTGGTACTTATACCAGAACCACGCTAAAATTAGGGTGTATGGATGCCAACATAATCCATACAAACTGCTCAAATACCTCCCAATGAGGTTATTTGCACTAGAATACATTAGGCAGATCCTAAACTCAGATGAGATTAATTTCCTGTTAGCAAAGAAGAAAACTCAATTTAAAATTAAGAACCAGCTTGGTCCTTTCATTTCAATAATAGGAATGTTGGTCAACAAGAAAAAAATCATTTACAGGATTTCAAATTTAGTAATAGTTACAAATGGCAGTATGATCCTTTGGGAGTCATCAGTGAACTGAGATTCAAAGTCAAATTAACTCTTTTTGTCCATGAGTCAAAACCAGAGATTGAAAAGTATTCCAACTAGTCAGAGTGGTTGGAAAATACTTTGCAAGAGTTAGAGAAGCAAGGTGATACTAGTTCCATTTTTCATACTCCAGCCCCAAAAGATAGGAAATCAAAGAGGCCAAGAGAAGAAGGTTCATATTCTGCTGAGACCACTACTGAAACCAAGTTCAAATTAAAGTACAGGAAGAATCCAAAGCTGAATCCAGTAATTGAGGAAGAAGAGATAGTAGACACAGTTGATATTATTGATACATTTATTGTCACGGATAATTCACCTCCCAGAGTTTCAAAGGAAACACACCAGCCATCAACTTCTAGTGCTCAGATCATTCAGAAGCAGCATAATGTTGAAGTTTCTTCATCAAGAAAACCAGTGGATAGATAACAAGATATAATGGATAATTATAAAGAAATTAAATTAAGTAATGAGGCATTGAAAGCTGTAACCTATGCCCAATATTGAAAACAGACTCCTAGTGACCAAAACAGGTTACTTTTAGCCTTTGATTATAAAACTAGGAAGATGCAAATGACCTTTTTGCAGCCAACAGTTCAAGCTCCAAAATCATCAGCAAACTACAAGAAAACAAAATTTGAAGTTCAAGCTAAGGATCTACATCCAATAGATCAAATTGAGTTCCATAAGCAAGCAGGAGAAATGATATACTCCACTATGACCAACAAAGCTATGAGTGTCCAAAAAATTCAGAATTATCTAGAAAATATCATAGCACAGTTGAAACTAGAGAAGGCTTCCTCACATGCCAAGAACATTAGAATAAAGTCACTTGAAGAATTGGTCATGGAGGTTGGATATGATCCAAAGAACATCAAAGCAGCTAAGGAACTTATCAAAAAGAAGAATGAAGACATTGCTGCATTGAAAAAGAAGCTAAAATTACCTCCCACTAAACATCCACAAACTAAAGAAGTTATAGAGAATGAAGGTCAGAAATATGAAATGATGAATCTCATCATTCAGTTGGCAGCTCAACTGAAAGAGATGGAGAATGAAATGGACAAATTGGTGCAGGAAAATAAGGACAACATGGAAGCAATTCCTGTTGCTTCCAATTCCTATAGCTTCAACAGAAATTCCATCTACTTCATCAGCTCCATTACCTACAACAGTATCAGTTACTACAACAACACCAGAAACAGATTCAACAACAGCATCTCATTCCAATGATGAGGCAGGTAAATTGATCAAAGCCATGCAAGACATGTCAATACAAAAAAATGATATTAATAGACTTAAGGATCAAGTAAAAAGTCTGGAGGATGAAAAGAAGCTGGTACAAATCATGCATAAGAATGAAACACAGAAGTCAAACATATTGACTAACATAATATAGAAGTTAGAAAAAGAATTGACCTTGAAAAAACCACTTTCCCAAGAAAAACAACAGTTGTGGGCCAATATCATTAACTCTGTTAATGATATTTGGCCTTTCATCCAAGTCATATTTGAGCAGAAAGATTTGATAAAAGAATTAAGTGAAGCTATTCAGAAAGTAAAAGAAGAACTTGGAAAGAAGCCAGAATAGGCCACTGAGATAATTAAGTTTTTCAATTCTAAGAACAAGCAAGAATTAGAAGAAATTGGCATAAGTGAAAGAACAGAAAAAATCTTAGAGGTAAAAAAGGTAATTTCTAAGAGAAACTTGATGACACAACTTGAAGATAAATGTCAAATGATGGAGCTAGTAGTAAACAAGTTCATGAGCAAATTTGATGTTCTGAGGCAGAAAGGTCTTCCTAATCCTTTGGTGATCAATGATAGATTAATGAAGCATGAAGATTATGACAAGAAGATCAAAGAAGTGGCTAAAGAACAATCCAAAAATTCCTCCATGAAAGGAATTCCTACAGGCAAAGTACTCTATGAGACATTTGAAAATCTCTTTTACCTCCATCATGAGGTAAATCATCTCTTTATAAACAAGCCTACTTTTGCAAAATACACAGAGGCTGATGAGATTTACAGGAGAATGGTAAAAATCAAATTACCAGATAAAGAGGCTTGGGAAAAATTGTATGATTTACTGTGAAAGCTAAAAGTAAAGCAGGTAATAGAGCAGTCAAGGTTAAAGAGTAACAGAGCAGGAAGATAAAGATGAATACATATGAAAGGCAGAGTTTAAAGATAAAAAATGGAGTTAAAAGAAAAGGTCAGCCAGCGTAAAGCAACAGTCAGAGAGATAAGACAACAAAAATATCCAAGAAGTAAACATCGAACCAAATAAGCAGGGACAACTTGCATTTAGTTACATAGGTGTCTCTATCTTCTTGCATGAAGATATTTTATTTCCCTTGAATAATTCCTAAATCAGTTTTAGAATATTTTATATTAGTTTTTGTACAAATACTTCATAATTCGAAGTATTGGGGGTGGATTCCTGAACATTTCTATAGTTGTAATTGATCCAAATACCTGAGGGTTCATTGTACCATTTTCAAGTCAACAGACAGGACAAGCAATAAAAGCATTGCATTACAGGATTCATGTGTTGTGCCACTTCAGTGAAGTACTTTCAATTCTTCACTGTTATTTAATTAAGTATTCCATAAACTTATATGTTTTCTGAATCTAAATGTTATAACAGGAATTTTATTTCAGAACTTGTTTAAATACACTCTGTCTTGAACTGTTATTCATTTTCATGTTTTCTTCTGATATCTGGATCTGAGAATCCTTAATTGATCTCCCATCCTGATTGACCCCTTTCACCTTCATTCATTATCCGGTTTAAGGAATCCTTAAATGCTCCTTGATCCCGATTGAAAATCACTTCACCATTCAGCCTTTAAATATCTGATTTTGCTCAGCTACCTTGCCCTATGAACACTTCTTTTAGAACTTGATTCTGTCATGTTTTCTTGATATTTTGACTCCATATCCCAATGGAAAAAATACAGTCATCTATCCATCTAAATCAGTAATTCCACCACCAAATCAAGCATACATAACTAGCCTAAAATCAATTAAAACAACAAAGTTAAATCATTAAGAGAGAGCTGACTTAAAACTTCCCCATTCTCTTAAAATTTCAGGTGGAGAGAATGTTGTAGGAAGAGGTATCATGATCGCAGGGGGAGTACTTTTTTTGCCTTCAATGCCAAAGGGGGAGATTGTTGATCAGTGGTTGTCATTGATGTCAACCAAAGCAGAACCAAGGGCTACCCAGATATTGCATAGGAATTTTAACCTACCAAATTACTATATTTTGGGTCAAGAATGCTTTTTATGGTTTCTACTTGTTGAGATGTTTCCATTGATATATGGCACACCACATAATTCTTCACAGTTTGAGAGATATTCATGTTTGAAGTTTGTAAACCCAGTTAGTGGGCTAAAATCCCATGGGGTTGTGACATGGGTCATTGAAAAGTCAATAATTAATAATTTTTAAGCTCCTAAAATCCCTCCCATGTTCACTTGTTTAAGCCCCCTCAACCTAAGCATTTAGATAAATTGTGATCCTCATATCCTCCTTATGTAGGGGTTTCGCTATCTGAAATAGGTCATCATGGAATTTTCGCTCTAACTTTTTTTTCTACAAAGGTTCAAAAGCTGAAATTTTTATGAGGCGAAGCCAAAATCCTTAGGAAGCTCCTGTAAAATTTTCAGATCAAGGTGGGTAATATTTTCGGAGATATGATCTGTGGATGTCAGTGTTTGTGCAGGCTCCTGAAATTCATCTCAAAGAAGTGACCTTGGGAAAATCGTCATAACTCTCTCTCTGATTATCGTATTCGAATTCTGTAATAAGTGACAGATAGTACACGGGCCACAATTTTTTCTGTATCAATTTTAGAGCCTAATGAAGAAACAGTGACACATGGAATGTCGTACAAGTTCGCTTTACTAAAAGAGTCCATAATTAGGGCATTGTGAGAGATTGGGCATAAATCTCTCTTGAAGAATCCAAATTGGGTCAGACCTATAGCATTGGAAAGAAGATGTAGAGGACTACTACAGGGCCAAAAATCACATATTGGGGATATTAAATAGCTGAGATACACCAGATTCAATAACGAGCTCCTAGAAGGCAAGAAAAAACTAGATCATGTTTTGTCAAGGGTTGCAAAGGACCAGACTTTCTAGGGCAGCAAAACAAATCAAGGTGCATCAGAGGATAGCATGACAAGAGCAGAAACCAAGGTGCAGAACAACAACAATAAGTTCACCACATGAAGTCTTCAAGTGTGCAACACTGCATACAGTCATTGTAAAGGTATCATTGTACTAAGTCATTGTAATTGCATCATTGTAAAAATTTCACAAGTGTCTATCTACCAAGAATTGAAGAGGTAGTGTTGGGAGGTCTAGGATCATCATTAGGTAGTTGTGTCATAGTTGGGGTTATGGTATAGTCTGTTTTCTTCTTCTACATCATTCTATATCATTGTAAAGTGGACAATTTTCCCTGGTACGAGAGTCCATTCTTGTTTTATTCTTCTATAGGGTGGTGGGGTGGTGCTAGGGTGAGTTGTAGCTCATTGGGTGTTGGTGCATCCGTTCAGTTGGCTACTGAAGAATCTCAGGCATTGGAGCATCCATCCAGTGGGAGCTAGAGAAGAATGCTTTTCTAGATTCTAGGAAGTTGGAGCTTTATTTTCAATTGGAGTTGAATATTAAATAATTATTAGAAAAGCATTAGGTGGTTTTTGTCCCAGAGTGGGTTTCCACCTTAAAAACTGTGTGCATTTGTGTTCCTTTTGTTTACTGCTATCATTGTACAAACAGTGATAATAATTGAAGATTAACTAATGCTCTAATTGAAAGGAATACTGATTCACCCCCCCTCTCAGTATTTCCAACATTGAGCACTAGAAGTAGATGGTTGTTGTGTTTCCTCTGAAACTGTGGGAGGTGCATTATCCCTGACAATTACATCTGTATAAATAATCTCAACTGTGTCTACTATTTCTTCTTTCTCAATTACTAGATTCAACTTGGGATTCTTCCTCGACATTAATTTGAATTTAGTTTCAGTAGTGGTCTCAACAAAATATGAACCTTCTTCTCTTGGCCTCTTTGAGTTCCTGTCTTGTGGGGATGGAGTATGAAAAATGGAACTATTATCACCTTGCTTCTCTACCTCTTGCAAAGTATTTTCCAACCACTATGAATGGTTGGAATACTTTTCAAACGTTGGCTTTTGACTCATGGACAAAAGGATCATACTGCCATTTGAAACTATTGCTGAATTTGAAATCCTATAAACACTTTTCTGCTTGTTGACCAACATTCCTATTATTGCAAATCAAAGGAGCAAGCTGGTTCTTAATTTTAAATTGAGTTTTCTTCTTTGCTGACAGAAAATTAACCTCATCTAATTTTAGGATCTGCCTGATGTATTCTAGTGCAAATAACCTCATTGGGAGGTATTTGGGCAGTTTGTATGGAGTAAGCTGGCATCCATACACCCTAATTTTAGTGTGGTTCTGGTATAAGTACCAACCTCATGTTCTACTTTGTTCAGATAATTGCAATACTTTATTTATTTCTTCACTGATCCTAGGTTGAATGCTACTACTTAGCATGTTGACAACTAGATGAACAAATGAACCAATAAAGTCCTTTTCGGTGAATTCTGTTGAATATTTTCTGATTCAAAAAGTCCTGAAGACTACAGATTAGGGGTTACCCTCTGTGTTCAGTTTTTGAGGCTAACTACAAACCTTTCTGATTGGAAATAGAGGAATAAATGAAAAAAAACTGATGAATATCTAAATATCTTAGGGGTTACCCTCTTTGTTCAGTTTTTGAGGCTGTCGTGGGTAGAATATGGACAAAAAACCTAAGATAGAAGCATCTACATATTCATCTGTGAAGTACCCTAGAATGCAAGACAAAATTGTGACAATATGTCTGGTTCTCTCTGAAAAAATTGAAGCTGAATAAGGAGGGTTACTCTTTGGGGTTTCCACTGATGGAGGAAGAAAGGTTTGGAAGATTTGAAACCTTTTGGGATAGTCCGGTTTTAAATATAATTCAGTGAGTATTTCAATAGACAATGGGGCTTCATCAAGCTTTGGTCAAATTTGCAACATCTGATTAACAAAATCTCTTCTCCAGGGGTTACTAGGGCTCTTTCATTGGACATATAATTGATTTGACAGAGTCTGATGATTTCTGGAAACTGGAAGGTCTGTGGGAAAATATATTTAGGAAACTTTTATTCCCAAAGGTAAATATCATCAGCCTGGTCTATGGATTTATCATGGCTCCAGCAATGGATTTCCAAGAGGTTAAATCAGTGACTGTATCACTGATTTTGAAGTCTTTTTATGCAAGGGGAGTGTGTTCAACATCTATTATAGGTGGTTGCAAGGGGTTAATTGAGATTATGCTCTCAGAGGCTGTTTAAACTTATTCAATTTATTAATTTATTACTTTCTTGCTTAAGAAATGGTCTCAAGCGCTTAGGAATACCTGTGAAAAGGTGATTTCGATCTGCAGAAAGGTTTTTGGTTGCAGCAAAGGCTTTCTTGGTCTCTTAAAGATTCAAATTGAGTCAACACAGGCTTCTGGTAGCAAAAGGATTGAATTCTGGTCTAGATTGGCTTCAACATAAGTTAACAAAGATTTCTTTGGCTTGAAAATAGGCCGGCACCGGTCTTTTTGCTCAAAATTCAACAAATATGGTGAAAAATTGTTTGAGGGCAGGCTTTATTTATTTTAACTGGATGTGGTTAATCATATGGGTGCGGAGGTTTAAGTTTCAAATAGTGACCAGTTTCATTTCAATGCGCGGATACATTTTGGCAGTTTTGACATCGTAAATAGTGGTTAGACAATTTTAGGATGGAGGATGCGATATGTTGTGGGAATAACGCGTGGCAAGGAGTCGGGGGTGCGAAACCACCCATTTCACAGCTTTGATTGGTTTTAAATGTTGGACAATTGAGGTTGCGAAATGATTTTGGAATGGTTAGATCAGGGTACTGCCAATCAGACAGTTGACGGGTGTTGCGGATGAGTTGGGGTGTTTGATAAGTGGGACTAGGGAATATTATAAATGTGAAGGTGTTAGTATGTAGTGGGTAAGGATTATATGAAATGGGTTTAATATGGTATATATGTGGAGTTAACGTAAAGTGGGACCTGAGATTTATATAAACTTATAGTTTAAATTAATGTAAAGGAGGTTAATATAATACGAGATCGGGGATATTAACATAGTGGAAGGGTAAAAGAAATGTATAAAGAAAATAATGATTTTCAAAGGGAAATGTGTTTTTAACTAGGGAAAGGGGTTTTAGGAAGGGAAAAGGGATGAAATAAAGGGAAAGGGTTATTTGACAAGGGAATATGCCTTTTAAGTGTGGCAATGGGGTTTTAAGCAAGGGGAAGGGGAATTAGGGGGATATTAGTGATATGCGATGAACCAATTGATGTTTTCCATGCCTTGTGAAAGTAATCTACCTACCCTTCATTTACTCTAACATTTTTTCTTCATTTATTAGGTGCATTTGAGTTTGCTGACCCTTTTATTTCTTTTTGATAAGACAACTAATCTAATTATAACCTTATAACTTCCAATGGCTCATATTAAACTGATGAGCTCATTTTTATTCTCTACCTAACTACTGATTGTTGAACCCTTAGTTAAACTGAGAGGGGGGGGGTGAATCAGTTTAACACATTCATGGACTTTTGAAACTTTTCATTAAACCTGATTTACACCTTCATTTCATGTCCAACTTAATATGTGAGTAATCTTAGAATGTGAGCAGCAAGTATTAATATAATATAACAGTAGACTTAATATGAGAGCAAGAAAGATACAAGATGATATAACCGATCAACCCATAAACATCATTCACAGACACCAAAGATATAAGTGGAAACCCATAAAGGGAGAAAACCACATCTTATTATTGTTGTGATGCAAAGGCAAGCTCCAACTCCCTCTCACCATCATGGTAAGCACCAACCTAGAGGAGTTCCCTGGAAAACTCGCAAGCTACAACTTGAAAGGAAGCACCAACTCCTTCAATTTTCTACAAAGCCCAACCTGCTGTGAGGATTTCCAACCTCACTTCGCCATTCTACATCAGCCATCGTTGCAACTTGATAGTGGAAGCTCCAACTCCTCAATTTATCAACCGAATGTATGCCGATTTACCTCGATATCACCTTCCTTTGTTCTATGTAATCTCTTTTCTCGCTCTTATTTCCTGTTGTCTTCTCTGCCTGTCTCTTCTATACTCTGCCTTCTCTATATTTACTCTTTCTCTCTAACCCCTTTTTTTTTCATATCAAGTTGATACAACATATATAGTTCCTCACATGACTGTTTGTATTTCACAGGAATTCGGAGTGAACACCCATGACTCTTTGGCTTCTGTCTTCTCATTCCTTTTATTCAACTCATTTTAAATTTATAACAATATGTACAAAATTTCATGCCACAGTGGGATTTTTCTTTTCCTTAGGATACTTTCCTTTGCATCACAAACAATGTAAACAAAAAATATTTACATTTTCAGTTACACATTTCAATACCATTCAGCTCCTTTTTTGAACCTTGGCTTTACTGGATTTGTCTCTTATGTTGTTGTTGAGTGACTATTCTATATATCTTGGTTCACTTCTGTGTCTATTTATCTGTTCACTGTACTTGTGTGCACCAGCTACATATATAACTACTTTTCAGGTTTCATTCTCAAATACATATGAATCTGGGCGATGTCTGTTCATTACCATCTCTGTTCTCAGGCTCCCTGTCTACATTCTCTGTTCATATATGAGTTTAAACATAATGGTTTGAAATTCACATTACAATTTCAATTGATCCTTTTTCCCTGTACCATTTTTCTACCATTGTCTCTAGCTCTTTCGTTCTTGCAGGCTCTTATAATAAACCCAATCTTTAGGCTCTTGTAATAAATCCAATCTTATGACTTTAGTATAGTATATAAATATATATCGTCATGTATGCATATTCCTGATTTAAACTATTAATAAACTGTGGCTTTTATTTAGCGCCCAACATATATATGGTCACGGTTTTATAATCTTTAAAACATAAAACTGTATTACATTCCCTGCTTAAATATATAATGCTTACTCGAACGTTCGGACCTTGGGAATTTTATATATATCTTGAGTTTTTAATTCAATTTAAACCACTTATAACGAACCTCTGGCTCCAGGCCCACATATATATATAAGCGATGGATCAATTAAGTACGTGCACCAAACCTTGGTTTATCCTTCGGGCTACTTCCGAAGGCGATCGCCATTCAATCAACCTTCCTCCAGATCGAAGGCCTGTATCAATATCGCACGGGGTCCTTGTTCGATCGTTAACGTGCGATGACATGCATTAAATGGTGGTTTTAGGGGTCCCGCCTATGCCACGCGTCGAATACTCTATGGAATTTCTCCCAAAATTAAAATACCGCTCAACTCGCAAAAGCGGTGTGATATGGGCAACTCAGGATTGCAAATCCACTCACGATTTTTGGAATAGGGTTTGACCACGGTTTAAGTCTGGTTTGCGCTATTCTTATATCCACTCAGTTCACTAACTCAGGGTTTTGTCTAATCCCTCAATGCATTGTTTCGCCGAACTCTGCCATCAACCATTCCATCGGTCGATCCAACTATACATTCATGCTCTGTCTTCTGCTGTAATGACCTCAAGGTTTTCATATGATTTCTGCACTGTTTATTCATATAAATATCTGCATTGTTACTGTGAACCATGTCTGTTGTTCTATTGGTATCTTCTGGCCGCTATAAACCTCAGACAGGTCCGCATCTTTTGGTCTCGAATAGAGTAAAAATCCTCTACTTTCTAAAATTCCTTAGTCATTTGATCAACGCATTTATACAATCCTCTTACAAACCAAACCTTTTGATTTGGTTTCATGCTCTAGTTGCACCAAACGCACCTTCGATCTTCATATTCTTGTGACCTCAATGAAAATCCCATTACAATCAAAGCCGTTCTATTCCGAGATCTGGTGTGTGAGACAGAGCCTTACGATCGATCCTTAGTATATATATATATATAACTTCACACACTATACTCCATAGTATATCGATGTACAAAGTTAAACTTCATACTTTTTAGCAGTCAGTTGCATGTACAGAGTTAAACTTCATGTACAGAACTCGAATGTTCCTTCATACAAAATTGAAATCAAAGCTCTTTCACATAGAATTCTTGCCTCATCATTGCTCAGTGTACTGCTTTCCATCTCGTTTCTATCAATGAAAACATTTCCAATAGTCTCCCCATTGGAATCGAAATAAACGATGGGCAACACATCCACCAATAATCCAATGCTTCCTCTCGTTTGTCTTATTAAGCCCTTTTGTTTCTTCCTCCCCTTTGACATCAATGGCAAAGGGTTTCTCATTTCCTAGTTTACTTTCTCGCATTTCCTCTTCTCGAGATCTTATGACTTTGTACCCTCGCTCGCTCCAAACTTTGGATTAAATCTAAAATTCTGATCCTTTAGCCTTTTCATTGACTCCTGTATGTTGGATGTATTCTTTACATAAGCCTTTGATCCTGAGGACCTGTTTCATGGTTTCCTTGTTGGCTGATCTCCCTCTGGAATGATATTTTCATTTCTGTTCTCCCCCTGAAACTGTGCTTTCTCTTTATATCAAAGAGTAGCATCTACAGATACTACCCCTAGTCTGTCTCTCAAATATTCAAATGGATCTCTAGCAAGAGGTTTGGTAAATATATCTATTGTTTGTTCTTTTGTTGGTACATACTCCAGCTTTACTATCTTCTGAGCCAGTTGTTCTCAGAGAAAATGATACTTGATTGGGATATACTTAGTTTTTGAATGAAGCATAGGATTTTTAGATATACTTATAGCACATGTATTATCACATTTGATTAAGATAGGTTCATCAATGCTTAACTTGATGTCTTCGAGGGTTTGCTTCATCCACATGACTTGTGTACAACATGTTGTCAGTTTCTATATATTCTCGCTTCATTGTGAGATGAGATGGATGTTGTTTTCGTTTAACCATGCCACCAGACTTTCTCCTAGATAATGCACTCTCTCACTTGTACTTTTCCTATCATCCACACAGCTGGCCCAATCTGCATCTGTGTAAGCTGTCAAAGTGAAGCTTTTGCTTTTAGGGTACCAAAGTCCATACTGTGTTGTTCCTTGTAGATATCTAAATATTCTTTTGATATCTAGCCACTAGTCCAAAAGATGGTTTTGTTTAGGTGCTGCTTGATATCTAGCCACTAATCCTACTGCTAGCATGATGTCTGGTCTTGATGCTGTCAGATACAATAGACTTCCTATCATGGATCTGTAGAGTTTTTGATCTATATCAGCAGATCCATCATCAGCACACAACTTGCATCCCGTGAAAATGGGAGTTGACACAGGCTTGCAGTCCTCCATTTTGAACTTTTTCAACATTTCTTTTAAGTACTTTTCCTGTGAGATGAACGTACCTGTGTTCTTTTTCTAAATTTCAAGTCCTAAGTAGAAACTGAGCTCTCCAATCATAGACATCTCAAACTCTGTTTTCATCTCATCAACAAACCCTTTTGCTAGTTCTTCTCTGTTGCTTCCAAACATAATGTCATCAACATATATTACAACAATCAGGAGTTCATTTTCATGGGCTTTTATGTATAGATTGTTGTCTACTCCACCTCTCTTAAAGCCTTGTTTTTTGCAAATATTTATCCAGTCTTGAGTACCAAGCACGAGGAGCCTGTTTCAGTCCATATAGAGATTTCTTCAGCCTGCACACATAGTCTTCTTTCTCTGTTAATGAGAAGCCTTCTGGTTGTTCCATGTAGACTTCTTCTTCTAAGTCTCCATTCAGAAATGCAGATTTTACATCCATTTGATATACTTTGAAGTTTTGGTAGCATGCAAAGGCCAGAAACATTCTGATGGCTTCCATTCTGGCTACAGGAGCAAATGTTTCATCATAATCAAGTCCTTCAATTTGTGAATATCCTTTGCAAACTAGTCTGGCTTTATTCCTGATTACCTGTCCTTGCTCATTCATTTTATTCTTGAATACCCATTTTGAGCCAATGATATTTTTCTCAATTGGTCTAGGAACCAGTTCCTAGGTATTGTTTTTCTCAATTTGGTCCAATTCTTCATTCATTTCCTTTACCCAATACTTGTCCTTGCTGGCTTCTTCAAATCTCTTTGGCTCTATCTGTGATAACATGGCTATGTATATCTCTTCAGTTTGTTCTGTTAGCTGCCTTCTTGTTTGGACCCCTACCTTCTTGTCTCCTATGATCTGATCTTCAGGATGGTTCTTCTGAGTATATCTTGAGGGAGCTTTAGAACTCATCTCTGTATCTTCTATTGTCTTGCGTGTTTCCCCATCATCTTGGTTTTCTTCTTCATGGTTGTCTGATGGACTGCAGTAGTCTATATCCCTTGTATTGTTTGGAAGCTCTTCATCAAATCTCACATCAATACTTTCTACTATTTTTTGAAGAGTCTTGTTGTAGCACCTGTACCCTTTACTTTTGGAAGCATATCCTAGAAAAATCCCTTCATCTGCTCTTGCATCAAATTTCCCAAGGTTTTCATCATTGTTCTTTATGTAACACTTGCTTCTAAAGATTCTGAAATGTTTGATTGAAGCTGGCTTTCCATGCCATAGTTCATAGGGAGTCTTGTCACTGCTTGGCCTTAAGTGAGCTTTATTAAGGATATGCACTGCTGTGTGTATAGCTTCTTCCCAGAAGGTTTGAGGAATATTATTCTCTTGCATCATGGCTCTGGAAATTTGTTGAACATATCTGTTTTGTCTCTCTGCTACTCCATTCTGCTGAGGTGTCCCTGCAATAGTAAATTTTTGTTTTATGCCATGTTCATTGCATAGGTCTGCAAAGTCATAATTAGTGAATTCACCTCCTCTGTCTGATCTGATTCATTTCAGCTTGCATCCTGTCTAATTTTCAGCTAATGCTTTGAATATTTTGAATTTGTCCAGAGCTTCCGATTTATTCTTGAGAAAAGCAACCCATGTCATTCTGGAGAAATCATCTATTATCAGCATGAAGTAGGATTCTCCACTTGGTGTTTTTTTTCTTGCAGGTCCACACAGATCCATGTGCACAAGCTGGAGTGGTATTCTTGTTGATAACTCCTCTTTGGCCTTAAATGATGTGCGAGTCTGCTTACCCAATTGACAAGATTTGCATATGGTATTAGAAGGCCTCTTTATTTATGGCATGTCTCTGACAGCTTTCTTCTTGCTTAGTCTGATGATGTGATCGAAGCTGAGATGTCCCAACCTTTTATGCCATAACCATGACTCTTCTAGTTTGCTAAGATGGCATGCTTCATCTTCCTCTTTCACAATGTAAACATTGCTCTCTATTCGAACACCTTTAAGCAGAGTTTTACCTGTGGTGCTTGATCTGACTTCACAATCTTGTGCTCTAAAGAGAACTTCACATCCTTTGTCACACATTTGACTGACACTTAGTAAATTTTCTTTCAGCCCATCTACAAATAGTACATCTTGGGCCTTTCCTCTACCATTATCTAAGCTGACTGAGCCTTTTCCCTTGATTTTTCCTGATTTTTCATTGCCAAAAGTAACATTACTAGTTTTCTTTTCATCAAAAGTTATAAATTTTCTCCTGTCTCCAGTCATATGTTTTGAGCAGCCACTGTCCAGATACCATTGGCTTTTCATATCTTGAGCAGTTAGAGCCAGGTCACATTTATTCACCTTCTTTTTCCACTAGAGGCATCCTTTTGTTTGGTTTCTTTTGTGAGACGATGAATCACATCCTTTCAGATGAAATTTGGAAGGCATATGTCCAACTTGATTGCATATACAACATTTGATCATAGTTTTTGCAGAATTGTGAGTATGAAAAAAATTTCTTTGATTCATAAACCTCCTTGAGGTGTTGAACATCAATCTTTGTCCATACTTTCTACATTCAATAATTTTATGGCCAAATTCCTTACAATAAAAACAGTAACCATAGAAACTATTTGCATACCTGATGTGAGGTTGTCTCTTCCATTTGTTTGCTTGAGGCAGTCTCTTCAATGTTTGCATCTTCTGCTGGTTTGAATTACGCCTCCTTGCATGACAATATGCAGCAATGTGTCCCAGCTTGTGACAAGCATAACAGGTAGCATTCTTCATAGGAGGGAAGAATCTCCTTTGATGATTTCCAAATTTTACATACTCAGGGGTCTTAGTATTTATTACATTCTTTGCTACTAGTGGTTTCTTCTGATCTCTGTCTTCCTTATTACAGGTTTCTTCTTTTGTAGGAATTGTTTGAGTTGCTTCGTGATTCTTCTTTTCTTTTACAAAAATAATCTCTCTGTCAACCTTTTCTTTGCCTTTACTTGATTCTCCTTCATAGCCTATTCCAGTTTTTATCATAGGAGATCTTTGAGCACCAAGAATTTCGTTCAACTTACTAGAGCTTGTTGTTTGAGAAGAGTTTATAACCACTTTCCTTTGAGAATTTTCTAATTTCTTCCTGAGACATACTACTTCTTCTTCCAACTTTTCTTGTTCTTGAGTTTTTTCCTTGATTTTCTTAAGTAACATGTCCTCTATCTTCTTGGCTTCTTCAAGCTCTATCTTTAGCTGCATCAGGACTTCTGAATTATGTTCTTCTCGTACATACTTGAGGAGAATGTCATTTTGTTTTCTGCATTTCAGCTTGAGTCTATCAATCTCTTCCAGAGCACTTCTTAGCTCCCCCTCAAGGTCGACTTCACCTTATTCTTCTAGCAGGAGACCTTCAATTTCTTCTATAGCCATCAATAAAAATTCAGAGGTTCCATCTTCATTTGAGAGTTCATCTGGATCTTCAGATGTACTGTTGTCTTGTTGAGCATAGAAGGATCTTTTGCTAAACTTCTTTCCTTCCTGCCAGTTCTTTGATGTATTTTTCTCTAACTCTTGAGCCTGATTCCTTACTTTCTTGTGAGGACACTTAGCAGCATAGTGTCCAACTCTTCCACAGTTAAAGCATTTGAAAGGAAGTTTACCTTTGTATTTACCTGAGCCTCTATCCAATTTCTTGACAAATTTTTCCTCTTCTTCATCCGAGCAAGAGCATATGTCTTCCTCTTCTTCTTTCTTCTTTTCTGTTTTAAAGGTTGCCTCCCTCGTACTTGGCTTCTTCTATGGGAGCCTCATCTCGTATGCTATTAAATTTCCAAGTAGTTGGTTCATGGTCAAGGTCTCCCAATCAGCTATTTATTCTATTGCAGACACCTTAGGATTAAACCTGGATGGAAGAGATCTTAGAATCTTTTGCACAATTATACTTTTTGGCATGGTTTCTCCAAGAGCTTTCATATTGTTAACAATTTCTGCAACTTTTAGGAAGAAACTGTCAATGTCTTCATCATCATTCATTTTTAAGTTCTCAAACTGGGCTCTATAGACTTGAAGTCTGGCAGTATTTAATTTCTTGTCTCCTTCATGGATGTTCTCCAGAGTATCCCACATCTCTTTGGCAGTGTCTTTGTGCATTACTTTGATAAACTCTGCTTCACACAATCCATTCAAGATGGAATTCATGGCTTTTGCGTTAGCTACAAAATCTTGTTTGGATTCTTTCTCTGAGTCAGTTGCCTTTGGGGCATATCCTAATTCCACAGCACCCCAAACTTCTATTCCTAGAGAAATTATGTATGTCCTCATTCTAATTTTCCAGAAAGCATAATTTTCACCAGTGAAAAAAGGGGCTTTATTGGTTGAGAATCCTTCTTTACTATCCATCTTGGGAACCTAGGATCTCCTTTCAGTTGTTAGACTAGTACAAAGGAACCTAGCTCTGATACCAATTGTTGAACCCTTAGTTAAACTGAGAGGGGGGGGGGTGAATCAGTTTAACACATTCATGGTCTTTTAAAACTTTTCATTAAACCTTATTTACACCTTCATTTATGTCCAACTTAATATGTGAGAAATCTTAGAATGTGAGCAGCAAGTATTAATATAATATAATAGTAGACTTAATATGAGAGCAGCAGGTATTAAGCAGATGATATAAATCAGATCAACACATAAACATCATACACAGAGACACCAGATATAAGTGGAAACCCATAAAGGGAGAAAACCACATCTTATTATTGTTGTGATGCAAAGGCAAGCTCCAACTCCCTCTCACCACTGTTTTTCTGCAGGCACCAGCCTACAGGAGGCTCCAACCTCAACTCTGCAAGCTACAACTTGCAAGGAAGCACCAAATCCCTTCAATTTTCTGCAGGCTCCAACCTACAGGAGGCTCCAACCCCAGTCAGCGAAAACTGATGGCTATCAAGCTGCAACTTGATAGGGAAGCTCCAACTTCCTCAATTTATCAAACTGAATGTTTGTTGATTTACCTCAGATATCAGCTCTGTTCTGTAGCATCTCTTTCTACTCTTCTTTTCTTAATCTTCTCTGCCTCACTCTTCAATACTCTGCATTCTCTATATTTTCTCTCTCTAACCTCTCTTTTGCATATCAAGTTGATACAACATATATAGTTCCTCACATGACTGTTTGTATTTCACAGGAATTTGAAGTGAACACCCATGACTCTTTGGCTTCTGTCTTCTCATTCCTTTTATTCAACTCATTTTAAATTTATAACAATATGTAAAAATTTTCATGCCACAGTGGGATTTTTCTTTTCCTTAGGATACTTGCCTTTGCATCACAAACAAAATGTAAACAAAAATATTTACATTTTTAGTTATGCATTTCAATACCACTCAACTCCTTTTCTGAACCTTGGCTTTACTGGATTTGTCTCTTCTGCTACTGTTGAGTGACTGTTCTATATATCTTGGTTCACTTCTGTGTCTATTTATCTGTTCACTGTACTTGTGTGCACCAGCTACATATATAACTGCTTTTCAGGTTTTATTCTCAAATACATATGAATCTGGGCTATGTCTATTCATTTCCATCTCTGTTCTCGAGCTCCCTGTCTACATTCTCTGTTCATATATGAGTTTAAACATAATGGTTTGAAATTCACATTACAATTTCAATTGATCCTTTTTCCCTGTACCATTTTTCTGCCTCTGTCTCTAGCTCTTTCATTCTTGCAGGCTCTTATAATAAACCCAATCTTATGACTTTAGTACAATATATAAATATATATCATCATGTATGCATATTCCCGATTCAAACTATTAATAAACTGTGGCTTTTATTTAGCACCCAACATATATATGGTCATGGTTTTATAATCTTTAAAACATCAAACTGTATTACATTCCCGCTTAAATATATAATGCTTACTCGCACGTTTGGACCTTGGGAATTTTAAATATATATCTCGAGTTTTTAATTCAATTTAAACCACTTATAATGAACCTCTGGCTCCGGGCCCACATATATATAAGCGATGGCTCAATTAAGTGCGTGCACCAAACCTTGGTTTATCCTTCGGGCTACTTCTGAAGGCGATCACCGTTCAATCAGCCTTCCTCCAAATTGACAACTTGTATCAATATCACACGGGGTCCTTGGTCGATCGTTAACGTGCGATGGCACGCATTGAATGGTGGTTTTAGGGATCCCGCCTATGCCACGCGTCGAATACTCTATGGAATCGCTCCCAAAATTAAAATACCACTCAACCCGCAAAAGTGGTGCGATATGGGCAACCCGGGATTGCAAATCCACTCACGGTTTTTGGAATAGGGTTTGACCATGGTTTAAGTCTAGTTTGCGCTATTCTTATATCCGCTCAGTTCACTGACTCGGGGTTTTGTCTAACCCCTCAATGCACTATTTCGCTGAACTCTGCCATCAACCATTCTATCGGTCGATCCAACTATACATTCATGCTCTGTCTTCTGCTGTAATGACCTCAAGGTTTTCATATGATGTCTGCACTGTTTATTCATATAAATATCCGCATTATTACTGTGAACCCTGTCCGATGTTCTATAGGTATCTTCTGGTCACTATAAACCTCAGACAGGTCCGCATCTTTTGGTCTCGAATAGACTAGAACTCCTCTGCTTTCTAAAATTCCTTAGTCAGTTGATCAACGCATTTATACAATCCTCTTACAAACCGAACCTTTTGATTTGGTTTCGTGCTCTAGTTGCACCAAACGCACCTTCGATCTTCATATTCTTGTGACCTCAATGAAAATCCCATTACAATCAAATCCATTCTATTCCGAGATCTGGTGTATGAGACAGAGCCTTACGATCGATCCTTAGTATATATATAACTTCACACACTATACGCCACAGTATATCCATGTACAGAGTTAAACTTCATACTTTCCAGCAGTCAGTTGCATGTACAAAGTTAAACTTCATGTACAGAACTCGAATGTTCCTTCATACAGAATTGAAAACAAAGCTCTTTCACATAGAATTCTTGCCTCATTGCTGGTTCAGGTACTCCTCCTTTGCCATCTGCTTTGCCATCAATGACAACATTTCCAACACTGATATGCCAGGATTAAATGGTTTGGCCAGATATTTATTCTCTAACTATCTTTACATGAAATTTAAAAGCATGAATGAATCAAGATTAAACTGTTTGATCCTCATGGATTGTGGCATTTTGACAAGCTGCACACAATTTTTATTTTCCAAAATAAACTAAAGTAGTGGCATTTGAATTTCCAACACTTTCATGATCTATTTTAATCTCTTTTGGGTGGGTTTCATATTTTATATTATTTTTTTATCTTTTTATTTTAATCCTTTGATTTTTCTTTAAGAAATTACCCTCTTTTCATTTTTTAATATGGGAAAACATTTGTAGAAAGCAAAATTATGTACAATATTACAAGACTTTACATAGTCAATTCAAAATTATGATCCCTATTATTATAGGACCCTAACAGTGGCTCCACTTGGGGATGGCATCTCCTGATGAGATGTCAAGAACTTGTTGATCAGTGGCCTTGGAAATTTGACTTGGCTTGCCTTGGAACTTCTTTCTGAGCTATTCTTTATTCAATCATATGATGTTATATCTTTTAAAGCTTAGGGCCTTCTCTCCAGGCTTCAACTATTAGAAGATAATTATCCAATACAATATAAACTTTGAAATGGTATTTACAATGAGAAAAGTAAAACAAATGAACTAATGGTTAATCTGGAGAAAAGTGGTGCTTCAACATTCTACCATTGACTGGTCCATCTGGTAGATCTGCTCCATCTAACTCCTTCAAGAAAAATGCATTATTACCTCTGTAACCATAAATGATGTATGGGTCTTTCCAAATAAAATAAAATTTACCATGTTTCCCCTTTTCTTCTCTTCTGGAATCCCATTTGAGTGCTTTATCACCTATGTAGAATTCATCTTCTTTGGTTTTCTTATCAAATATATTTTCAATTTTGTCTTGGCTCACTTGTGATTTGACATAAACTTCTTCCCTGGTTTGTTGCAAATGTATTTTATGAGTTATCCTCCTTTGTATATCATTTGGTTCTACTTGCAACTCTTGAATCATTTTCATCACTGGTACTCCTAGAGAGGATGGAAAAACAACATCCATCCCATATACCAATTGATAGGGAGAGGTACCAATGGACTTATTTGTAGTTAGTCTGTCTGCCCATAAGGCACTAACCGACTTCTTGTTCCAGGTTTTCTTGTTATCTTCTAGAAGTTTCTTGATGATATTAACCAGGCTTTTTTTTTAGGATTCTGCAAGTCCATTACCTTGAGGGTAATAGGCAGTGGAATGGCCAAGGTTGATATGGTATTTTTTACAAAATTCAATCATTTTCTTGGATTGGAAGGTAGTTGCATTATCAGTAATGATCTTTTGTGGGCATCAAAATCTAGAAAGGATGTTGTCTTCAAGGAATGAGATAAGTACAGAGCCAGTGGCTTGTCTAGAAGGGATGGCTTCTATCCACTTGGTAAAGTAATCAGTGGCTATCAAAATCCTTTTATGCTGGGCAGAGGAGGGTGGGTGAATTTCACCAATGAAGTCTAAACCCCATTGTTGAAATGGTATTTCAATTGAGATGGGTTTGAGGGGTAATAGTAGGAGTTCCTTTTTCCCTTCAAATATCTGACATTTATGACAGGAGGTCACATAATTTCTTACATCTGCAAAAAGAGTGGGCTAGTAAAAAGCTGCCCTTAAAATTTTATCAACAATTTTCTTCTAGTAAAGGTGTCCTCCACAATCACCTGCATGAAATTCTTGCATAATTTTATCAGCTTCATCTTTCAATAAAAAATTTAATAGAATGCCACCATGATCTTTCCAAAATAAAGAATTATCTATGATACAAAATTTCATTGCTTTTAATTTTAAAAATCTACCTTTAGTTCTAAATAAACCAGGAGGAGCTTGTAAATTAAGTAAAACAAATATAATATAAAAAAGCTTCACTGATCTATGGAGTCGCCATCTCTTCTTGACCATCTATTTTTGCAATGAAATTTATATCTAAGGCTCGACATTTCAATTTAGCCATGAGTTTGGCTAAACCTTGGCCTTTAATCAATTTAATAGGCTTTATTTCAATATCATATTCCAATATAGTGGCAATCCATTTTCCTCTCTTTCCTTCAGGCCCATTTTGAGTTAGAATGTCCTTTACCACAGAGTTTAGAACATAAGCAATTATGTGGGAGTGTAAAATATACACCCTGAAATTTTTAATAGCTTTCACTAAAGCAAGTGCTTGTTTTTCCATAATGTTTTACTTTAGTGTTGCATCTCTTAAGGATTTGCTGAAAAAAGAAATGGGTTGTTCATAACCATCATCATTCTTTTGCAAAAAAACTGCTGCAATGGTGTGTTCTCAAGCAAAATAAAAAACTATAAAATATTTTTTGAAATTAGGACTTATGAGGACAGGTATTTTAGTAAGTGCTTCTTTAATTGATTCAAAAGACTGTTTGGCCTCTACTATCAACTTAAGTGTTGAATCCTTTTTTAGCATGTTATTCAATTCTCTGATTAGTTTTACTAAATTAGAAATGAATCTTCCAAGAAAATTTATCTTACCTATGAATGCTTGTAATTCTTTGACGTTTCTAGGATGACTGATGTTCAGAATTGCATCAATCCTACCTTGATCTATTATAATTCCCTCTTTTGAAATTATATGTCTTGGGAACTTGCCTTCTTCTAATCTAAAGAGTGTATTTTTAGGATTCAAGGAAATGCCATATTTTTTGCATTTAATGAAAACTCTTCCAAAATTATCTAGATGTTCATTATCTATTTTAGAAAATACTATGATATCATCTAGATAAATGACTAGAAGGTCATGAATTTCCTTGGAAAAAGCTATGTCCATAGATCTTTGGAATGTGGCTCCAACATTCATCAATCCAAAGGGCATTTTCAAATACATGAAAGTTCCCGATGGAGTGGTAAATTCATTCTTTGCTTGATCCTCTGGTTGGACTAGAATTTGGTTATATCTAGAAAATCCATCAAGCAATGAAATTCTGGATGACCCTACTACCCTCTATAAAATATGGTCCATTTTAGGGAGAGGATAGTTATCTTCTAGTGACACTTTTTTTAAGTTTCGGAAATCAACAGAGAGTCTGATTTCCCCTATTTTCTTCCTAGTGGGAACTAAGTTTGAGACCCAATCAGAATATCTAATTGGTGCTATGATTTGTGCTTCATACATCCTTTTTACTTCTTTTTATATCAAAGGCATAAGAACAGGGTTAATTATCCTAAGCTTTTGTTTAAAGGGTTTCTGATTTTTTTTAATGGGTATTTTATTTTGGATGATGTTGGTGTCATAAGATTTGAGGTCTTCATAACTCTAGGCAAAGACATCTTGAAATTATTTAAACAAACTTATGTATTTCACCTTCTCATATGGAGATAATTCTTTGGATAACTTGATAAGCTTAGGTTTTTTTCTATTCCTATGTTAGCTTCCTCTATGTCTGATCTTAAGGGTTCCATTTTTGGTTTTCTAGCTACATCATTGGAATAAAAAAGATCTTCTAATGGGGCTAATCCCTTAGGCAAAAATTTATCTTTAAGGTTCAAAGTCTCTAACTCATCATTAGTCAATTCTTCTATTTCTACTATTTCTAATTTATCTATTTCTACTTTAGTAAATCTAGTGGGTTCTGTTTTATCTACATTATTTACATCTATGTTATTCATTGTATAATCTACTGTACAATCAGTATCTATATTACATTTTTGAAATTCTCCTTCACAGTTCATAAAGTCGTAAATTTGAGAATCCTATGAAAATATCTGCCAATATTTCAAATTTTTAGGTATGGTTGGCTGATGTCTTACCTTTGTAGTGTACTGATGATTGGGTTGAAAAGGTAATATGCAGGTGCTAGAAAAGGTGGCCAAACTATGAGCTTGCATGTTTTGTTTTCTAGGAATAACAACAAAGTCAGTTTCAAGAAAACAATTCATCAAATCTAGAATGGTTTCTCTATATTGGCTAAGTCTAGGATTATTCACGATATAATCTCCCTTGACTTGTTTAATGATAAGTTCATAATCTCCCATGACAGAAACTCTCTTGGCACCAATTTTTCTTACAATTTTCAGTCCTAACACTAATGCCTCATACTCTGCCATGTTATTAGTGCATTTAAATTTTAACCTAAATGCATGACCTTCAGAATGATCATTCTCTAAGTTATAGATCCATACTCTTGCTCCTGCTCCTAGTCTATTTATAGAACCATCAAAATCTAGGTGCCACATAGACTCATGAGTTATATTGTCACTGCCAATTTCTTTATGTTTTTGTTCTACTGCTGTGTTTTTGTCTTTTCCAATGTCTAAATTACATAGGAAGAAAGAATCCATATCAGAGTGTATAGAGTATATAGGATAATTTTTTGGTTTTTCTGCACTACTGACCATGTATTTCATTAAATTTTCTCTGTAAATATTTTTGGGCTGACCAAATACATAAATTGTAGTATATGACATATCTAACTGCAGTGATCCCTATAATTTTTCTCCCCATGAGTGAGATAATAACATTCCATACTTTGGAGGGATCTCAACAACTAAAATATCCATGAAAATACTCGTAGCTGGATATTGGGCTAGAGTTACACACAAGTCTTTTATCAGGCCAAGACATTTAACTTTACTAGAATCAAAGGAAAATGTATCTTTTTATGGTCTAGTGATGTCTAGCTTCGATGTTTCCATGATTGCCTTAGGCATTAAGTTGTGGGATGCTCCTAAATCTAACATAGCATTGTGTAAGATTTTATCATGAACACTCAAGCTAATGTAGAATGGAGGAACACCACCTTCTTGATTTTTTCCATTTACCTCGGGACCAAATAATAACTCTGGTTGGTCATCATTGAGGTTAAAAACATCTTCGTCTTCTACTATGTTTAGTGTTTAAGTGATTAGGGATTTGTATAAATCATTTTTCACCAGCTCTGTTAAGGGAACTGGTACTTTCAATTTGGTTATTTTAGTTTAGATATTAAAAGGAATTTGAGTTTTGCCTAATTGAATGATTTCCTCTTTACCAATTGTAGTTTGTATGTTTTTATCCTTTTTCTCAATAGTTGGTAATTCAGTCTGTGTATCTACTGTTTTCTTTTCAATTTTCTTATATGGAACAGTTCGAGTGGCAGTTGTAGTTTTAGTAGTAGTTGATGTTTGAGTATCAGCAAATGTTATGTCTACAAGTTTTGGACTGGATGCAATCTTTGGACTTGAAGTATTGTGGGTTTCTCTAGGGATAATTTGTAAAGTTTTAGTTGCAGGAGCTTCTACTGTTTTCTTGGTTTGAGTTTGGACAATTTTATTATTAGGAGCTTCTGTGTTCTTTTTATTTCTAAGGTTATACTATTTGTGAACTTCATTGATAGTAGTTTCATAACCTTTTTTATAGTCAAAGGACTCTCCAGAATCTAAATCTAATTGTTGTAACATGTATAATTCATGTTCTTCTTGGTTAAGAAAAATAGTATTATCATCATTTATCCCCATTAAGTTAATTTGAGTGTCCTAGTCTTCTTCGTTTTGTTGAGAACTTTCAGCATAGTTTTCTTGAAAAGGTGGTCTAATGTGTTGATCTGGTGCAACTTCTCTAGATTTACCAGTGTTGGGATTCTTCCTAAAGTTTGGGTTTCTGATTTGAGGACCTTGTTGTTGATTATCCCACTGAGGTTTTCTTTCCATATTTTCAAATCTATCCATTATTCTTTCCATACTTTTATCTAAAATTTCTATCCTAATATCTGATGTGGATGGTTCTTCCTTAATGGTTACTCTTCTTTCATTTCTCATCCTAGCTCTTTTAGCTAGTAAGTTAGCTTCTACACTAATTGTGTTACTCTGCATTTTCTCTAAGGTTTCAGGGTTCCTTTCTCTTAATTGGTATGACATATCAGTGTCAAACCCATTTGAAAATTTGATCAGGGCTAGATATGGTGGAGGTTTAATATTTTCAGGAATTGCATTATAAATATTGTTAAACCTAGTATAATAATCTTGAACTGATTCATTAAGGGCTCTTCTAATGTTTTCATATTCAGATAATATTTGTAAAGGGTTTTTCTTTCTTTCCCATATATTGATAAACAATCTATGGAAAGCAACTAAATCAACAATATGACCAGCAGGTAAAGCTTTAAACCATTTCTTTACATCTCCTGCTAGTGTTTGAGCAAACAATCTCATTTGAACATCCTCTTCATCAATTTCATGTAATTCAAAGTAATCAGTCATTTTTTTTACATGTTGTTGAGTAGTGTATTGACCTGTACCATCAAACTGAAACATTTTTCATTGATAGTCCTGTGGAATGGCATGTAAAGGGGCTTATAGGGCCAAAGGGGCATATATGGCTGCCATGGCTAAGATGCTAGCTTGACTAGGAGGTAAATTTGTAGTACTTGGAGATGGACCTAAACTTGAAGATGGACCTAAAATTAAAGATGGACCTGAACTTAAAGATGGACCTGAACCTGAAGTTCTTGGAAATGAACTTGAAGTGATTGCAGATGAACTTGGAATGCTAGAAGATGGGAATAAAACTCTAGGTTGAAGAGGAAGTTTTGGGATGAATGGATCTGTGGAATGAACTGGGGTGGATATTATAGATGAGGTGGTACTATATAAATCTGTATTTATAGTTTAAAAAGGAATGGAAAAATCTTAGGGGTAGCAGCAGTTAAAGAAACTAATTCAACAGATTGTTGAAAGTAGGCTTCATCTATATCTTTAATCAAATTTGCAGCTAAAACATCAAGCTTTTCAAGAGTATTTATAACATGTTGATCTAAATCAGGTTGTATAGTTTCCTTCTTTTGTTCAATAAATTGAATAAAATTTGGATCTATTACAATATCATAGATTGAACTTTTGGATTTGGTTGTAAATAGAGAGTGCTCAAATGATAAATCAAAATGTATATCTTGTAAGCTTGACAAAGTTTTGGGAAGTGAATTTGATTTGATTAATTTACTACTGCTTCCTAGACTCTCTACTTTTTTATGTTTTCTTAAAATTCTGTTAGGATCATCAACAATTATAATAGCTTGTGGATCAAGATGAGCCCTGGTATAGTATATTCTTTTAGAAGCCAGAATTTTAATTTTAATGATAATTTTTTAACAACCCACAATAAAAATTAAGGTGAAAAGATGAGGGAAAGTGTTTCCTTTAAGATTTACTTAACTGAGGACTGATTCCCCCAGTATGGTCGCCAGTATGTTATCACTCCGAAATTTCCCTTGGGTTGTTATGTTTGTGTTAAAGAAATAATAGAGGTAACTATCAACCACTTTTAAGATTAGGATCTAGCCTTCCTAATGCTCAAAGAGGGCTCTCTCTTAATGATTTAACTTTGTTGTTTTAATTTATTTTAGGCTAGTTATGTATGCTTGATTTGGTTTGATTTTGATTTGGTGGTGGATTTACTGAATTAGATGGATAGATGACTGTCTTTTTTCCATTGGGCTATGGAGTCAAAATATCAAGAAATGTTGACTTAACATCCATTTGGTAAACTTTGATTTTTCTTGAACATGCATAGGTGAGAAACATTCGGATGGCTTCCATTCCGGCAACTGGTGAAAATGTTTTGTCGAAATCAATTCCTTCCACTTGTGCATAGCCTTTGCAAACCAATATTTCTTTGTTTCTGGTAACCTGTCCATCTTCATTCAATTTGTTCCTGAACACCCATTTAGTCCCAATGACATTTTTATCTTTTAGTAGTGGAACTAATTCCCAGGTGTTATTCTTCTTGATTTGATCAAATTCTTCATTCATAGCTACTACCCAATGTTCATTCTCATTGGCTTCCTCAAAACTACTAGGCTCAAAGGTTGCTAGAAAAGAAATGTGAGCTTGTTGTGATGAACGAAGCTGTCGACCTTCATTTATGTCACCAATGATTTGATTTGATGGATGGTTATTTTGAATCCATTCTTTTGTTCTCTTTGGAGGAGCTTCTTGTTGTTTTTCTAGTATATCTTGGTGATCATTATTTACTTTTTCCTGGTCGATATTTTCTTCTTGTTCTAGAATTTTATCTGTGTCTTTTTTAGCCTTTGTCTCAAGTTTCAAAGATTCTAGATCCTCATCATTATTCGTTAGAACACCATCTTCGTCAAATGTAACATTTATGCTCTCCACTATCTTTTTTTGTCTTAGATTATAACATTTATAGGCCTTTCTTTTGCATGAGTAACCAACAAAGATACCTTCATCAACACGTGATTCAAACTTACCCAAATTTTTATCTTCTCTTTTGATATAACATTTGCTTCCGAAGATTCTAAAATATTTTACATTAGCTAGTTTTCCTTTCCATAATTCATATGGGGTCTTGTTGCAATTATTCTGAGAAGACTTCAATTGATAATGAAGACTGCCGTATCAATTGCTTGAACCCAGAATTTTTCATCCAATTTTGAGTCCTTCAACATTGTTCTACCCATTTCATGTACGGTTATGTTCTTTCTTTCAGCAACTCCATTTTGCTGAGGTGTTCGTGCTGTTGAAATTTTTTTT
Organism: Pinus albicaulis; assembly: GCA_034641835.2. Classification (NCBI taxonomy): domain Eukaryota; kingdom Viridiplantae; phylum Streptophyta; class Pinopsida; order Pinales; family Pinaceae; genus Pinus; species Pinus albicaulis. The sequence continues at coordinate 1,111,923,325 of CM076584.1, forward strand.
TAATTCCATTTTCGTCACAGTATTGCTGAAATAATTTGGAAGTGAATTCTCCACCATTGTCTGATCTTAGACACTTTATTTTCAAATCAATTTCATTTTTGACCAACTCCTTTTAGATCTTAAAGCACTCAAATGCTTCAGAATTTTTCTTTAGGAAACTGACGACTGTCATCCTGGTATAGTCATCTATCATTAACATGAAATATAATTCTCCATCAAAGCCTTTTGTTCTCACAGGACCACATAGATCAATATGTATCAATTCCAATGGATGTGATGCAAAGTTTTCTTTTGTTTTAAATTGGAATTTTGTCTGCTTGTCGTGCTGACAGGCCTTACATAATGTGCTGGAAAGTTTTGATATTTTCAGCATTTCTCGTACTACTTCCTTTTTGCTTATCCTGACAAGATTTTCAAAGTTTATGTGACCCATTCGTTTGTGCCATAACTAGCTTTCATCTTCTTTAGCTAGTATACATGCTTTAGTTGCTTCATCCAGAACATATATGTCATTTGGAGCTCAAATTGCTGTAGACACAATTTTACCATACCTGCCTTTCTTGATTTCACATTTTGTGGAGTTGAATAGCATTGTGTGTCCTTGATCACACATTTGTCCAACATTGAACAGATTGTGATTCATGTTTTCAACCAATAGAACATTATTGGCTATAACATCTTTGCTTCCGAGAGTGACGATACCTGGTCCTATAACATTTGAAGATCCATCATTTCCAAATTATATGGTTCAATCCTTCTTCTCTTTCAGAGATACAAATTTCCTTCTATATCCAATCATATGCATTGAGAAACTGTTGTCAACATACCACACATATTTGTTGTTTTGAGCCTTGACAGCGAGAGCACAATTATCAGTCTTCTTCTTCTTCCATGTTCATTCATTCTGTGGCTTCGAGGATTCTTCTGGAGGATTTTCAAGTCTGCAGTATTTGGCTATGTGTCCAAAGTTCTGACATTTGTAACATTCCATATTATTTCTTAAATGTTCAAATCTGTTGATGTTTCATTGAGCCCTAGGAGGTTCATATTTGAAGGATATTTTGGAATTTTATTGGTTCCTAGGGTACGTGCGACATTATACAGCTTTATGACCAAATTTTCGACATGAATAACAATAACCATGAAAAATATGTTGGTATCTGAATGGAAAACTTCATCGAGGAATCATCTTCCAAGGATGTTCTTGTGAATCTTGTCCAATGAAGTCTACATGCATGTCAGATCTCATAGGTTCATTGAATTTTGTTGTAGAAAGCCTTGCTTCTTCTTCTTTGTAACCGAGGCCAGTTTTGTTGTTGTAAGATCGTTGATTGTTGATGAGTTATTCCAATTCCCTTGAGCTGCTGGCATAGTTTTGGACAGTTTTTCTATTCTTCACTTCCTTATGCAGCGAGACTACTTCGGCTTCTAATGCTTCCCTTTCTTGGTTGCTTTCTTCCAACTTCTTTTGAAGTGACTCTTCAATAAATTTGTGTTCTTAAACTTCAATTTTGAGACCTTGAACTTGTTCTTCAAGAGTATTGGAACGGATTTTCTCAGCCTTAAAAATTATTCCTTAGAAAATTCTTCTATGGTTAACCCTTCTTCTTCGTTGTTTGATACCTCTTGTTTATTGTGCTTGGCCATAAACAATACTCTCTCATTGGCTTCTTCTTCGCTATCACTTTCTTCATCAGATGATGAGCTATCTTCTTTAGAGAGAAAGTTCCTTTTGGATCCTTTCCTTTTTTCTTTCTTGTTGAATTTCTTAAAGCCCTTCTTTACTTTTGAGTTGCCATCACTTCTGTTCGGACATTTTGCTGCGAAATGGCCAACCTCACCACAGCCAAAACATATTAATGGAAGTTTACCTTTGAATTTTCCCTTAATAATTTTTATTTTTCTCGTAAAGTAAGCATATTATTCATCTGAAAGACCTTGTTCATCATCTCCCTTTTCTTCACACTTGCAGGTGCATGACTTTTCAATTGAAGGTTGTTTGTCCTTATTGGTTCTCTTAGATGCAATGAACGCAACTTTTAGATGTGAAGTACCCTCTTCTTCATCAAGTCTCATTTCATATGCTATGAGAACTCCATGTAATTCCTCTTTATTGAGATTTTCTAGATTTGCACTGTATTCTAATGCTGATACCTTTGGGTTGAATTTCCCTGGTAACGTTCTAAGAATATTTCATATAATAGTCTTCTCATCAACTAGATCTCCCAATCCTTCCATAGTATTGGTTATTTCATCAACGTATTGGAAGTATGCAGCAATGTTGCAATCTTCTTTCATTCTGAGTTGCTCAAATTTTTCTCCATAGAGCTAAAGCTTTGCTTCTTTGACATTTGAGTCACCTGCATATATATTCTCAAGCTTGTCCCATACATTTTTGGTGGTTTTACAACCTAACACCTTATGATAAGCAGATTTAATAAGTCCACTAATAATAATATTATTTTCTTTTGCATCATTTACCAAATTCTTCTTACCTTGTTCATCCACGGTTGATGTAAATCCATTTTGAACAATGCCCCATACTTCATAAACTTGAGCCAAGAGATATACCTCCATTATTCCTTTCCAAAGTGCATAATTATTTTCATTGAACAGAGGTACGCCATTCTTGGTATGCTCCATGACCTCCTTCCAGCTGTTAAACTGCTATTGAAGGAACCAAGCTCTGATACCAATTGTTGGAAATATTGAGAGGGGGGGGGGGGTGAATCAATATTCCTTTCAATTAGAGCATTATTTAATCTTAAATTATTATCATTGTTTGTACAATGATAACAGTAAACAAAAGGAACACAAATGCACACAGTTTTTAAGGTGGAAACCCACTTCAGGACAAAAACCACCTAATGCTTTTCTAATAATTCTTTAATATTCAACTCCAATTGAAAATAAAGCTCCAACTTCCTAGAATCTAGAAAATCATTCTTCTCCATCTCCCACTGGATGGATGCTCCAACGTCCAAGATTCTTCAATAGGCAACTGAACGGATGCCCCAAAACCCAATGAGCTACAACTCACCCTAGCACCACCCTACCACCCTATAGAAGAATAAAAAAAGAATGGACTCATGTACTAGGGAAAATGGTCCACTTTAGAATGATATAGAATGATGTAGAAGAAGAAGACAGACTATACCATAACCCCAACTATGACACAACCACCTAATGATGATCCTAAACCTTCCAACACTGCCTCTTCAACTCTTGGCAGATAGACACTTGTACAATTTTTACAATGACTTAGTACAATGATACCTTTACAATGACTGTATGCAGTGCTGCCCACTTGAAGACTTCATGTGGTGAAATTATTGCTACTGTTCTACACCTTGGTTGTTTCTCTTGTCATGCTACCCTCTGCTGCACCTTGCTTTGCTTTGTTGACCTACAAAATTTGGTCCTTTGTGGCCCTTGACAACACATGATCTAGATTTTTCTTGCCTTCTAGGAGCTCAATATTGAATCTGGTGTATCTCAGTTATTTAACATCCCCAATATGTAATTTTTGGCCCTACAGTAGTCCTCTGAGTCTTATTTCCAATGCCATTGGTCTAAACCAATTTGGATTCTTCAAGGGAGAGTTATGCCCAATCTCTCACAATTCCCTAATTATGGATTGTTTCAGTTTAGCAAACTTGTACGGCATGCCACATGTCACTATTTCTTCATTAGGCTCTGAAATTGATACAGGAAAAACTGCGGCCCGTGTGCTATCTTCCACGTTTTACATAATTCCAATCTGATACTCATAGAGAGAGTTATGACAATTTTCCCAAGGTCACTTCTTAGAGATGAATTTCAGGAGCCTGCACAAACACTGACATCCATAGATCATATATCCGAAAATATTATGGACCTTGATCTGAAACTTTGATAGGAGCTTTCTCAGGATTTTGTCTTCACCTCATAAAAATTTCAGCTTCTGAACCTTCGTAGAAAAAAAATTAGAGCAAAAATTCCACGATGACCTGTTTCAGATAGCGAAATCCCTACATAAGGAGGATATGAGGATCACAATTTATATAAATTCTTAGGTTGAGAGGGGCTTCAACAAGTGAACATGGGAGGGATTTTAGGAGCTTAAAAATTATTAATTATTGACTTTTCAATGACCCATGCCACAACTCCATGGGGTTTTGGCCACTAATTGGGGTTACGAGGCTTCGAACATGAATATCTCTCAAGCTGAAGAATTACGTGGCGTGCCATATATCAACGAAAACATCTCAACAAGTAGAAACCATATAAAACATTCTTGACCCAAAATATAGTAATTTTGTAGGTCAAAATTCCCATTCAAGATTGGGGTAGCCGTTGGTGTTGCTTGGGTTGACATCAATGACAACCACTGATCAACACTCAGATCATTCAGAAGCAGCATAGTGTTGAAGTTTCTTCATCAAGCAAACCAGTGGACAAAGAAAAGGATATAATGGAGACGTATAAAGAAATTAAATTAAGGAATGAGGAATTGAAAGCTATAACCTATGCCCAATATTGGAAACAGACTCCTAGTGACCAAAATAGGTTACTTTTAGCCTTTGATTATAAAACCAGGAAGATGCAAATGACCTTTTTGCTTTTAGGTCCCTATATTACTAGTATAGTACCTTATTGTTGTTAGTGTAACCCCTTTATTGTTATTATTGTACCCTTGTAACCCCCATTCTGTTATTATTGTGCCCCTAAATTATTATTGTTAGGTCGGCTAGGATTACATTGTGGCCCACTGGGATTACATTATGGCACCATGGACTCCTATATATAGAAAGGAGGTTTTGTAAATTGAATCATCCAAGAATTGTTCATTCATGTAATGTATTGGAGGTTGCCCCCTCGAAGTGGCTTATTTATAAGGTGTTGATATCTCTTTTCTTCTCTTTTTGGAGCTGGTTTCACAACATTTGGTATCATAGCTTTGAGATTCTAGGGTTTCACTGCTCCAAACAGGTCATCGTGGAATTTTCGCTATAACGTTTTTTCTATGAAGGTTCAGAATCTAAAATTTTTAGGGTGTAAAGAAAAAATCCTGAGGAACATCGTCGCAAAATTTCAGAGCTTGGTTCACAATATTTTTGGAGATATGATCTGTGCCAGTTAGGTCATTTTGCAGGCCCCTGAATTTAACCTAAATAGGTCATCATCGTATTTTCGTAATAATGTTTTTCCTACGAAGGGTCAGAAGCTGAAATTTTTAGAGTATGAAGCCGCAATCCCGAGGAACATCATAGCAAAATTTCAGATATTGTTTCGCAATATTTTCGGAGATATGATCTGTGGAATTTAGGGATTTTTGAGGCTCCTGAATTTCATCACAAAGAGGTGATCGTGGGAAAATCTTCATAGCTCTCTCTCTGAGCATCGAATTTGAATGCTGTAAAAAGTGGCCACAAGTACATGGACTGTAGTGTCTATAAATTTCAGAGCCAAAGGAGGAAGCAGTGACACGTGGAAAGTCGTACAAGTTCGCTCTACTGAACTAGTCCAAAATTGGGTCATTGTGGGAGATTGGACATAACTTTGCCTTGAAGAATCCAAATCAGATCAAACCTGTGGCATTTGAAAGAAGCTTCAGAGGGCTAATACAAGGCTGAATTTCAGCTATTTAGAATCTGCAATTATAGAGATAATTCAATTTCAATATCAAGCTCCTCAAAAGCAAGTAAAAGGTGTGTATTTTTTTTTTTCTGAATTGCATAAGTCTTGTTTGAAGAATCAAGTTGAATTGATTCCAAGGGAATATTGTAGAATAGATATCAGTATTGGATTCTAAAATGGCCCCTAAAAATAATTCAACACCCATTAAGCCTTTAGAAAGCTCTACTATGACTCATGAAGACGAAGAATAGAAACATGACATATCAAAATTACAAGAGCAAGTGCAATAAATTTCGCTCTCGCAAAGAGCAAAAAAAAATGACATGGAAGTTTTGAAGAAAGGCGTGGAAACTAAGATGGATGGGTTGAAGAAAGGCATGGAATCTAAGATGGATGGTTTGAAGAATGACATGGAATCTAAGATATATGGCATGGAAGCTGGCATGGAATCTAATATGGATGACATGGAAGCTAAGATCGATGAGAAAATGGAAAACATGAAGAATGATCTAAAAGCAGACATGGAAGGTTTGACAAAGTTGATACAAGTAATGTTTCCTAATGGTGAAAAGATAATAGAGGAAACTCATGATGAGAACAAAATAAATGTTAATCGTGATTTCATAAACTCTAATGTTGGAGGGAAGAACCACCATATTCCAAAAATGGATATGAGAAATTTTGATGGAAAGGATTATGTAACATGGATACTACAGATGGAGCAATATTTTGATCTCAATAATGTGCAAAACACATAAAAGGTACGCATTGCAAATTTACATTTAGAACAAAATACATTTGTATGGTATCGATGGCTTTGATCCTGTAAAAAAATTGTCACTTGGCCAATTTTTATGGAGGAAATGAAAGCACACTATGAGGATACAAAGAGAAACACCCTTTTAGCTAATTGATAAATCTCAAACAAAAGTGTTCAGTGGGGGAGTACATTGAGGACTTCCAAAAATTGAATATAAGGGTAACTGATATTCCAGAGGAACACATGATTGATCTCTTCATAGGTCGCACAAGGATAACATCAACACTCAAGAAGTTCACGTTTTCAAACCTGATTCATTGGAGAAGGCATCCAGGTTGGCAAGAAAAATTGAATGTAAAATTATGGTGACAAATAATCCTACCACTCACTTCTATAAAGATGGAAGTGTTTCTACTCCTAGATTTCCACAAACTACAAGGTTGGCACCACAACAATTGGAGGAAAAAAGAGAAAAAGGGCTTTGCTAAAATTGTGATAGCAAATACACTAAAGGACATAAGTGTGCTGAGAAGAAATAATTTTACATAGATTGTGAAGAGGAAGAAGAAAATGAACAAGAATCTTCAAAAGAAGAGGATATACACCAAGAACCAGCCCTAGAAGAGGAAGAAATGAGTCTGACCATATCGTGTAATGCATTGGTAGGAATTACCACTCCTCAAACTCTCAAGATAGAAGGACATATCAAGAAGAAAAAGTTAATAGTGTTGATTGATTCAGGTTGTACCCATAATTTTATTCATTATAAGGTAGCCAAGGAATTGAATTGTTTCCTCTACCCAGCACCAGAATGTCAAGTGATGGTTGCAAATGGAGGAACTATAAATTGCTCTAGAAAATTCCATAATATCAAGCTAACCATGGGGGAATATGTATTGAATGGTCAATGCTTTCCCATTCCAACGGGGAGGTGTTGATGTTGTACTAGGAGTATAATGGTTACAATCTTTGGGGACGGTAGCTTTTAATTTTTAAGAACTTTTCTTGAAAAAAATTTCAGAAGGAAAGGAAGTTGAATTACGAGGTATAGCAGGGAAGCCAGGAAGGATAATAATCTCTAATGTCATGAAAAAGCTTCTAAATAAATAACAACGAGGAATAATTGCACAATTATGCTCACTAGAAGTTCCAACATCAAAATCATCTATTTCTACAGATCTCCAAAAAGTCTTGGACAATCATTCCAAGGTTTTTGAAACTCAAAAAGGACTCCCACCTATTCGTGATCATGATCATGCTATTTATTTGATTCCAAGAAGTGTTCCTCTAAACATCAAGCCTTATAGATATCCTTATGTCCAAAAGAGAGAAATTGAACGTATGATTGCAGAAATGTTAGAGGCGGGTATAATTCAACCTAGTCAAAGTTCTTTCTATGCTCCTGTAGTATTGGTACACAAGAAGGATGGATCATGGCGCATGTGTCCGGATTCTAAGGAGATCAATAAGCTCACCATTCAAGATAAATTTCCCATTCCTATGATTGATGAATTATTGGATGAATTAAATGGAGCAATTTCTTTTACCAAGTTGAATCTTCATTCAGGATATCATAAAATTAGAATGAAGACTGAAGATGTTCCGAAAACAACATTTCAAACTCATGAGGGTCATTATGAATTTTTGGTCATGCCTTTTGGCCTTACCAATGCACTTTCTACATTTCAAGGGTTGATGAATTCCATTTTCAAACCCTTCCTTAGAAAATTTGTGCTAGTGTTTTTTGACGATATACTAATCTATAGCAGGTCTTGGAAGGATCATGTTCAACATGTTGACAGGGTGCTCAAACTATTGTAGGAGAAAAAATTAGATGCAAAAACATCCAAATGTTTCTTTGGAGAACAAGAGGTGGAATATCTGGGTCATATTGTATCTCACGAGGGTGTTAAGGTAGACCCTAACAAAATTAAAGCCATTAAGGAATGGAAAGTCCCCACAACCATAAAGCATTTCATGATTTCTTGGGTTAACGGGGTATTATCAAAAGTTTGTTAAGAATTATGGGAGAATGGCAGCACCTCTAACAACATTATTGAAGAAAGATGCATTTTCATGGACTCCTGAAGAAACTAAGGCCTTTGAACATCTTAAAGAGGCAATGTGCCTAGCACCAGTCTTAGCTATGCCAGACTTCACAAAAATATTTATTGTGGAATGTGATGCATCGGGAAATACAATTGGTGTTATTTTAATGCAAGAAGGAAGACCCATTGCTTTTGAAAGTCATCCAATCAAAGGAAAGTATTTACAAAAACCTATTTATGAGAAGGAAATGTTAGCAATACTGCATGCACTGAAGAAATGGCGAACTTACCTAATGGGAAGACACTTGAAGGTAAAAACTGATCATGATAGTCTTAAACACTTTTTGGAACAAAGACTATCTTTAGAAGAGCAGAAAAAATGGGTCAAAAAGATGTTGGGTTATGACTTTGAAATAATCTACAAAAAGGAAAGCTTAATGTTCTTGCAGATGCACTCTCAAGAAAGAATGAAGAGGTGGAAGCATTTATTTGTGCCATTTCTATTATCCAACCAGGTTGGATAAGTGAAGCAAGATATGAATGGAAGAAGGAAAAATATGTATGGAAACTCATTCAAAAGTTGCAGCAAGATCCTAGTACATTTGATACATTTAGTTGGAAAAATGATTTCTTATGGTACAAATATCTCTTATATATTTGTAAGAATTCCCAACTAAAACAAAAGATTCTTTTGGAATTGCACACTTCTCCTTTAGGACACTCGGGTTACACAAAAACTTACCACGGGGTGAAGAAAGATTTTTTTGGGATGGCCTTAAATCTGATATTCAAAATTTTGTGGTGGAATGTTGGTTTGCAGTAGGAATAAAGTTGTATCAATTAAGACCCCGGGTCTTCTACAGCAACTTATCCATTTCCAAGTCAACATTGGGATGAGATTTTGATGGATTTTATCACGGGTTTACCTAAGTGCGAAGGAAGAGTGTCATCATGGTGGTATTTGATAGACTTACCAAGTATGCACACTTTTGTGCATTATCTCATCCATTTAAAGCAAGTACAATTGCTACCGCGTTTATGGAAACAATTCAAAATATACATGGAAACCCGAAGATTATTGTAAGTGACAGAGATCCCATTTTTATAGGAAATTTTTCGACAGAATTATTTTCTTGTTTGGGTACTCAACTAGCTCATAGCTCATCTTATCATCCTCAATCCTATGGTCAAACAGAGATAGTGAATAAATGTTTGGAAGGATATCTTCGTTGTTTTGTATCTGATAAGCAAGCACAATGGGTCAAGTGGTTACCTCTAAAATGGTGGTATAACACTTCCTTCCACACTGCAGAAAAAAATGACCGCATTTATGGCACTTTATTGATATCATCTGTCGTTCATCACATCATCTTTAAGAGAAAATTATAAGGTTAAAGCAGTGTAAGATCACATAGTGCATCAAAAACAAGTTCTCCAACTCTTAAAGGATAACCTAAATTTGGCATAGAATTGAATGAAACAACAAGCAGATCAACATCGCAGTGAGAGAATTTTTATGTAGGCGAGTGGGTATTTTTACAGCTACAAACATACAAATAAATGTCCCTCAAACAAGCTAAGAAGGATAATAAATCATCACCAAAGTACTATGGTCCTTACAAGGTGTTGAAAAATATTGGTACTATGGCATACAAATTAGAGCATCCCGCATCTTCCCGAGTGCACCTAGTTTTCCATGTTTCATGCTTAAAGAAGGTTATAGGTGACAAACTTCCGGTTCAAACAATATTCCCAGAACTTGATGAGGAAGAGAAAATAATATTGGAACTTGAAGCAGTCATGGAAACAAGAACTCAACAGCTATGAAATCGATCAATTTCAGAGTATATCGTCAAGTGGAAGAACTTACCCACTGAAGATTCCACATAGCGGGATGATAATTTTGCACAGCAATCTATACAGAAGCACCCAGAGCTACTCAAGCATTGAGGACAACACCTTTTTGAAGGAGAGGGGCATTTTAGGTCCCTATATTACTATTTTAGCCCCTTATTGTTATTAGTGTAGCCCCCTTATTGTTATTATTGTAGCCCCCTCTAACCCCAATATTACTATTATTGTGTCCTTAAATTATTATTGTTAGGTCGGCTAGGATTACATTTTGGCCCCACTAGGATTACATTGTGGCCCCATGGATTTTTAATTTGAATCATCCAAGAATTTTTCATTCATTTAATGTATTGGAGGTTGCCCCCTTGAAGTGGCTTATTTCTAAGGCGTTGATATCTCTTTTCTTCTCTTTTTGGAGCTGGTTTCACAACATTTGCAACCAACAGTTCAGGCTCCAAAATCATCAACAAACTACAAGAAAACAACATTTGAAGTTCAAGCTAAATATCTACATCCAATAGATCAAATTGAGTTCCATAAGAAATCAGGAGAAATGATATACTCCACTATGACCAACAAAGCTATGAGTGTACAAAAACTAAAGAACTCTAGAAAATATCAGAGAACAGTTGAAACTAGAGAAGGCTTCCTCACAAGCCAAGGAAAATAGAATAAAATCACTTGAAGAATTGGTCATGGAGGTTGGATATGATCCAAATAACATTAAAGCAGCTGAGGAACTTATCAAAAAGAAGAATGCAGACATTGCTGCATTGAAAAAGCAGCTGAAATTACCTCCCACTGAACATCCACAAACTAAATAAGTTTTGGAGAATGAAGGTCATAAAGATGAAATGATGAATCTCATCATTCAGTTGACAGCTCAACTGAAATAGATGGAGAAAGAAATGGACAAATTGGTGCAGGAAAAGAAGGCTAGCATGGAATCAATTCATGTTGCTGCCATTCCTATAGCTTCAACAACAGTTCCATCTACTTCATCAGATCCATTACCTATAGTAGTATCAGTTACTACAGCAACACTAGCAACAGATTCAACAGCACCAACTCATCCCAATGATAAGGTAGGTAAATTGATCAAATCTATGCAAGACATGTCAATACAAACAAATGAGATTAATAGACTTAAGGATCAAGTAAAAAGTCTAGAGGATGAAAAGAAGTTAGTACACATCATGCATAAGAATGAAACACAGAAGTCAAACAGACTGACTGATAGAATACAGAAGTTAGAAAAATAATTGACCTTGAAAGAACCACTTACCCAAGAAAAACAACAGCTGTGGGCCAATATCATTAACTTTGTTAATGATATTTGGCCTTCCATCCAAGTCATATTTGAGTAGAAATATTTGATAAAAGAAGAAAGTGAAGTTATTCAGAAATTCAAAGAAGAAATTGGAAAGAAGCCAGAAGAGGCCACTGAGATAATTAAGTTTCTCAATTCTAAGAACAAGTAAGAATTAGAAGAAATTGGCATAAGTGAAAAAAAAACACAATCTTAGAGGTAAAAAAGGTAATTTCTAAGAGAAACTTGATGACACAACTTGAAGATAAATGTCAAATGATTGAGCTAGTAGTAAACAGGTTCATGATCAAACTTGATGTTCTAAGCTATAAAGTTCTGCCTAATCCTTTGGTGATCAATGATAGATTAATGAAGCATGAATATTATGACAAGAAGATCAAAGAAGTGGCTAAAGAAAAGTCCAAAAATTCCTCCATGAATGGAATTCCTATAGGCAAAGTACTCTATCAGACATTTGAAAATCTCTTTTACCTCTAGCATGAGGTAAATCATCTCTTTATAAACAAGCCTACCTTTGTAAACTACATAGAGGCTTATGACATTTACAGGAGAATGGTAAAAATAAAATTACCAGATAAAGAGGCTTGGGAAAAATTGTATGATTTACTGTGAAAGGTAAAAGTAAAGCAGGTAATAGAGAAGTCAAGGTTAAAGAGTAACAGAGTAGGCAGATAAAAATGAATACAGATGAAAGACAGAGTTTAAAGATAAAAAACATAGTTAAAAGAAAAGGCCAGCCAGCGTAAAGATGCATCCAGCATAAAGCAATAGTCAGAGAGATAAGACAACAAAAATATCCAAGAAGTAAACAACAAACCAAATAAGAAGGGACAACTTGCATTTAGTTACATAGGTGTCTCTATCTTCTTGCATGAAGATATTTTATTTCCCTTGAATAATTCCTAAATAAGTTTTAGGATATTTGGTATTATTTTTTGTATAAATACTTCAAAATTCGAAGTATTGGGGGTGGATTCCTGAACATTTATATAGTTGTAATTAATCCAATACCTGAGTTTCATTGTACCATTTTCAAGTCAACAGACAGGACAAGCAATAAAGGCATTGCATTACAGGATTCATGTGTTGTTCCACTTCAGTGAAGTACTTTCAATTGTTCATTGTTATTTTCTTAAGTATTCCATAAAATTATATGTTTTCTGAATCCAAATGTTATAACAGGAATTTTATTTCAGAACTTGTTTAAATACACTATGTCTTGAATTGTTATTCATTTTCATGTTTTCTTCTGATATCCGGATCTGAGAATCCTTAATTTCTCTCCCATCCCGATTGACCCCTTTCACCTTCATTCATTATCTGGTTTAAGGAATCCTTAAATGCTCCTTGATCCCGATTGAAAATCACTTCACCATTCAACCTTTAAATATTTGATTTTGCTCAGCTACCTTGCCCTGTGAACACTTCTTTTAGAACTTGATTCTGTCCATTTTTCTTGATATTTTGATTCCATAGCCCAATGGAAATAAGGTAGTCATCTATTCATCTAAATCAGTAATTCCACCACCAAATCAAGCATACATAACTAGCCTAAAATCAATTAAAACAACAAAGTTAAATCATTAAGAGAGAGCCCTCTCTGAGCATTAGGAAGGCTAGATCCTAATCTTAAAAGTGGTTGATACTTACCTCTATTATTTCTTTAACACAAACATAACAACCCAAGGGAAATTTCAGAGTGATAACACCTTCAACATTTAACTAGAATGGTGGTTTTCCTAAGCAATATGAAGACCTTGGATTAGGGCTTCAAGTTTCGTGGTGTTGTTTCTTTCACAACCAATGTAACCTTTGTAAATTATGATGATATTTCTGAAGTGATTACGGATGACTCCTCTGATGCTCGCATGTCCAGGTTTTCCCCTAGAGGTCCCGTCAAAATTAATTTTAAAATGTTGTTGTAGAGGGAGTATCAAACTGTCTAAAGAAGGGTTAGGAAGCTGAGAATGCATGGGATTTGAATTCTTTTGGTTTATTTTGAAACTCCACTAGGCCAACATTTTCTATTCTTATGGTGTTCCTATAAAGTCATTATCATCCAATCTGGATAGAGACAATGTTTCCTCTAAGTGTGTATGGTAGAGTTTCCAAATTCACTCCATTGTATTGTGCTTGTTCTATTCTTTCCTAATTTCCCAAGCTAGGACCCCCTATCTGGGTGTGAAGAGGATGCAAATCCCCATAGTGAATTATGAAGGCAGTTAATACCAGCACTCATAGTAGGAAGGCTATCCTGGCTGAAGGTAAGTGTCATGATAATGACTACAGTGGTGACCGCATGTGGAGATATTGATGCTCCTCTTGAAGGAGGCACCATGTAGTAAAATTTGGTAATTTGAGCAGGATGCATCATAGGGACTTCATTCTATATGTTTGGTTTATCTCATGCACTATGAGAAGTGTGGAAGATCATAGGAAGGAGGAAGATGGAAGTGTCAGTCCAGACCTTGACAACCAACGACATCGTCCTGTGACACAAGTTTATGTTATGTTTCTCCATATTCTTACAAACCTCCTGTACATGGACCATGTTTATGTCTGCCTGTTTAATTCCATTAATTGGGTGACTGTGATACAGAGCATGGTCTCGCTACATGGATGGGGGTCTGGGGAAATCCATGGATTTTTAGGGGACCGGTTATAGTTAATTTCATTTATGTTTGCGATTATGCTGGGAAAACTATGGGATAGGGAAATGGGTAGAGGAAGAGAAGGTTGGGCTGGCTAGGGCAAGCCCAGGTCGGCCACCCGGAACCTGGAGTGGCGCTATGAAACCATGAAATTAAACGGCCTGTCAGCCTCTAGATGTTGTGTGTATGCCAACCTTAAGGGGAGTGGAAATTCCTCCGTAGGAGGACAACCTGAGAGACCTTTGCAATTTGATTGGGGTAAGGGGGTTGAGTTACAGTCGAGTGGTAATATGGAGAGTCGAGTTTGTCATTTGTTTATTCATTGCATTGATATGTTGACATCATGGTCTTTGATAACCTCCATTTTCTTAGTGACATTTTTCGGAAGGGAGAACATGACCTCCATAGGAAGGGCTTGGGTTCTCATTGCAGCTACGACACTGATTCCTATAGTGCAATGTCCAATGGCCCAGGTGAAGGTAGTAAAGGAAGAAGTGGGGGGGGGGTGAACAAGGGACAGACCTGGAAATGAGGGACGCGGAAGGAAAGAGGCGAATCATCAACTTAGGATCCAAGGAGGTATGGCCGGAAACCTCATGCTGAGCATATCACAGATGCAGCTCTCATTTACTTACAATAAATTCCAACCCAGGTAAGCAAGGTCATTTCCAAATGGGAGGAAGCCCTCACGCACCAAGATGAGGAGGAAGATGTAATCCTGGAAAGTGAAATGATAGTTCTCGATCCGAGAAACACTAGAGGAAGGGTAGCCCAATATCAAAAAACTTTGCAATTATTTTTAGAGGATGAAGCACTTGGTGGAAAAATACATCATTCACACCAAATATTTTATGAGAGTGGATCCTGCAATGCAGAAAATTCAGAAGGATTTTCAGTTACTGCAGTTTCAAGTCCAGCAACAGAAATTCTGCTTGGGAAGAATCAAGAAGCTCCTGAAGCATCCATAGAAAACACATATGCCTGAGTCCAGTGCTAAAGATTTGGCGCCTGCTGAATCCTCACAGGGCTGAGATGGTCACAGTCTTGCTTCTTTTTACTATGTTTCTGTTTATCTATGTTTATGTCCTAGTTGTTGAAATATGTAAAAAGTAGTATGTTTATGTCTAGTTTGTTGAACTATTTCAAAGCTATAGACACTTCGGAATTAAAATATGAGTATGATAGACCAAATTTTTTCCGTTTTTGTATGGCTTAGAATTCCTTCCGATGGCCAACATGTCTTGTTTCCCGCCAGGGCAGATTGAGGCTTCAAAAGAGATTATATTATGTAATCTTCCCTTTTGAAAATGAATGAAAAATATAGGTATTGCTTAGCTTACAAAAACAAAACAAAAAAACCCAAGCTAGGAAACAAGATCATAAGCAACATTAATACAATTATTTTTTTCTAATTTAGTGATCTGAAGGTCAAATTTAATGTAAATGAGAGTGCCACAATAATCGCATTTCACAATGTCACCCTAAAAATGTCAACGGTTTGTGAAAAAAAAAAACTTATTGGCAGAAAATTATTTTGTAAAATTACTAATTAAATAGTATACAATTTGAATCAATCAAATTAGCCAAGAAATGAAGCTTGGGTGATCATTTTAGTGAAGCGGGGAAATATTGGCCTTCTTCAAAAAAAAAATTCCCAACCTTCATTTCAAGGCCAAATTGAATGGTTTTAACTTGGAGAGTAATTTTTTACTCATAAGTAACCTTAATAAAACTAAATATTACTAATTTAGTGATTTGAAGGTCGAAGTTCATGTAAATGAAAGTGTTATAGCAATCATAGTTCTCAGTGTCACCCCAAAAGTGTTAATAATTTATCAATAACATAAGCTTACTCAAAGCAAATTAGTAATTAAATAGTATATAAATTGAATCAATGAAATTGGCCAAGAAATGAAGTATGGGCGTGCATTTTAGTGAAGTAAGGGAGTTTTGGCCTGCTTCACAAAAATGCACACCCATCCTTCAATTCAAGGCCAAATTGAATTATTAAACTTGGAGAGTATTGTTTTACTCATAAGTAACATTAATACAACTATTTTTTTCTAATTTAGTGATATGAAGTTTGAATTTATGTATATGAAAGTGTTGCAACAATTACAGTTAGGGTTTCTGTTGAACCCTTAGTTAAACTGAGAGGGGGGGGGGGGTGAATCAGTTTAACACATTCATGGACTTTTAAAAAAATTTCATTAACACTTGTTTACACCTTCATTTTATGTTTAACTTAATCTTGTGAGTAATCTTAGAATGTGAGCAGCAAGCATTAATATAATGTAACAGTAGACTTAATATGAGAGCAGCAAGTATTAAGCAGATGATATAAACCAGATCAACACATAAACATCATGCACAGAGACACTAGATATAAGTGGAAACCCATAAAGGGAGAAAACCACATCTTATTATTGTTGTGATGCAAAGGCAAGCTCCAACTCCCTCTCACCACTGATTTTCTGTAGGAACCAACCTGCAGGAGGCTCCTACCTCAATTCTACAAGCTACAACTTGCAAGGAAGCTCCAACTCCCATCAATTTTTTGCAAGCACCAACCTACAGGAGGCTCCTACCTCAGTTAGCTACAACTGACATCTCTCAAGCTACAACTTGATAGGGAGGCTCCAACTTCCTTACTCTTTCAAAAGAGAAACACTTGCTGATTTACCTTGGATATCAGCTCTGTTCTGTTCCATCTGCTCTACTGTTCATCTATTCTCATATTTTCCCTGTATCATCTCTACATCTTCTCAGATTCTCTATCAGCTTCTCCTTCTTCTCTACTCAGCTCCTCCTTCTTCTCTGCTCAGCTCCTCTTTCTTCTCTACCTCACTGCTTCATTTCTGCATTTTCTTCACTCACTCTCTAACCCCTTTATGCATATCAAGATGATATTACTTATAGATATTTCCTGATGATTTTTTGTTTTCCTCTAGGAATTCGAAATGGATAGTCATACCCCTTGGTCTTCTGCCTCCTCATTTCTTTTCAGCTCACTCAGAAAAATATAACTGTAGGTACTAATTTTAATATTACAGTGGGATTTTGTTTTCTTCCGGAGACTTGCCAATGCATCACAAACAATAAAAGTTTAATTACAACATTTACATTCACATTTTCAGTTACACACTTCAATTTCACTCAGTTTCTTTTCTGGATTTTGGCTTGACTGGATTTGTCTTTTTTTACTGTTGTTTCTCTCTCTTTCGTTCTTGTAGGCTCTCTTCTTCATTGCAGTTGTATAACTGTTGTACATATAACTGTCTTTTAATATAACTGCTGGGCAATTTCAATACGTTTAATTTCTGCAGTGGCAACCTTTACATGCTGAATCTTTGTCAATACACTTGTAAGGATTCGGGTCAACCTTCGACCTTTATAATAAATTTCAACCTCTGTGTAAAATACATTCAAAGTTCTTTGCCCAACCAACCCATAATTCGAATAGTTCAATATCTTGGTTCGTTCTATTAATTCAATAAGGGAGCCTTCTTGATCCTTCCTTCAGGTTCAATTATCGAATTCATAGAATTAGATTAAGGAATGTGTTGATAGGCTTAGTACCAAGTGATATAATAGACAACCCTTATGTGACACAAGACCTTTGATATTTAAATAAACCCGACAATTATTATTTCATTTCGGGGGCTTCCTTCACACCTCATAACTAAATGTTCGAATCTTATAACTATGACCCCAAAGGTTAATAAATCCACAAATCTTAACAATAATCAACACATTCGTATGCATGGGCCCCAACGCTGACAGGCCTTCACATCCAATGGCGGACAACACGTCGCATCGGCTCTGACGATCCAACAGATATCGCACGCCTAAGATGCACGAGGGTTAATATTCAATAGTTGCGCGATGGACTGGGCCCCAGCGTTAACGGTCGTCTCCATCCGACGGTTGTTATCGCGTCGCGCCGCCTCATTTGATCGAACAGATATCGCTCGGTGAAGTTGCGCGAACAATAATGTGCGATGGCACGCAGTGAGAGCGGTTTTGAAAATTCACTCGGGGACACGTGTCATATATCATATGGAATCACTCTGAAATTTTGAATACCACTTGCTCGATGAAGACGGTGCGATGAAACCCAAAAATCGCCTTCACTGTTCACTCCCGCAAGGTTCCACTCTTCTCCTTTACGCTCAGGTTCCGCCTTCAAGGTTCTGCTCACTCTTCAATGTATTATTATAATTAAACTTCGCTTCAATGTTTTGTTTATCATTACAGTTCCATTGCTAAGTTTAATTCTTTGTTCACGATTTCTTTCATGTCTTTTAGTGATCCGGTTCCGTCTAGTACAACTCCATTAATCTGCGCCATCTCCCAACATTTCGACAAAGTTAAAGTGACTCTATGGCTCCACCATGATTCTCCAACCACCGAATTCACCTTCTTAAAAAATAAATGCGTGTCAATCTGTCTACGGGAAGCGCAGGCTCAAGGGTTCCAGGAATACACTTCCACACAGGATTTAACAGCCCTCATGCGGACCTTTCTTGCTCACTCCAAGGTCGAGTCATTGTGATATTAATTCCAAAATATTCAATTGATTTTGGTTCGACCACTGACATTCATCCTTGTTACAATTACTCAACAACACCGAATTCCTTCTTGTATGCAAGGCATTTCCACGACCCTTCACACACAGTTTCTCAAGGGCGAGAGGGATATTTTACAGTCCTCCTCTACACAGACTACGAGCACTTGCTATTAAACACAGAAATATAGACCTTGCACAGAATTACTAATTCAACCAAGAACGCAGAATCCATACTAACTCTCAGAATTCAACTATTCCCATGTAATTTGGTATGGTCTGTGCATAAGAGGTAACTTTTCAACACTCTTTTTATACTTTCATAGACAATTTCAGCTGTCAATACATGTTTCCTTTTTGCCACAGAACCTCGAATGTTCCTTCTATAATATGTTCCCACACTCAGAACCAATTTCTCAAATAAAATACCTCTGCTCCTTGACTAATGCTGCTCCTTGCTCCTAAATCTCCTCTGCTGCCTCTTTAGATCTCCAATCAACTGACCCTTCTAAAACTGCCTCTGCTTCATGTCTCATGCTCTCTTTACCTTGTTGCTGTTTCAAGTGCTCCTCCTTTGTCATTTCCTTTGCCATCAATGACAACATTTCCAACAGTCTCCCTCTTTGGCATTGATGGCAACCCATCCACTAATAATTCAATGCTTCCTCCAAGTCTTCCTCTTTCTGGCTTCTTTTAGAAGACCCTATCTTATGTTACTTTCTTTTCCTCCCCCTTTGACATCAATGGAAAAGGGTTGCACATTTCCTAGTGTGCTTTCTATCTCTTCATTTCCTCTTTCTGAGATGTGTTTAGGCCTTCTTCTTCTGACTTTGTACCCTGCTGCTCCAAACTAGTGTATAAGAGTTGTTGAGAGAACACTTTGATTATTGAACTTGACTGTACACTATAAGTTAATACAATCCAAAGGCATAGACTTCTTTCACTTGTATAGAACTGAAAGTGAAGATAATGACACTTCATAGAACACATTGTACCAGCCTTATCTAATCAGAGATGTATGATTGGATCAAAAACTAAAATACTGATAAGGCTTCAGATACACTTCAATCTCTAGTCTTATTTTTAGAAAAAAAAAAAAAAAATCTGTTGAGGAAGGTTGTAGATGGAAAATGTCTTCTTCAGCAATACACATCTACAGTACCACACCTGTTCAATTATGATAATGATGCCAATATATCTTTTATTGTTGTGGTACACCTTTCCTGCCTGATGGTGATGATATGAGCTAGGATGCTGACAAGGATATTACTTTTAAAGACTGAAGGTTCTTATTGTTGATGTGAACAATGAACCACGCCAGAGTTTACAACTTATTGTGAGATTAGGCAATATCTTTTAATATGAGAGGCCAAATGACTTTTACTGCTTGCACACTATACTTTCAAAATAAACCCTTCAATGTATTGGTCAGTTTCACTTATCAACCATGCAATTTTATTTATGACATAATGGGGTATGTATGTCAATAATCAATCTCTCTTTAAAGATGAATTACCAGCAAATCCCTTGTGCTGAAGTAGGATTTAGATGATTTTAAAAACTTTTGAGCTTCAGATGGTAATCACAGCTAGTCCTTTATTCTTCAGATACTTTGACTGTTCTATCAGAATGAACTTCCACAAAAGCATATTCAAGATGTTTAATTGAAAACTCAGCGAACAGACTTCACACAGTTTTGTAACTGATCTTAAGAAAGAGGCCTTTTCATGCTGAATGCAGATAATACTGGGAATATTACCTTGAGGTTCTTTTGCTATAATCATTTGATCCTGAGGACCTGTACCATACTGCTGCTCCCCTGATAACACTTGATATTTAGTTGATAAGCATGCTGCTTGCATGAAGTACCAAATGATATTACCTTGATAAAATATGCAGAGATTTCACTTTATCTTGCACATTTACCCATAATTAATACATCCTTCATAAATTCTACTATTGAGCTTTCCACTGTTCACACCAATAGTCATCAGTATCCTGAAACTGATCTTATCATTATTAACCATTTTCTTATTCTGTCATTCTGGTCAAAGGAAAGCCATTACATGTATCTTTCTAGAAATGTTCCATAATCATTGCTACTTTATAATCAATTCAACTGTTCTAATATAAAGATCTTTGGGGAGGCATATTCGATTTTTTTACTTGGAATCTTCACGGGCAGATCACTACGAGATTTATCACTCAGAGATTTTGCACTCCTCCAAGGGGAATTTTCATAGATGAATGATGTAATTACATAATGATGATAGGCACTCCTCTTACTCATCCTTCTTAATGTGATTCACTGTTAGTTTTGCAGGTTCATGGCTGATGTTCTCTCTACTACCATGGTTGCTTGCTACCTTCTCTTCTTTCATAAATCTGTAAGCTAAATAATCTTCTTCCTCTATAGTTCTTTGTTAGAGGAATTTTTCTTTTCCCTTCCTGATCTTATAGCCGTTCTCATTCTAAGGTGCTCTGCTTAGAATACTTTCATGGGGTCTATATATGAACTGCTCTCCCCCTGGGATGTTGCTTCATATTTGTCACTGGATGGATTTTTGCTTTGCTTCCTAGAGTAGCTCCCCCTGAGACTATAGAGGATTCATTATGTTATTGAGATAATAGGCTACCCCTTTCTCTTTTCCTTCCATACTTTATTGGGGTTCTTCATAATGTCTACACTTCTCTTAAATTCATAGTTTTGTTTGATTTGCTTTGTTTCCATCATCTATCTAGAGTTCTTTAGTATATATGGCAGTTTACAGTCCTTTGCTTTGTGGCCAAGCTTGAGGCATACACAACATATTATTTTGTCAAAGTACATTTGAGCTGATGTATAATAATTTGTTCCCCTTCTTGAATACATTTTACAATCAACAATTTTATGTCCAAAATTATTGCATGCATAACAGTAGCCATGGAAATTATTTGTGTACCTGGTGAAAGATTGTCTTTTCCATTTGCTTGCTTGAGGGATTCTTCTCTTTTACTGCATCCTTTGCTGGTTGGACTGGATTGGCTTTGTCTTACAATATGTTGCATTATGTCTTGGTTTATGACAAGGGAAACATGTGCTATTTTTCATAGGAGGGAGAAACCTCCTTTGACATCTTCCGAATTTGTTCAATTCATCCTTAGGAGCATATGAGCCTTTAGCAGTTGATTGTTTCATCTTCTCATTCTCTGTCTTACCATGTTGCTGCTTGATTCTATTTGTTTATTCACAAATCCTGTTCTTGCTGGCTTCTATTTTTGTAGTAATCTGTTGAGCTGCTTCACTGTCCTTTACAACTTTTACAAAGATTATTTTCTTGTTATCTTCTGCCTTGGACTTACTTGTTTCTCCTTCATATCCTATCCCAACCTTTATGAGAGGAGACCTTTGAGCATTTAGAATTTGGTCCAATTGTTCATAGCTTTTCATTTTAGGAGTATTCATTAATAAGTCTCTTTGGGCCTTTTCTAATTTCTTTCTCAAGTTCACTACTTCTTCTTCCAATTTTTCACATTCTAGATTTTTCTCTCTCATTTGCTGCAGCAGAGTGTCTTCTACTTTCTTTTCCTCTTCAAGCTGTGTCTTCAGGCCAATAATTTCTTTCCTATCTTCATATTCTCTCTCATCACATATTTGTACCAATCTCTTAAGGTCTTTGTTTTTATTCTTCAATCTTTCTATTTCAGTCAGAGCTGTGTCAAGTTTGGCTTTTTCTTCAGCTGCAATTTCTTCATGGCTCTTACTACCATTCACACTAGCAGGTACCTCATTTGATTGAACATATTCTTTTTGACATGAATTTCTCTTTTTCTTAATTCTCTTCTCCTTCTTGACAATGCAATCCTCAGTGTCTACTCCATGCATGAAATGCAGTCTGTCCCAGATTTCTTTTGTTGAAGTTAAATCCATTATTAACTCAAGATCCTTGTTATGAAGATTGTTATATATCACAAATTTTGCCTTGGCATTCCTCTATTGTTCTTTCACTGTGGGGGAGTTTGTACAATAACCATCACAAACAAGCTTCCATACCTCAGGTTCATTAGCCATTAAACCTGTATTAACCTTATCTCTCCATTCAGGAAAGTTTGTTGTATTTAGCACAGGTACATTTTGATAGTCCATGACTCAACCAGATCTCCTTCAAGCTATTAAGCTTACACCAAAGGAACCTTGCTATGATACCAATTGTTGAACCCTTAGTTAAACTGAGAGGGGGGGGTGAATCAGTTTAACACATTCATGGACTTTTAAAAAAATTTCGTTAACACTTGTTTACACCTTCATTTTATGTTTAACTTAATCTTGTGAGTAATCTTAGAATGTGAGCAGCAAGCATTAATATAATGTAACAGTAGACTTAATATGAGAGCAACAAGTATTAAGCAGATGATATAAACCAGATCAACACATAAACATCATGCACAGAGACACCAGATATAAGTGGAAACCCATAAAGGGATAAAACCACTTCTTATTATTGTTGTGATGCAAAGGAAAGCTCCAACTCCCTCTCACCACTGATTTTCTGCAGGCACAAACCTACAGGAGGCTCCTACCTAATTCTGCAAGCTACAAGTTGCAAGGAAGCTCCAACTCCCATCAATTTTTTTCAAGCACCAACCTACAGGAGGCTCCTACCTCAG
This sequence comes from Pinus albicaulis, assembly GCA_034641835.2. Lineage (NCBI taxonomy): Eukaryota > Viridiplantae > Streptophyta > Pinopsida > Pinales > Pinaceae > Pinus > Pinus albicaulis. The sequence goes on from CM076584.1 coordinate 1,111,946,798, forward strand.
TCAGCTACAACTGGCATCTATCAAGCTACAACTTGATAGGGAAGCTCCAAATTCCTTACTATTTCAAAAGAGAAACACTTGCTAATTTACCTTGGATACCAGCTCTGTTCTGTTCCATCTGCTCTGTTGTTCATCTATTCTCATATCTACCCTGTATCATCTCTGCATCTTCTCAGATTCTCTATCAGCTTCTCCTTCTTCTCTGCTCAGCTCCTTCTCTGCTCAGCTCCTCCTTCTTCTCTGCTCAGCTCCTCTTTCTTCTCTGCTCAGCTCCTCTTTCTTCTCTGCCTCACTTCTTCATTTCTGCATTTTCTTCACTCACTCTCTAACTCCTTTATGCATATCAAGATGATATTACTTATAGATATTTCCTGATGACTGTTTTTTTTCCTCTAGGAATTTGAAATGGATAGTCATACCCCTTGGTCTTGTGCCTCCTCATTTATTTTCAGCTCACTCAGAAAAATATAACTGTAGGTACTAATTTTAATATTACAGTGGGATTTTGTTTTCTTCCGGAGACTTCCCAATGCATCACAAACAATAAAAGTTTAATTACAACATTTACATTCACATTTTCAGTTACACACTTCTATTTCACTCAGCTTCTTTTCTGGATTTTGGCTTGACTGGATTTGTCTTTTCTACTGTTTTTTCTCTCTCTTTCGTTCTTGTAGGATCTCTTCTTCATTGCAGTTGTATAACTATTGTACATATAACTGTCTTTTAATATAACTGCTGGGAAATTTCAATACGTTTAATTTTTGCAGTGGCAACCTTTACATGTTGAATCTTTGTCAATACACTTGTAAGAATTCGGGTCAACCTTCGACCTTTATAATAAATTTCATCCTCTGTGTAAAATACATTCAAAGTTCTTTGCCCAACCAACCCATAATTCGAATAGTTCAATATCTTGGTTCGTTCTATTTATTCAATAAGGGAGCCTTCTTGATCCTTCCTTCAAGTTCAATTATCGAATTCATAGAATTAGATTAAGGAATGTGTTGACGAGATTAGTACCAACTGATATAATAGACAGCCCTTATGTGACCCAAGACCTTTGATATTTAAATAAACCTGACAATTATTATTTCATTTCGGGGGCTTCCTTCACACCTCATAGCTAAATGTTCGAACCTTATAACTATGACCCCAATGGTTAATAAATCTGCAAATCTTAACAATGATCAACGCATTCATATGCATGTGCCCCAACGCTGACAGGCCTTCACATCCAACGGCGGACAACACGTCGCATCGGCTTTGACGATCCAATGGACATCACACGGCTAAGATGAACGAGGGTTAATATTCAATAGTTGTGCGATGGACTGGGCCCCAGCGTTAACAGTCGTCTCCATCCGACGGTTGTTATCGCATCGCGACGCCTCATTTGATTGGACGGATATTGCTCAGCGAAGTTGCGCGAACAATAACGTGCGATGGCGCACAGTGAGAGTGGTTTTTCAAATTCGCTCGGGGACACGTGTCAGATATCGTATGGAATCGCTCTGAAATTTTGAATACCACTTTCCCGACGAAGGCGGTGCGATGAAACCCGAAAACCGCCTTCACTGTTCACTCCCGCAAGGTTCCGTCTTCAAGGTTCCACTCTTCTCCTTTACGCTCAGGTTCCGCCTTCAAGGTTCCGCTCACTCTTCAATGTATTATTATAATTAAACTCTGCTTAAATGTTTTGTTTATCATTACAGTTCCATTGCTAAGTTTAATGCTTTGTTCACGATTCCGTTCGTGTCTTTTAGTGATCTGGTTCCGTCTAGTACAACTCCATTAATCTGTGCCATCTCCCAACATTTCGACAGAGTTAAAGTGACTCTGTGGCTCCACCATGATTCTCCAACCACCGAATTCACCTTCTTACAAAATAAATGCGTGTCAATATGTCTACGGGAAGCGCAGGCTCAAGGGTTCCAGGAATACACTTCCACACAGAATTTAACAGCCCTCACGCAGACCTTTCTTGCTCACTCCAAGGTCGACTCATTGTGATATTAATTCCAACATATTCAATTGCTTCTGGTTCGACCACTGACATTCATCCTTGTTACAATTACTCAACAACACCGAATTCCTTCTTGTATGCAAGGCATTTCCACGACCCTTCACACACAGTTTCTCAAGGGCGAGAGGGATATTTTACAGTCCTCCTCTACACAGACTACGAGCACTTGCTATTAAACACAGAAATATAGACCTTGCACAGAATTACTAATTCAACCAAGAATGCAGAATCCATACTAACTCTCAAAATTCAACTATTCCCATGTAATTTGACCAAGAAGACATGAAGTCACACATGGAACTTATAAACAATTCTCCATAAACAGATATATATATATACATGTGATCCATCTCAAAAGTAATCACTTACAATTTCATCGTTGGCTAGATATTCAATACAAAGGCCACTACCCTCCAGTCTGGATGTTATTCAAACTCCTTACAAATTACAAATCATTTTACATAACTCCTTTAATGACCTCTACTGGTATGGTCTGTGCATAAGAGGTAACTTTTCAAAACTCTTTTTATACTTTCATAGACAATTTCAGCTATCAATACATGTTTCCTTTTTGCCACAGAACCTCGAATGTTCCTTCTATAATATGTTCCCACACTCAGAACCAGTTTCTCAAATCAAATACCTTTGCTCCTTGACTGATGCTGCTCCTTGCTCCTGAAGCTCCTCTGCTGCCTCTCCAGATCTCCAATCAACTGACACTTCTAAAACTGCCTCTTCTTCATGTCTCATGCTCTCTTTGCCTTGTTTTTGTTTCAAGTGCTCCTCCTTTGTCATTTCCTTTTCCATCAATGACAACATTTGCAACAGTTTCACCCCAAAAGTGTCAACATTTTGTGAACAAAAAAAACTCACTAGAAGAAAATTATTGTGTAAAATTATTAATTCAATAGTATACAATTTGAATCAATCAAATTTTCCAATAAATGAAGCATAGGCATGCATTTTAGTGAAATAAGGAAATTTTGACCTACTTCACAAAAATTCACACCCAACCTTCATTTCATGGCCAAATTGAATGATTCAACTTGGAGAGTATTTTTTACTTGTAAGTAACACTAATATGATCAAATTTTTCATCAATATCACCATCTAATCATGAGATTAGTTCAGTGATCTTGGGACTACAGGCAAGAGTAGAGAAATCCTGGCATGTCTAAGGTTTGAAGTCTGAATAGGGACATGGCCCTGCCACAGCTGCGGGAGAGCACGTGGGTCTTGAAGATTGTAACTAGGTTCGATCTTCATAATTTATATTTATTGTACTCATCAAAAGAATTCATAGTATCATTTTGACATTTATTTTTATTATTAACTAAGTTATTAAAGCATGGGTTTCATGATTGGGTCATATTTAGTATAAGGTCCCAATTGTGGACTTCTAGGTAAGTCATTACAGATTTATATTGACCCTCCTTACACTTTTGAATCATGTAATTAGTTTTTTTTTAATTCAAAAGTGGTCTAGTAGCCCTCCACATCAATTCGGCCTTAAGGAGATCAAGTTGGCCTCAAAGGGAGTAATTTGAACCCATCATAAGGCTATAAATGCAAGGAGGTAAAATTCATTTGCTCACTCATTCACTACAATTCACTGCAAAAAGGGAAAAAATGTGAAATTGAAGAAGGAAGAAAAAGAAGTAAGAGTTGGGTCTAGGAGAAAGAGAAAGAGAAAAATGAAATTTTAGTGAAGGAATCTCTATGTTTCGTGGTCTCCCTTGGGAGATCGAAGTCTCTGAAGTTCGGATGTTGTTGTTGTTACAAATCTGTAAATATGTTGGAAGACTCGAAGTTGTTCCTACCAGGTCAAATATCTGGAAGGCTCACTTGGTGCGGAGGGAAATTTTTGCTCATGTCTAGGGTGAAGAGTCTCAAATAATATTATTGAAAGGAAGAATTATCTTGATTGGGTTTTCCCCTCGAGGGGGGTTTTTCCTTGGCATAGTTCCTATTTTTTTATCTTCATACACACATAATATTGTAATTTCTTGATGAAATATAAGATAATAAAGACTCTAAAAGAAGCCAACATAATCACAAGTAATTATCAGATCGAAGAATCAAACCTTAATATATATATGCATTGATTCTTCAACATGGTATTAGAGCTAAGGTCAAGAAGGATTGAAGATCACATTTTTCTCATGGAATCTCCCTCATTGATGGACTACATAAGGATGGGTATCAACTCTACTAGGAGATGGATCAAGAATCTATTTCATTATCTATTCACTAAAGACAAAGGTCAAGGACTTTTGGTTTCCCTTACAGGATCTCTCCATGATGAAAATGCAAGGATCATTGATAGTGGAGCATCAAGGAACATGATTGGAGAAAGAAAACATCTACATACATTATCAATAGAACCATCCTCACATGCAGTGTAATTGGGTGACAACAAAAGCTATGTTGTGAAAGGACTAGGATCAACCTCGCTAGAATTAGAAAGTGTATTGAAGCTGCACCTCAACAACATACTATATGTTCCAGGTTTGAAGAAGAATTTAATTTCTATTTCTTTTTTAGAAGATAAAGGTTAAATAATTTCTTTTGTTGATAGAAAAGTATTGGTCTGGGGAAATATTCTAGCATTAACAAAGCTAGAGTCATTGGAGTTCATGAAGGAAGTTTGTATAGGGTTACTACACCATCTCCTCAAGCCTTGGTTCATATTGAAATTATTCATATTTAACTATGGAATATAACATATAGACATCTAAACTATAGACTCATTCCCTCTTTTAGTCAACTGTTCAATGGCATCCCCAATATAAAGGAAGATCATGAACGTATGTGCAAGGGGTGCTCTATGGGAAAAAATACAAGAAAACCATTTCTGAATAGTGAGTCTAGGGCCAGGTAAATCTTGGACCTCACTCACTATGATCTGTGTGAGCCCATGTCTGATAAATCTCTTGGAGGTCATCTATATTATATGACTTTCATATATGACCATTCTAGAAAGATATGGGTCTATCTTCTCAAAAATAAAGATGAAGTATTTGATCAATTCAAGGAATTTCGAGTTGAAGTGGAAAACCTCACCAAAAGAAAGATAAATACTCTAATATATGACAATGGTGGGGAATACACTTCCAAGGAACTAATTGAATATTGCAAGGAAGCAGGACTTAAGACAAAGCTCATTGTTCCCTACTATCCTGAACAAAATGGAATTGTTGAAAGAATGAATAGGTCTATTGAGGAAGGCATTAAGACAATGCTCCTTGATCAAGACCTACCAAAATTCTTATGGGGAGAAGCATCCATGACAGTCGTGTACATACAAAATAGACAGGGAAAATTTTAAGGATGGAAAATTATCTTGAAGTTTAAAAAATTGGCGAATCTCACTAGTCCCTAATATGCAAACTATAAAATGTTTATTGATGTATTTGTAAAATTATTCAAATTTATAATGATATTATATATATTGTCTATATAATTTTGGCGATTTTTAATGTAAAAAAATTTTATATTGTAAAATTTGGGCGAATCATTTTTATAAAAAAATGGCAATTGGCGAATCTTTTTTTTGGAAAAACCATGGAAAATTAGCCCACCTGCGAATATTAGCCCCTAAAATTTTCCATGAAAATAGAATTCCTCATAGAAGTCTCAATAACATAACTCCCAAAGAAGTGTTTACAGGAAAGAAACTGAGTGTGGATCTCCTTCGAATATTTGGAAGCCCCACATACATCCATGTTCCAAAGGATAAGCGAAAGAAGTTGGATTCTACAAGTATCAAAGGAATATTCATGGGATATAGTCTCTCCTCAAAGGCATACAGAATCTATATCAAAGAAAAAAGGCAAATCGAAGTAAGCAAAGATGTCATATTTTATGAGATTCAAGCCTACATGAAGTCCAAGGATATTCCCATAGACTCCGATGACGAAGAATATCCCATATTCGAAGAAGAAGATCTATATCATGAATATCCCACTACAAATCAATAAGAATAAGGAAAAAGTGAGTCTATTCAACCTATGGTCATCCTGACGAAAATAAAAGGCCAATTTGGTTAAAATATACTCTACAAGATGCTGAAGGACATGAAGATCCCAAAGGAACCTCCAGGGAAAGTAAAAGATTGAAGAGATACTTTGGCTATATTGCATACATGACAAAGCTCAATCAAGATGAACCATCTACATTTGAAGAGGTTACTCAACAGGATGTCTGGAAGAAGGCGATGCAAGAATAATACCAATCCATTATGAAGAATGGGGTTTGGGAGATCATTCCTAGACTTAGTGAAAAATCAGTTGTCACATCCAAATGGATCTACAAAAGTAAGCATGTTGTTGATGGAAGCATAGACAAGTAAAAAGAAAGGTTCGTTGCAAGGGGATTATCTCAAAAGGAAGGAATATACTATAAAGAAACCTTTGCACCTACAACAAGGTATACTACCATTAGATATTTGGTTTCACTATATGGTACAATGGGTTGGAATATCCATCAAATTGATGTGAAGATTGCATTTTTAAATGGGACCGTTGATGAGGAAGTATACTTCAAACAACCCAAATGTTTTGAATTAAATAGCAAGGACTCTCATGTCTACAAACTTAACAAAGCCCTATATTGATTGAAGCAAGCTCCTAGATCATGGTATGCAAGGATGGATGAATATCTCTTAAGAAATGGGTTCGTGAAAGGCTTTGTTGGTCCAAATATCTACATCAAGGTCGTGAATAATGAACTTGTAATTATTCTACTATATGTGGATGATCTATTCATCATAGGTGTGGATCACATAATTGAATAATGTAAGAAGATGTTGGCAGCCAAATTTGAAATGAAGGATCTAGGAATTATGAATTACTACCTGGATCTTGAAGTATGGTAGCTAGACACCTAGGGAAATATACTTGGATCAAGGAAAATACATTACATAAATTTTAGATGATGGAATCCAAGCCCATGACTACTCCTATGATCACAAACTTCAATAAGTTACAAGGTTTCAACTCAAGTCTCGTGGATCCAACCTCCTATCGACAATTGGTGTGCTCCCTAATGTATCTGGTAATCACTAGGCCAGATATATGCTTTGATGTGAACATCCTTTGTCAATTTCAATTGGAACCTCGTCATGAACATTGGATAGCTACCAAACACATATTAAGATATCTTTGTGGTACTATACATCACTACCTATAATACAAGAGTGAGGAAGTTAATCTAATTGGCTTCTCAAATTCTCACTGGGGTGGCAGTGAGTCTGATGGAATAAGTACTACTGGTGGATGCTTCATCCTAGGGTCTGTTATGGTATCATGGATTATTAGAAAGAAAGGACCCATTGTCGTAATTAGTTTTGAAGCTTAATATGTAACCACATGCGAAATAGGAAAGGAATTTGTATGGTTAATAAATCTTATGACGGGCTTGTTCGGAATTCCTCTAAGTCCTACTATAATCAATTGTGATAATCAAAGTTTCATTAAGATGTCTCGAGATCTCGTGTTTCATTCTAGTATGAATCACATCAACAATAAATACCATCTCATCAGGAATTTGGTACAAGATGGGATCATGAAGCTAGAGTATGTCTCGATAGATGAATAGGTGGCTAACATACTCACAAAGGCTCTCCCTAACAATAAGTTTGAATATATAAGAGACAAGCTTGGTCTAGTAAACATTTCTATGTGTTTTAATATTAATGATCTGGAAGAGATATTTTAAGACTTTGCAAGTGAAGCATTTCCTGGAAAGACATAAGGGCATATACCTTATGTTGATGTTTGGTAGGGAGGGTGGCATTGGGTGGATGTGCACCTAGTTCCCTGGGTTGGTGGTTAGTAAGTAATCCTGATGGTACCTATAGATGTTGAAATATTTAGTCCACCTTAGTCCCAAATGGATAGATTTCCTTGGTTAGGAATCTAGTCCATGGCATTACAGTGCCTAAAGAGATGAGTGACCAAATGGATAGATTTCCCTAGTCAAGAATCTAGTCCATGAAATTGTGGTGCCTAAAGTTCTTCATAATTTCATATAGTTTGAAATATTCCCGTTTTATATTATGAATACCTCCCTAGTTAATAGGTAGTGTATAAGATTGTATCTAGGTTTGATCTTCATAATTTATATATATTGTGCTCATCAAAAGAATTAAAGAAAAAGAATTTACATTATCGTTTTGAAATTTATTTTTATTATTAAATTACTTGTTAAAGCATGGGTTTCAAGCTTAGGTCATATTTAGTATATGGTCCCAATTGTGGATTTCTAGGTTAGTCATTACAGATGTATATTAAACCTCCTTGGGCTTTTGAATCATGTAATTAGGTTTGTTTTTTAGTAAAAAGTGGTCTATTAGCCCTCCACATCAAGTTGGCCCTAAGGAGAGCAAGTTAGCCTCAAAGGGAGGAATTAGAACCCATTAGAAGGCTATAAATGCAAGGATTTCGAATTCATTTGATCACTCATTCACTGTAATTCACTGCAACAAGGGAAAAAGTGTGAAATAGAAAGAAGGAAGAAAAAGAAGTGTGAGTTGGGTCTAAGATTTTGGAACAGGGTCTCCTATGAGCTACGAAAATGGTCCAATTTTGCATATTTTTTATTATATTTAGTCTAGCGCAGGGGTTTTGGGGTGGGTCAAAGCCTTGAAAGCATTGTAATGGGAAAAAGGGTAAACCAGGGGTTCGAAAACCATGGGTTGCGGACCATAGGAAAGTATAGGCTAGATTATTATAAATAGAGGAAAATCTTGTATTGTAAGGTAGAAAATGAAGAGCTATTGATGCGAAGTATGGTTTAAGTTGTCTGTTTGGCTTTTTGGGGAAAGGACTCCTATTGGCTGTGTGCGCAGGTTGGGAAGGGGATTGTAAGAAGGAATTGATGAATTGATGAATAAGAAAGGTTGATAGAGAACTGAATCTGTGAGTACTCTTTGTGTGAATCATTGGTAATTACTGCATTAAGCGCTTTCTGTATTTAAGCTGCGAAAGGTCCATGTAAGTTTTTTTTCTGTATCTGGATTTGTTTTATTCTGTTTATGCAATATTGTGCTACTGTCATAGAGTATATAATTATAGATCTAGCGCACGTGGATGCGAATAGAGACCTACTTGGCCCTGCGCAGAACAAGGCGGTCTGGGTATCACAGGGCTGAATGCAGCTCTGCTTGCCTTACCTATCCTTTCTTAGGGTGTGGAAACCTGGTTCCAGCACCCACCCATACTACTTTGGGTGAGACTTTGACCTGCGCAAGTAGTTCATTGCTGAAAGGGCCAGTAGTATAGGGGTTTGTTGGCAAACCTTGAACTCCGAACTTGGGTCAAGATCCCTCGAGCCAAAAAATGGTTCCGTTCTCGGGACCTGGGGAATTTTGAGAAAGGGACTAGGTAATGACAAGAGAGTATTGGAAGCCTGAAAGGAAGGAAATTGAGGATTGGTTCAAAAATCAGATCCAGGAATTCGCAGTAAAATAAAATCGCAACGAGAAGTTAACAACAGAAAGGTGGAAAAATAGGTACATTCTTATAGAAAGCTATGAAATATTCTTTGTGACATTTTCAATTGAGCTTCAGGAGTGGCTGGCCAGACTTGTGGAATTCCAGGAGTGCTGGAAGGACGAACGAGTCACTCAGTGGACCCCGGAGCTAGTCCAGCAGCTAGAGAGGACTGATAATACTATCACGCGCACAATAGATCACTGGGTGGACAGTGTGCTAGGAGGATTTGTGACAGAATTTTCCATTGATCAGTTTGTATCATACTCTGAGGCTGAATGACGGTTCTTTAAAGGGCACCAGGGCAAATTTCTGAGGATATTACCATTGTTGATTAAGATATTACAATGTGAAAAGAGCATTCTGTGTAGTCATATCAACTAAATGACCTCGGATCTAGATGAAAGTGCGACGCGCAGTGGTAAATACTATCAGACCAACCTCGATGGGGGGAGATCTGCCTACAACCTGTTGCAAGAACTGGCTGCACAAGATCCCACGGCTACACTGCTGCCCAGGCAACACAAAGGTAAGAACTCACCCATACCACCACCTCCATTGGACATCAATATGGCTATGCACCTAAGAATGCCTACCTTCAAGGGGGTAGGGGATGAGGATATGGACCGATTTGGTTTGTTGCAGACTCCATCTGGACTGCGCAAAATGTGGCAAATGATATAGTGAAGAGGGCGCAGTTGTCCCTGGCGTTCGAGGATAGAGCACTCGACTGGTATATGAGATACATTGCCTAGAACGGGAGTGCATCTATTCAAGATATCAAAGACGTTCTGAAGCAACAGCTCCGAAAGCCAAAATCTTACTCTTAGTTGGTAGCAGAAGTAAAGGACTTCAAACAAGGTGCATTTGAATCAGTGTGGGAGGTTGATCGACAATTGAAGAGGGAAATCAGGGAAGGAGGATTCGAGTATGCCGATAGACAACATACAGAATGGTTCATCGCTATGATGTTACCTCACTTACACATGCCAATGAGTCACCAAACCTTTGAATCGCAAGAAAAAGTTGTGGAAGTCACTATGAAACTAGAAGCTGCACCCAGAGAAGATACTTCGGTAGGGGTACAACAAATTCAGGAGTAGCTTGGGGCTATGCATATGGAAATTTAGAACCTGAGAAAGGAGTGAGGAAAGGATGCCCACGCATATCTATGGTGCATACGATGTCAGGTATCTAGCCACACGAATGATCAGTGCCCTCTATTGGTAGATTACATGCAGGTGGGAGGACCTAGTCCGGTACGCCCAAGAACAAGTGGGGAACCCATCCTGTTGTGACCAGGCTCGAGTGGACCTGCGCTATGGTACGACAACTGTCGTGTAGCAGGACTGCATGATACAAACCATTGCCCTCGGCTAGGTGCGTATTTTCTAGAACTGAAGCAACAATGGTGCAGATTCTGCCGATCGGTGGGACACGATGAGCAGAACTGTTGCACTTATGACTTGATGATAAATCATGGGAACTTGTATAGGGTACAATCAAACCTTGCGTCGCCAAGAACTTCTGCGAACTTCGGAGGCTCCCCACCCAGGGGCAGAGGAGGGCGGGGAAGAAGCGCAGGACAAGGACGTGGACAGTTAATCTGTTATAACTGCAGAGAGGTAGGACACTTCGCCAGAGAATTCCCAAATCCCACCAGGCCATCATACAAGTATTGTAGGCAGCTGGACCATGTGGTTGAGGACTGCCCAATTTTAATAGCCAAGATGCAAGACAAACAGCCCACCCCTACGTAGAATGTGCAAAGAGTTAAAACCAAGCTAAGGAATGTAGACTCGAGTGTGAAAGTCATGACACACAGTGGGATCGTCACCCAAGGAGCCAAGGAAGCCCTTACTAGGGATCCTATGAAATCTCAGGAAGGATTAAACATCAAAGGGCAAGAAACACTAGCAGCTCCTGCACAGCTGCCGACGCACCTCAAGATAGAGGAAGGGGTTGAGCCCTTTCTGAAGGCATGTCTGAAGCTGCTACGGAACCCACAGGATGTAGAAAACCTTCAAGTATTAATGCATATTTGCGTAGCCCGACCCAATACAATTCCTGGGACCAAGGATGTACACAAACTATACAGCTACAAAAAACGTACCAGAAGAGAAATGCGGTTGACTGCGCAGATTGGCGACTATGATATGGATCAATTTATTCTTGATCTTGGGTCAGATGCGAATGTATTACCAAAGAAAACATGGCAACGAATGGGAGAGCCTATATTGGAGTGGTCCACCATCCAGTTGCGCATGGCGAATCAACAGAAGATCCTCCCTTTGGGAAGGTTGCCAAAAGTCATGGTAGATATCGCAGGAGTAAAAGTCCTAGCTAACTTTGAAGTCATAGAAATTGTGGAGGATGCAGATCCTTACCCTGCACTCCTAGGACTAGACTGGGCTATAGATATGGGGGGTGTCATCAATCTCAAAAAGCGCAGCATGGTGTTTGAAAATAACGGTACGCGCATAATAGTTCCGCTAGATCCCGCAGAAGGTGCACAATATACAGAGCTAGCATGCGATGAGGAAGAAATATATCACATTTACAAATTGTCTACGCAGGATGAAGACTGGATTAACCCTATAGTGGAAGGAGTACTCTGCTGGGAGAAGCACAGTGAATGCTTTTTCGACTCTGATGAGGAACTGGAGAATTGGCAAGGCCGGTTGCACGAGGTTTCGGAACTACGATATCTTCGAGTCACTAGAAAATTCTGTTGCGTCTCCACCAAGGTAAGATACCTACCCTACCTTGAGGACATAGTTGACATTAAGGATTTTTTACGCGCATTCGAAGCCGAAGTTCCCAGGGAACGCAGGCTAGGGGCACTTTCACTATCCCTACGCAGAGCACCTGCGCGTTGGTGTTAGGTCCCTATATTACTAGTATAGTCCCTTATTGTTGTTAGTGTAACCCCCTTATTGTTATTATTGTACCCTTGTAACCCCCATATTGTTATTATTGTGCCCTTAAATTATTATTGTTAGGTCGGCTAGGATTACACTGTGGCCCCATGGACTCCTATATATAGAAAGGAGGTTTTTTATTTTGAATCATCGAAGAATTTTTCATTCATGTAATCTATTGGAGGTTTCCCCCTCAAAGTGGCTTATTTTTAAGGCGTTGATATCTCTTTTCTTCTCTTTTTGGAGCTAGTTTCCCAACATTTGGTATCAGAGCTTTGAGATTCTAGGTTTTCGCTGCTCCAAACAGGTCATCGTGGAATTTTCAATATAAATTTTTTTCTAAGAAGGTTTAGAATCTGAAATTTTTATAGTGCGAAGCCAAAATCATGAGGAACATCATCGCAAAATTTTAGAGCTTGGTTCGCAATATTTTAGGAGATATGATCTGTGAAAGTTAGGTCATTTTGCAAGCTCCTAAATTTAACCTAAACAGGTCATCATGGTATTTTCGTAATAAAGATTTTTCTACAAAGGTTAAGAAGCTGAAATGTTTATATTGCGAAGCCATAATCCTGAAGAACATCGTTGAAAAATTTCAGATATTGGTTCACAATATTTTCGGAGATATGATCTGTGGAATTTAGGGCTTTTTGAGGCTTCTGAATTTCATATCAAAGAGGTGATCGTGGGAAAATATTCATAGCTCTCTCTCTGAGCATCGGATTTGAATGTTATAAAAAGTGGCCATAATTACACGGACTGTAGTTTTCATTCTATCAATTTCAGAGCCAAAGGAGGAAACAGTGACACATGGCAATTCGTACAAATTCACTCTACTGAACCAGTCCAAAATTGGGTCATTGTGGGAGATTGGACATAACGTTTCCTTGAAGAATCCAAATCATATTAGACCTATGGAATTTTAAATAAGCTTTAGAGGGCTACTATAGGGATTAATTTTAGATATTTAGGATCTACAATTATATAGATAATTCAATTTCAATATCGAGCTCCTCAAAAGCAAGTAAAAGGTGTGTATTGTTTTTCCAATTGCATAAGTCTTGTTTGAAGAATCAATTTGAATTGATTCCAAGGGAATATTGTAGAACAGATATCAGTATTGGATTCTAAAATGGCCCCTAAAATTAATTCAACACCCATTAAGCCTTTATAAATCTCTACTATGACTCATGAAGACGAAGAATGGCAACATGACATATCAAAATTACAAGAGAAAGTGCAACAAATTTCTCTCTCGCAAAGAGCAACAAAAAATGACATGGAAGTTTTGAAGAAAGGCATGGAAACTAAGATGGATGGTTTTAAGAAAGGCATGGATGGTTTGAATAATGGCATGGAATCTAGGATAGATGGCATGGAATCTAAGATAGATGGCATGGAAGCTGGCATGGAATCTAAGATGGATGACATGGAAGCTAAGATCGATGAGAAAATGGAAAACATGAAGAATGATCTAAAAGTAGACATGGAAGGTTTGAAAAAGTTGATACAAGAAATGATTCCTAATGGTGAAAAGATAGTAGAGGAAACTCATGATGAGAACAAAATAAATGTTAATCGTGATTTCATAAATTCTAATGTTGGATTGAAGAACCACCATATTCCAAAGATGGATATGAGGAAGTTTGATGGCAAGGATCCCGTAACATGGATACTACAAATGGAGCAATATTTTGATCTCAATAATGTGAAAAACACACAAAAGGTACGCATTGCAACTTTACATTTAGAAAAAAATACATTTATATGGTATCGATGGCTTTTCTCCCATAAAAAAATTGTCACTTGGTCAATTTTTAAGGAGGAAATGATAGCACATTATGAGGATACAAAGAGAAACACCTTCTTTAGCCAATTGATAGATATCAAACAAAAGGTTTTAATGGGGGAGCACATTGAGGACTTCCAAAAATTGAATATAAGGGTAACTGATATTCCAGAGGAAAACGGGATTGATCTCTTCATAGGTACTTTAAAGGATAACATCCAACATGAAGTTCGCATTTTGGAACCTCATTCATTGGAGAAGGATTTCAGGTTAGCAAGAAAAATTGAATGTAAAATTATGGCGACAAGGAAGCCTACCATTCACTTCTATAAAGAGGGAAGCATTGCTACTCCTAGATTTCCACAACCTACAAGGTTGACACCACAAGAATTGGAAGAAAAAAGAGCAAAAGGGCTTTTCTATAGTTGTGATAGAAAATACACTAAAGGTCATAAGTGTGCTGAGAAGAAATTATTTTACATAGATTTTGAAAGGAAGAAGAAAATGAACAAAAGAGGATATACACGAGGAACCAACCCAAGAAGAGGAAAAATGAGTCGAGCCATATCGTGTAATGCATTAGTGGGAGTACCACTCCTCAAACTCTACGATATAGAAGGACATATCAAGAAGAAAAAGGTAATAGTGTTGATCAATTCGAGGTGGTACCCATAATTTTATTCATTGTAAGGTAGCCAAAAGTTAATTGTTTTACCTATACCTAGCACGAATGTCAAGTTCTGGTTGCCAAATGGAGGAACTATAAGTGCTCTTGAAAAAATTCATAATATCAAGCTAACCATGGGGGAATATGTATTGACTAGTCCAATGCTTTCCATTCCTATGGGACGTGCTGATGTTGTACTAGGAGTACAATGGTTACAATCTTTGGGGATGGTAGCTTTTAATTTTCAAGAAATTTTCTTGAAATTTTTTTTCGAAGGAAAGGAAGTCGAATTACGGGGTATTACGGGGAAGCCAGGAAGGATAATAAGCTCTAATATCATGACAAAGCTTCTAAATAAATAACAACGAGGCGTAATTGCACAATTATGCCCACTAGAATTTCCAACATCAAAATCATCTATTTTTACAGATCTCCAACAAGTCTTGGACAATCATTCCAAGGTGTTTGAAACTCCCAAAGGAATCGCACCTATTCATGATCATGATCATGCTATTCATTTGATTCCAAGAAGTGTTCCTCCAAACATCAGGCCTTATGGATATCCTTATGTCCAAAAGAGCGAAATTGAATGTATGATTGCAGAAATGTTAGAGGCGGGTATAATTCAACCTAGTCAAAGTTTTTTCTCTACTCCTGTAGTATTCGTACACAAGAAGGATGGATCATGGCGCATGTGTCTGGATTATAGGAAGCTCAATAAGCTCACCATTAAAGATAAATTTCCCATTTCTATGATTGATGAATTATTGGATGAATTACATAGAGAAATTTTTTTTACCAAGTTGGATCTTCGTTCAGGATATCATCAAATTAGAATGAAGACTGAAGATATTCCAAAAATAGCATTTCGAACTCATGAGGGTCATTATGAATTTTTGGTCATGCATTTTGGCCTTACCAATGCACCTTCTACATTTCAAGGGTTGATGAATTCCATTTTCAAACCCTTCCTTAGAAAATTTGTGCTATTATTTTTTGATGATATACTAATCTACGACAGTTCTTGGAAGGATCATGTTCAACATGTTGATAGGGTGCTCAAACTATTGCGGGAGAAACAATTATATGAAAAAACATCCAAATGTTTCTTTGGAGTACAAAAGCTGGAATATCTGGGTCATATTGTATCTCATGGCAGTGTTAAGTTAGACCCTAAAAAAATTAAATCCATTAAGGAATGGAAATTCCCCACAACCATAAAGAAGTTGTGAGGATTTCTTAGGTTAACAGGGTATTATCACAAGTTTGTTAAGAATTATGGGAGAATAGCATCACCTCTAACAACATTACTGAAGCAAGATGCATTTTCATGGACTCTTGAGGTAACTAAGGCCTTTGAACATCTTAAGAAGGCAATGTACCTAAGCACGATCTTAGCTACTCGAGACTTCACAAAAACCTTTATTGTGGAATGTGATGCCTCGGGGGTGGAATTAATACAGTGCAAGAAGGGCAGTCTCTTTTGAAGGTAAATCCCCGATCAAAGGAAAGTATTTACAAAAGGCTATTTATGAGAAGGAAATGTTGGCAATACTACATGCACTAAAGAAATGGAGACCTTACCTAATGGGAAGACACTTCAAGGTAAAAATTGGTCATGATAGTCTTAAACATTTTTTGGAACAAAGAATATCTTTAGAAGAGCAGCAAAAATGGGTCACAAAGTTGTTGGGTTATGACTTTGAAATAATCTACAAAAAAGGGAAGCTAAATGTTGTTGCAGATGTACTCTCAAGAAAGAATGAAGAGGTGGAAGCATTGCTTTGTGCCATTTCTATTATCCAACCAGATTGGATAATCGAAGCAAGGAATGAATGGAAGAAGGATGAAGAAGTGTGGACACTCATTCAAAAGTTGCATCAAGATCTTAGTACATCTGATACATTTAGTTGGAAAAATGATTCATTATGGTACAAATATCGCTTATATCTTTGTAAGAATTCCCAACTAAAACAAAATATTATTTTGAATTGCATACTTGTCCTTTAGGAGGACACTCAAGATTTTTAAAAACTTACCACAGGGTGAAAACAATTTTTTTTTGGGATGGCCTTAAATCTGATATTCAAAAGTTTGTGACAGAATGTTTGGTTTGCGAGCAAAATAAATTTGACACAATTAAGACCTTGGGTCTTCTACAACCTTTATCCATTCCAAGTCAACATTGGGAGGAGATTTCAATGGCTTTTATCACAGGTTTACCTAAGTCCGAAGGAAAGAGTGTCATCATGGTGGTAGTTGATAGACTTACCAAGTATGCAAACTTTTGTGCATTATCTCATCCATTTAAAGCAAGTACGGTTTCTACTACATTTATGGACACGATTCAAAAGCTACATGGGGGCAAGGGGTTATTGTAGGCATGGAAGATCCCCATTTTCTTTGAAATTTTTGGACGGAGTTATTTTCTTGTTTGAGTACTCAATTAGCTCATAGCTCATGTTATCATCCTCAATTTGATGGTCAAACTAAGATAGTAAATAAATGTTTGGATTCGTTGTTTTGTATTTGATAAACAAACACAATGGGTCAAGTGGTTACCTCTCACTGAATGGTCATATAACACTTCCTTACATACTGTAGCAAAAATGACCCATTTATGGCACTTTATGGATATCATCCACCATCCATCACATCATATTTAAGAGAAAATTCAAAGGTTCAAGTAGTGGAAGATCACATCGAGCATCAACAAGAAGTTCTCCAACTCTTAAAGGACAACCTGAATTTGAGAAAACAAATCGAATGAAACAACGGGCAGATCAACATCGTAGAGAGAGAAGTTTTGATGTAGGAGATTGGGTATTTTTACGGCTACAACCATACAAAAAAATGCCCCTCAAGCAAGCAAAGAAGGATAATAAATTATCACCAAAGTACTATGGTCCTTACGAGGTGTTGAAAAATATTGGTATTGTGGCTTACAAATTGGAGCTTCTTGCTTCTTCCTGAGTGCATCCAGTTTTCCATGTTTCATTCTTAAATAAGGTTATATGTGACAAAATTCCAATTCAAACAATATTGTTAGAACTTGATGAGGAAGGAAAAATCATATTGGAACCAGAAGCGGTCATGGAAACAAGAACTCGACAACTACGGAATCGATCAATTTCAGAGTATCTCATCAAGTGGAAGAACTTACCCACTGAAGATTCTACATGGGAGGATGATAATTTTATACAGAAGCACCCAGAGCTACTCAAGCGTTGAGGACAACACTTTTTTGAAGGAGAGGGCCATGTTAGGTCCCTATATTACTAGTATAGTCCCTTATTGTTGTTAATGTAACCCCCTTATTGTTATTATTGTACCCTTGTAACCCCCATATTGTTATTATTGTGTCCTTAAATTATTATTGTTAGGTCAGCTAGGACTACATTGTGGCCCCACTAGGATTACATTGTGGCCCCATGGACTCCTATATATAGAAAGGAGGTTTAGTATTTTGAATCATCCAAGAATTGTTCATTCATGTAATGTATTGGAGGTTGCCCCCTTGAAGTGGCTTATTTCTAAGGCGTTGATATCTCTTTTCTTCTATTTTTGGAGGTGGTCTCCCAACAGTTGGTGGGATAGGCATGGGCCGGTATTCCGCACTTGGGAGGAGTGTCGGAGTGGGATGATCCTGCGCTTGGGAACCCCAGCTGACAGATGGATCCCGAGGATAGAGGACCCACAAAGATAATTGCTGACATGGGAAACACAATGGTGCAATAGGACCCCACACGAACAAGCTTACCTAGTTACCTGTGACCTAGGCTTGCGTGCCACTGCGGAGCTGCACCAGCCCACGCACAATTGGGAGAATTTGCGAACATTTCAGGTGACAAATGGCACAAGGATGCTTGACGTAGCCCTGTTGCACACGAATGCCCTGACCAAGGGAGAAGCACGCCTGTCAAGAGGAATGGTGGCCAAGTTGCTGGAATGGTACCCGAACCGTGTTACAAAACACCTGGCATCGACTTTAATTCAGGGTACATGAACAACATGCAGGCGTCCTCCAGAGTCTAAAGATTCATGGGAGATACCTCAGGTATGAATAACGACCGTCAAACTGCTGCACTTGGGTAGGAAGGGAGCCTTACCGTTACGCAAAATGGGCAGCTAGCCATCAATGCGGAAATTTATGGTAAGTTTGTTCCTGAAGATCGATGGTAAGTTTCACGTAAGGGTTACTCTGCCATTAGATAGCGTTGGATAGTATAAGGTCAACAGGATAGATTTGTGATGGGCTCCATATTGTCTCTGCACCTTGCCTCTACTATTCTCTTGTTGGATTACTAGGATCATTGACGTTTTCTGGGAAGGTTGTCCATTTATTGCTATGGCGGTCCCTAACCCACCGAACGCTTTAGAACCTACAAGTTCGACACCTGTAGACATCATGTTGAGAGGGTCTAGGAATGCCAAAATTGATCAAATGATTGGTCGTTGGCTCCCTATAGGGGGAATTGACTTTGCACCCCGCACGAAGAGGCACCACAACTTCGCAACGGGAATTCCTGACCTTCACAACTCGAGAATGATCACAAGGCCAAGCTAGATGGCCTCGGATGATACCATGAAGGAGGGTACACAATTTCCATGGTTCGCCACCAACACTGTTGCATTCAAGTTGTAGCTAGTCCTGCACAAGGAAGGAACGAAGCGATATAGATTACCGACCAGCAAAAGCCATATTTTTTCGCTCCCTCTGTCATAGTTAACAACCACGCCTCAACAGCTACGGACCTACAAATATATTTGGCGCAGCTATCCCAAGAGGAATTACGAAGTTTATACACCGCTATGTTGTGAGAGATCCGTAACCATGACCAGACTGCATAGCAACAGTGAGAAATAAACCTGGAAGTTCGAGCACAATGAGTTGCATTGATCGTGGAAGCAACGAATATGATTAAGGAGCAGCTTACTCGGGGCATTTAGTTGGATGAGGCAGATATGCAGCTCTGGACAGCAGTCCGGTTCCACCCCATGCTTCAGCGTGTCCAGGAAGAATTACGACAGATGGAGGCTACTTTTTATCAGGTCAGATCTACCTTGCCCTCCCGCGTCTCTGCGCAGCGCCTAGCCTTTATGAACACGATTGTGAATCTTCGTCGTTCCAAGAACGTCGTTAGGAAATGGTTGAAACCATGGGGCAATGCCACCCTCCAGATCTCCCAGGATGCTCATACTGCCATCGCGCTCCTCCACTGGATATTAGAGCAAGTTACCACGGCTCTGGAAGACCCTACCTCCCTGAATCTTGTCAATATCGTGCAACAAGCTACTGCCCAAATTCAGGAAGTGCTCCCTCCGCTCATCATCACTCTCGATACCTTGCATGGGCATATCAAGGCCACACCACCATAGTGATTCAGAAGGAGTCACAATATTGTGTTGGGGGACTGTTGGAACAGGGTCTCCTACGAGCAATGAATTTGGTCCAATTTTGCATATTTTTTACTATATTTAGTCTAGCGCAGGGGTTTTGGGGTGGTTCAAAGCCCCGAAAGCATTGTAATGGGCAAAAGGGTAAACCAGGGGTCCGAAAACCATGGGTTGTGGACCATAGGAAAGTATAGGCTAGATTATTATAAGTAGAAGAACATCTTGTATTGTAAGGTAGAAAATGAAGATCTATTGATGCGAATTGTGGTTTAAGTTGTCTGTTTGGGTTTTTGGGGAAAGGACTCCTACTGGCTGTGTGCGCGGAGATCCAGAGTCCAGCTATGTGTAGACCCTGCTACTGTGTGTGCAGGCTAGGAAGGGGATTGTAAGAAGAAATTGATGAATTGATGAATAATAAAGGTTGATAGAGAATTGAATCTGTAAGTACTCTTTGTGTGAATCATTGGTAATTACTGCATTAGGTGCTTTCTGTATTTAAGCTGCGAAAGGTTTATGTAAGTGTGTTTTCTGTATCTAGATCTATTCTGTTATGTTTTATGCAATACTGTGCTATTGTCATAGAGTATATAATTATAGATCTAGCGCACGTGGATGTGAATAGAGACCTACTTGGCCCTACGCAGAATAAGGTGATCTGGGTATCACAGGGCCGAACGCAGCTTTGCTTGCCTTACCTATCCTTTCTCAGGGTGCGGAAACCCAGTTCCGGCACCCACCCATACTACTTTGGGTGAGACTTTGACCTGCGCAAGTAGGTCATTGCCGAAAGGGCCAGTAGTATAGGGGTTTGTTGGCAAACCTTGAAGTCCAAACCTAGGTCAGGACCCCTCGAGCCAACATAAGAGAAAGAGAAATATAAAATCAAAATTTTGGTGAAGGAATCTCTTTGTTTCATGGTCTCTCTTAGGAGATCGAGGTCTTTGAAGTTTGGATGTTGTTGCTGCTACAAATCTATGAAGCTATTGGAAGACTGGAAGTTGTTACTGGTAGGTTGATGATCTGGAAGGCCAACTTGGTGTGGAGGGTAATTTTGGCTCATGTCTAGGTAAAGTGTCTCAAAGAATACTATTGAAAGGAATACTTATCTTGACTGATTTTTCCCCTCGAGGGGGGTTTTTCCCTGTCATATTGCCTATATCTTGTGTCTCTTGTTTTTTATCTTCATACACACATAATATGGTAATTTCTTGATGAAGTACAAGATAATAAGGAAGTAAAAGAAGCCAAGATAATCATAAGTAATTATCAAGATCGAAGAATCAAACCCTAATATATATCTGCATTGATTCTTCAATAGTGGGGATGGGATTCCAATCACGTGTTTCATACTTTCATCCCTGGGTTTGGAGCACACGGTAGCGGGTTCCAAGGAGAATCGATTCACACTACTTGGTTTGACCTGATATCCTTTTCCAATCTCACGTTTCAAGTCTTTATTATCATTCTTGATATTTTCACTATCTTTTGTGAGTTCTCAATGGTCAATAGAGGTTTTTGCGGGCTCCCCATGTCACTGTAGCGACTAACATAAAATTCCTTGGTAGTAAAACGATTTTTCTTGTGGCCCTTTGAAGTTTTCTGATAGTATGGAGGGTTATGAGGGTATTTCAGTGGATTACAAACCTAAGGATCAGGTGGGAGTTTCCATTTGGTCCATTCAATCAAGGTTTTTGGCATCAATGGAAGGTCTAAGCCTAGAAGGAAGATCTAAGTTGCAGGAGTAGTTACTACTCCTTTCCATCAGTTACAGGAGAACAATCCTTTTTTCACAATGGGTCTTTTTTTAGGCCGATTTTTTCATCCAACCTTACTGCTCCTAATTCTCATCGAAAATATGTTAACAATCCTTATGTGTCTATGTGTAATGGGTCTCGTCTAGGAACCCTAGCCCGGGTAATTCAATAGGCTACATACAGGGAACTTATTATTGTGGAACTTTTCGACCACATATGCCCTTGGGTTGCTCTTCGGGATCTCTTTCATTTGTTGGTTTTTATCCTTTTGGCAGGGCAGGATTCCTTCCTGGGTTAAGCCAATATTTTTCTAGTGGAATTTATGATTTTCCTTATGAAGTGGAAGTTGGGATTCCTATTCTGAGTGAGAGGTTTCAAGAAGAGGGTTTACAAGAAAATGCAAAGGTAAGAGGCACAAGGTTTTCATCTCATAACATAGAGCCACCCCTTGTAATCAGGAGGGAAAGGGTTTCGAAGCCTCCCAAGCAAAATGTTTGCAAAAAATAGGCTGATGGTTTCCATGTAAATTTTTTCCTTTTTAAGGAAGTGAATATGTTGCAAGAAATAGAAATGGGTGAGAAGACTTTGGTGGGGAAAGTCAAAGCGAAAAGAATATAGAAAAAAGCTCACACAGTGGGTGGAGAAGCACATTAAGCCAACCTTGAAGGGTGAAGTGGAGGTGTGTTGGTTGGCCAAAGGTTGGGTCATATTATCATTCTCAGACAAACAAGATGCAGGTTGGGTACATGAAAGAGCATGGAATATCTATCACTCTTCAGTCGGATTCAAATTTTGGACCCCTTTGTTTGATGATATGAAGGAAAAACTAAACAAAGTGAATGTTTGGGTAATATTACTAGGTCTACCACCTAAGTATTGTCACTAGTTTATATTTAGGGACATAGCTAGCTATATGGGGGATTATCTTACTTAAAATCCTTTATACATTACTATAGGTGAAAAAACATTGCCATGAATTATATTTGATATCGATCTTTGGCAGGGCCTCTACCCACATTGTACTCTAGGAGATCTTGGTGAAGAGAGGAGAATTAACATACTAGACTATGAAGGAATTCCTTTTTGATGTCAGATATTCCATTCTCACATACATTTGGTGAGCACATTTCCTCTATAAATGACCCCCAACAAATCATTGAAGGAGGAGCATGGAAATTTTGAATCAAAGGAAGAGGATGCTATCGGAGCATGGTATTTGTAGTAGGAGAGTATAAATGAAGTAAGGAATCAACTCCAGGCGGATCCAGATGCATCATATATAAAAGGAAAGGAGCTAGAGGAAGTCCTGAACTCTATGGGAGTGTCTGTGTTTATGCACAGGTCGATGGGAAATATAGGAGGGGGATCCAGGGAAGGTTTTTAGGGGTATCATTCACAAGTAGAGGCTAGAAGGACTTCTCTAGAGGTTCAGTGCTTCCCAGTTTTGCAAGCTAGCATATATTTTTCAACGAGACAAGGTAATGACTTATTTTTTTGGTTCATATTTATCTAATGTTTTTTCTTGTTTGGCTGAAGTAATGGTCCCAGTGTCCTCAAAATCCAAATTTTGTGATGATATTTTGAAGTCCCAAAGATATGTCAGACTTCAGCTGAATTTATCAATGGTTATGTGCACCATGGCACAAGTTGTTCCATCCCACTCTTCCCCTGTGGTATCCTCATCCAATAACTCTTCAGAGTCATCCTAGAAGGGAGGTAGTCATTATAATATTCAATCTAAAAGTGTGACCTATTTAGCTTAAGGTTTACTAGGGGGATTGGAGAAGCTTCCCCTTATGTAGTCTAGTAATAGAGGAAGGGGAAGAAGGTATTATTTTTCTCGAGTGAAGGAAAAAGCTAGGGAGGATATGTATGTGGGGAGGAAACAATCCATAAAATGGGCACTTACAGGAACCAAACCCCTAGAAGAAGTTTCCTAATGAAGCTTTTCTCTTTAAATTTCATAAGGATAGCATGTCGCTCAAAGAAGAGTGATTTAGTCCATTTAATGGAGACAAATAAACCTAACATCCTACCTCTACAAGAAACCCTAGGGGAGGGAGATGCAATCTGTAAGGCCCTAGAATCCATTCTGAAGGGTTCAACTTTCTTGGGGATTGATGCTTCAGGTTGATCGGGAGGATTGGCTTTGCGCTGGAATTTCAGGTCAATAAAGATCAAAAAAACTTGGGGGTTGGAAGGAGGAGTTTGAATTGAATTTTTTTTATGTTAAACTAGATGACTGGTTTTCCTTAATTAACATGTATGCTCCCTATCAAGAAAATATTCTGTTTTGGGACAATTTTTTTGCCAATTATTTTAGCAAGACACTACAAGGAAAATACCTTCTAGCGAAGGTTATATGAATTTTTTTAATGTTATAAAATTGGAAAAAATTGTCAAAAAAACATATCCTAAAACATTTTTGTGTGGTAGCATATGTTTAAGTTGATATTATAACAAAACTTCATCACAACTGAAAAAATATGGACAGTCGGATGTTTTAGTGGATGTTTTTTTAGCAGTGCGATTCATGGAAAAATAAAGTTGGTGCGCTAAATGTATAAAAGAATCGAGGTTGCATAAATAACTAAAAGCATTAAGGTGTTGAATGCAAAGAACACTCGTGCCTGAAATGTATACTGCCCTGGTGCGTATATATTAAAAAATCACCTCGGGACATTCTTTTCAAGAATAACATTAGGGCAGGCAAAAAAAATATTACATACCTCATGCTTTTATTTAAACTCGTAGCTGCAATGTGTATGAATTTTATAAAATCACTGGTGCGTTATTGATATTAAAGAACTGGTGTTGTTAATTTTAATAATTTACCGGGTTTGGAAATAATATTTTGTAGCACTGGGGCATTAGTTCTATGAAAGCATTGGTGCTTTAAGAATTACAATGCATGGGGGCATTCATTGCAAACAATACATGTTCTTGAAGAATTAAATGCCTCGGTGTTGTCGTTTTCAGAAAAAGGCACAGGTCATGCAAAAAAGATGTCGTAATGGTGCTTTTATATGGCATAACGCACCGGTGCATGTTTATGTTATGAACGTACTGATTTTTTGTATGAGATTTTCTCTTTTTTGGAAACATTGACCTGTGACAATGAAATTATCGTGATTTTTTAAATCCGTTATTCATCGAAAAATCGACATATATCCTATAAAAGTATTCATATAAATTAAAATTTGGTTAGTGCATTTGTATATGATATTTGGATTAATTTGTTATATTATCAGATTCTGCATCTCTTCATTATAATATTTAATCATCCATATATTTAATCAGTGGTGTAACATTTCACAACAACAAAGGATAACACAATAGAATAAATTAAAATGTAGTTTATTATATATCGATAAGAGGTTCTTTGGCATACAAAATGGGATTGTTATTGGTGACCCCTTGTCTTTCAATTAGGAAACTATGTCCATTACATTAAACAAAATGTTTGATTTTCAAAGACAATTATTTCAAAAAATATAACAACTGGCATTAATATTAAAACAGGTCATCATTATTCACTGGAATTTTTTTCAATGCTCAAGCTACTTCCATGACTTGGATTATTTGGATGAATGTTTTGGTGATTGCGTTAATTGTTTGCGCCTTCTTCATCTTTTTCCATTTGCAAACATAAAAATAAAGTGTAATGGGTGTATCTCCATTGGTGAGAATAATTAAAATGGAAATAAATAGTATACATCAATGTAAATCGAATAAAAATGTACCATAGCAAGAAGTGACTCATGAACTATACACATGGTTTCAAAACCAAGTCTCATGCCTTGTTGCAACAACTCTTCTATTGGCATAGTTCCATACTTTGTTTCGTGCAAGTTTTATACCACATTATAAATCATAGATTTAATACAAAGGATTTTTTTGTTCTATTAGTTATAAACACAGAGAAGTAAAACAATATAGATACTTACAAATTCCACAATTAATTTTTGATATGCCAATATATACTGACAACCCATATTTAACCCAATGTCAATCAATTCTTCTTATGGCTCTTATTTGAATATTAGCACCTATTTGGAGACATTCAATTATCGTTGTTGTAAAACAACCTAAAATATACAAAAATGAAACATTGGTTTGTTACAAGGAAATATAAAAAATAACTCATAAACTTTGATATCAACCCTTTTCTCCCTTGTCATCATGTTTTATGTGCTTAACAAGTTCCGTTTTGTTTTCTTTTCTGCAAGAAAATACTTCAAAATTAAAATTTAATGCTAAATTATTTGTTTATATATACAAAGTCAATCATGATTACGTACATTTGAAGCACGTTGTTGTTGAGATGGCTCCTCCTGTGATGAAATTATGTCCATTTCTTTTACCATCTCGTTGTACACTTTTTTGGGCATTTGTATTGGCATGTTTTGCATATCAACTTGTTGATCCTTGGGGATTTTCTTAATCCTCCTTAAAAAATTAATAAAGTATTTTTATATTGATATCTGAAAACTAAATATAACAAAATTGGTATTAATAAATGAATTATTTGTAGTAATATATACATATAATTCTAGAAAATCATTTTAATTAGGAATATTACCTTTTGAATTATTAATTTTTGGTGTTGTATGTTTTTGTTATTGCAAGTCTAATAGGTCTCATTGACCAATTCTCTAGAAATGCTTCTTGTAGTTTAGATATGATTTGGTTCTTGGAATCATTGAATTTATTTTGTATTGTAAGTGGAAAGCATGTCTATACGTTCGTCCCACTATATCCCTCATAGTTTTGTAAAAAAAATCCCCCTTTCATTAACCTTCAACACCACTCCAAATTAGCTATGGACCAATTCATCATCATTTACATGTTCTATAATTTTTTTTCTTAGAACAACATTGATTTTTTCCTTCATTGTTACTCCCTATAGAACATTAAACATATATGAATTAATAGATTGTTTGAAACATGTTACCTAATATTCTTAAGTATATTATTAATGAAAATTTAAAAAAAAAAACTCATATTGAATAGTATTTTTTTTTCACCTTATTTATCCTTCTACAATTTTTCTATCAGGGTTTTATGCTCTTCTACACTTAGATTAAAAATAATCTTATCAAACTTCTTCACTTTATGGCTCTGCATGACACACACTAACCAATGCATATTAGTTAAACTTACATATAGTTCAAACATATTAATTTTGTAAATGTTTACAAAGAACTTTCCTTCTCTGCTTTTTTGGATGTGTTATCACTGTGTCGATCAGTGTTTTTTTTACTTGACAACTTCTTAGACATTTTTATCAATATACAACCTGTACCATTCAATACAGAATCCATTAAATATATTTTATACATAAATCAAATAATTTTCAGCCAAAAAGAACTCTGGTAACAAGTGTGTTTATCTAAATAAACGCCCGAGTGCATTTTAAATACTAAACACATTGGGCATTTAATTGTTTAGCACCAACAATGAAAATTAATTTTTTTTAATAATTTTAAATTATGATGGTGCGATTTGTAACGATAAAATCATCGCAATGAATTAAAGGTGTTATTTTGCATAGGTGCACCACTGCGTTATATTACACTGGGAGCAATACTGATAAACAAACTGGACAGGGACGATAGGGTTATATTACACTGGTGTGTTGTATAACACAAGTCTCACTGCGAAACATACGTCATTATTTAAGAAAACTAACGAGGCCGATAGGATTTGGGTCTAATTCAATATATTATCCCCCTACTTTACATGGAAAATGCCCTATATATAGTAAGTACACAAACCCATTAAATCTCAAATGCCTAAAATGAAAAACCCTAATTGTGAAGTGGTAGAGGGAGTTAAACACTAAGGTGAAATTTTGCAGTCACATAAGCAAGAAGAAGAAAGGGTTTAAGGTAAGTATTGATTTTTTTTTCCTGAATTTTAATTAAATATAAATAGGAACAGAGATTGTAAAAAACATTACTAGTAAAATCAATGGTAATTTTTTTATTATGCAAGGTTTTTTTTCCTGAATTTTGAATAAATCTAATGAAAATTGAAAAAAAAAATAACAATAAATCCAACAAGTAAAATTTAAAAATCTTGTTATGCAAGGTTTAGAGTGAATCACCATACCTTTCAAATTCTGATCTTTTTGTGATTCCAAAATATTTTGTTGCTCCACAGTGCTCTAAGTATATCTCTCTTGCAAATGATCTCTCTTTTGATTAAACCCTAACAGAAATTGTAAAATAAATTATTAGTAAAATCAACAATAAAATATAAAAAAATTACTATGAAGGGCTTTGAGTGAATCACCATACCTTTCATCTTATAATCTTATAAATAGTTATGTTGCTCAAAAGTATTATGTTTTTTCACATTGATATTGGTATGTCTCTCTTGCAAATCACCCCCTTGAAATTTTGGGAAAAATAATGAACTAGTGAATAATATTTTACTATTTAAAAGACTTTCTGAAATTAGATTTTGAAAAATTAATTTCCGCTCATTTTTCAAGAAAAAAGAAACTCACGTTTTTTTCCTTAATCCAAACATTGGTGTGTTTGATAGTAAAAAGCATTGGTGCATTTACAATTAAGGCACATCAAAATTGTTGGATGCCAAATTTTATCAACACATCGACATGATAGAATTCTTTTTCTTTTGTTTTTTTCGAAATCCTGAAAAAATGCAATTAATATTTTAATGCAACGATGTGATTTGTATTTAAATGCATTGGTGTTGTAATTGTTATAAGAGCACCGACATGGTAGAATTCATTTTTATTTTCAAAATCCAGGAAACAAGTGCGGATTGGTGTTGTTTTTACTTAAACATATCGGTGTTGTTTCTTACAAGAGCGTCAATATCATAAAATATTTTTTATTTTTGAAATTTCGGAAACCGATGCAAGTATTATTTGAATGCCCTGGTGCAGTTATGATTTAAACAAATCAATTCCATTCATCCTAATAAGAGCGTAGGTAGGATTTAAAAATTATCTGAGATTTTATTTTCACATTATATGGCATATTCATCTTAAATTATCCTTTAGGACGCATCCACATGAATTAGAGTAGTTCATAGTATGCATTTTTTGCTTAAAGTCGACTTATTCTTAACAAATAATTTAAAAACTATATTGAAATTCAAATTGTGGTTATATGGTTCTCGAAATTAATTTTAGATATGTACACAAAATTTTATTTATAGTTTTGCTCAAATGTAGGGAGAAAATCTCATAATACCAAATGGCCAGTTCTTCAAATTCCATCTCTCTCCATATTGATGATCAAAGTCCTTCCCTATGTTCTCCCTTTCCATCTCTAGTAAGTTCATACTTTATTTTTATTTCTATTATCTAGTTGATTTTTCTTTTAATTCGTGACAATTTGAATAAAAATGTATCCAAATTTGCAGGATCCTTATTTGAAATTGAGTTCAGATGCATAAAATATTCCTCCATTTCAAAAACATAGGAAGCTCTTATCAAGAGCAGCATATCGCAAGAAGTTGGTAGATGAAAATGGATAGCCACTTCACCCTTCCAATTGGAACATGGCATCTTCTAGCCACAATCCTCGATCAACGATGGTAACAATTGTTTGGTATAATGTAACTTCAAAAAACCAATTGCATTGACATGCTTAATAATACCATTGATATTGTACTAATGTTCAATATTTTTTGAAATTGGGATTCTAGTGATGATGAGTGACCCATCTACCATCTTCTGGTGCACCCCACTACAATGTCAAATCTAGAAAAGGTCACATTAAGAGAAAGACTCAAAGAGGAAGCATACAAATAATGGTTGAATCAACCACCTATTCAATTCCCACTACGTAAAAATTCACCAATTAGGAATGACTACAACAATAGTAGTTCTTAATCACAAGTTGGAAATGGAGGCAATCAAATAGTGGTTGTTATAGATGATTACTTATGGGATATGACTACTATGGAGGAAATTTTGTTAGATGCATTCCAAAATAATGAGATAGGGGATTATTCTCATATCATTGATACCTTATTTGAAATAATGAAATATGCTTCCACCAACCCTCTCTTTGGACCTGGCGGAAAGTCAAAGTCTAATCATTTAGGGACAATGATAGTGTTGTATAACTTGAAAGAAAAGTTTGGCATGTTGAATGCATTCTTCTTGGCAATATTGAGGTAATTCACCTGCATGATCGATCAAGTCCCTTATATTTTGAGAAATATTGTCACACAATCAACATTAAAATTGGTCGATTTTATGAATATTAAATATTGACATTGTACAATTATATTCCCCACCAACGGTAGGTTATTCAAAGATAAGGTTCTTTCGAGTGATAATGTCTTTTCGGGTGGTTGCGAAGAGGAAAAATAGTTGTTCAAAATGTTGGGTGTTGAGTACATATCATATCATGCTTGTTTGAATGATTGTATTATATATATAGGAGAATATGCAGACAAAGAGATATGTTTGAAATGTGGGCATGACAGGTTTCACAAATTAAAAAAAACAGGTAAATCACATGGTCCTCCTCATTATATATTGAGGCACATACTTATAATCCCAATCATTCAAAGGCTCTTTCATTGCAAAGAATTAACTATGTTGCAGGGATGGGATGCCTCACAAAGAAGTGAGTCGGGAGTTATGTGAATCCCAAAAAATTAAATATCCATGAAGCATATAGAGGATACATGGCCTAAAAAATTCAAGGATGAAGTACTAACTAGCCATGGATGGTGTCAACCCATATTCCCTCCAAAGTACTAACTAATATGTTTGGCTTGTATTGGCGATTAATAACAACACCCCCCCATGGTTTTCCTTGAAGAATGAAAATCTTATGCTAGCTCTCATATTCCCTAGTATAAGATAAGTGAAGAATATGGATGTCTACCAACAACCATTGGTAGATGAATTGAAGGAATTATGGGAAGGGATACATGTGTACGATGTATCAAGACCCATTGCCTACCCCCTTGATATACACACGTTAAAACTATGCGCTTGTTCACTTTTTTCTCACACACATCCACATAATAAGCAAAGAAAAGACACCTAAAACTAACCTAACAAAACTCACTAAATTCTCCCCACAGGGGCCACAAAATAATATATAGTCTAAGTTAGGATCAAGGGGGTAGGCATCCAATAAGCCTCCTTGATCATTCTTCATATTGAAACATAGAAGTTGACTATTTAGGGGGCTTTCAAAACCACTTATCAGCCCACGGAAAGTAAAACCCGAGCACAGCAGAGACCCGATTCAGAGGAGGTTAGGCTTAGGTGAAGTTCGTGCAGTATCAGTTGGGGCTACCTAACCCTACTGATACTCGGTACTATTATATGAACTACCAAGAAGCCCAAGACTCGAATGCTCACATGGGACGATGGTGCTTAGTGGCCAAAATTAGGGCATCCTTTCCCTATAGGTGATGGTGCAGGCAAGCACTAGATCCTCTACCCTTACCTTGGTGGATATTCTTTCGCTGACTGGGGGCATCTCCAGCTCTTACGGGACGTTGTGCCAGCACTCACAAGATATCTTCTTAAGGCCCAATTACATTTGAGTGTGTGAGGATGATTAGGTCTTCTAGGATTTGAGTATCATAAGCAAACAAACAAAAACCATATTTTTTGATTGACTGATCACATAGGATTAATCTAAAGGGAAAATTTATTTTATTTCAGCTTTGTTTTATGTATGTGATCAGAATTTTTCTTTGATTATAATATCTATCCTCTCAAATATTTCCAAAGCCATACCTAGTCGACGCTAGAACGAACCCAACGGGACCTCGTCGATCTAGACGTCTTTTGGACCTCCCCCCATTATCGGGAGGGGTTCTAGTTCTTTTGCCATTTAGGCGTCAAAGACGGAACACTACCATTATTGGTTCATCCTTTATTGGGGCATCTTTAGTTGGGAAACCTGGTCGGTATCCCAACACCACACCACACACCACTCCTCCCACAACCCCTTGAGGGCAGAGGAGTGCTACCCATTCAGGAAGCCAGTTGAACGCACAGTAGGGTGCGTCACAGACAAACCCTATTCCTAACCAAGACATTGTTTTTTCACAAATATAAATGGCTACAACCTCATAGTCACCTTTTCTAGCTTCGTTAAATCTACTAGATTTAACCAAGTTGAAAAACGACCCCATTGCACCCAACCCCATATGGCCTCTCATGCCCATGAAGCTCCCTTCGGACATACCAAAGTTCGAAGGGAAGCAATCAGAAGACCCCAGAAATCATGTTATGAATTTCCACCTGTGGTGTTCGTTGAACATCGTCTTTAATGATACTATTCGACTAAGACTGTTTCAACACACTCTGACCAGAGTAGCAGCAAAATGGTATCTGGAGCAACCCTCTACTATGCATGGAACCTTTAGCGCCCTTGCCACTGTGTTCCTAACCTATCTTCAGTTACCCATCCACCACGATTCTGGAATGGAGTTACTGACCCACTTTAGGCAAACCCCGGCCGTTCATATCTCGGACCATCTCCATGAATGGCGGTGGCGTCATAGTTTGTGCAAAGCCAAACTCGACGATCGAGTTCTATTAGACCTGTTCCTAAAAACTTTCACTGTAGATATTTCAAAGGATGTGTCGCAGAAAAATCCCATATCCAAAGAGGACGACATTAGTAAGGCCCAACAGCTCGATCTAATCTATACACAGTCAGGGTGTATACAATACCCTGTCAAATTCCCTGCACCTGCAAACTTACAAAGAATTTCCAGGTGCGTCGAACTCTACAAACGGTTTAATTGGGTCATTGACCCAAAGTTACCCAAGCAGTAGCGTTCAAAACCCCGGTTACACGTATGATTCTACCTATAACGTACCACAACCCGGCTACCAAATTCATCACATGCCTCCGCAAAATTTGACCAGTAGGGCGTCGTCGTATCACCATCAGCACGGAGGACCCTATCCTCTGGCTCAGGGGAACCAGTACACAGATATGCATACTAAAGGAAGAGATCCCCCCCAACATCCATTTGCAAACCAAGGACTGCATTATGCGTCGTCCCCAGCACAAGACCCTCCTATGCAGAATAATGCACAAATGAACTTTGTGTAGCCTTCCCAAAACCAACCGCACCAACTATATAACTAGGAGAACTACCCTCCTAATGTGGCTAATAAAAAAAGATAAAACAAGCCTAATGGAAATCCTGGGCAGGAGGGCACCAACCGTCAACTCCCTCCTCGATCTCAGGCTAGAGACAACTCCAACCGAAATCAAAACTAGGAGCCAAGCAATTCCCAACAGTAGGACAAAAGGCCACCTCTCCGAACAAACCACTCTTGTTCAATATGTGGTGAGTACAGCCATTAAACTCACCATTTTCCTTACCTCCCTAAGTTGAAGATGTTGCAGGGTAACTATGGGCAAGGGGGATCTGCCCAGCAGCAGGAAGTCATGCAAGAGCCCTTCCCCCATCAAGGGATAGTTAGCACTTAGCAACAAACTCCCGATGACTCTGAAAAGAACAGCCACGAAATCTACATGACTAGCGAGGAAATTTTTTTTCAAACACGGAATCGAAATTACGATACCCCACTAGACACCAACACATTAGGGGCTAGTACCAGTGCACCAACAGCACCTTTGACCATATCGAAGATGCCTATTGAACCCTTGCCAAAGATGGCTAAGGGAAAACCTAGGCGAGCAGGAAACTATTCCAAAGCAGCCCATAACTATAGAATTGTGGATGATCTAGCTCAATCCCCCGCTACTATGCTAGGTTTGGAAGTATTTGGTAGAAGTTAGGGTCTCTCGAACTAAAGCCGTTAGTCATCATGCTTAGAGCATACGATTGTCGCCCTACAACCCCCTTCAGTCTCTACAAAAACGTCCCAGTCTACTTAGCCAGAAAGATAGTCCTTATAGACATTGAATTCTTGAACACCCACTTGGACTATAATATACTCCTTGGTCAGAGTTATATGTATGCTATGTCTTCCATCGCCTCCTCTGTCTTCCGCACTATGATGTTTCCCCATGAGGACCGCATCGTTACTGTCGACCAATTGACGCATAGCGAAAAGCGACCCCTAACAAACAACGATGTAATTCTACCCTATGTAGATACATCCATAAACCCGCTTTCATGGTACTAAGAATATAGCCCCATCCAGTTCAAACCGTCGTCCATCCTAGGATCATTCCTAAGAGATCCCCTCATCATACCTCAGTCATCACCTGATGTCACAGGAGCTCTGGTGTGCATGATGTCCACATCAAGCACCGAAGCTAGTCAGGACATGGACACAAGCTAGCCTACGCTTCTTCCCAAACCCCTTTCCTCTACCCCCTAGCTGGTTACGTATCCCAGCAGATTTTGGCAACAGTGGTGTTACCAAACATCTCTTTCGCAATACCATTTTGGTACCTCATTCCCCCTACTGGGAACACATCACTACCATAGGGTAAAATCCCCTCATTCCCGAGGAGGCCCCAACCATACATAAAACTGTCGAAAACATCCCTGCAAAGGAAATTCCCATTGCAAAACTGGTGATTATGGCTAAGAAAACTGAGAGAGGAAAGAAGGTGGAGACTCCCGCCATACAACGGGAATCACTAGGTTGCACCATATGTGACGTGGTAATACTTCCTACCCATATTTTCCCAGAGCTAGATGAACTAAAACCGCTCCTTGGCTTTGAGGCATACATCACGACACCACGTTCCCGAAAAAAGGAACTTGCCACCAAAATTAAAGGCAAAGCATTGCATACCAATCATGGTGCGCTATCTGCAACAGTTATGGGCACTATACCCATCATTGCGCAGAAATTCCACGATATAAGGATGCGTTACACGCCATCGAGCGATCCTATCAGGAGGATCCCTCCACCTATTCATTTGGAGATGAACCTTGTACCATCCTATACCTACAGGAGGAATGATAGTCACCAGAAAGACTCCCAGTCATCCCCCTTCCTCACATCAAGAGTTGTGTACTTTGCGATGAGCTCGATCATTTCATCATTGATTTCCCAGCTCTGGAAATATTCCAGCGATGGTACCCAGTTCATATAGTATATCACAATAACATGGACATCCAATATTCATGTCAGATATGTGGTGACAATAACCTAGTGCATCGTTGCCACTATATCCCTCAATTTCGATTAGCACTCGCTAGTTTTTTCTTAGCTATAGTCCCCCTTTCCTAAGAAGATGGCATGGAATCATAATCCATGAACAGCTCCACAACCCAAGAAGATGTGACGAGCAGATCCATCCTCTTCCTGTCAGCTGAAAAGCAACCAGTCAAGGAACCCTTAGTTACCTCCAACCGCTCTCTACAGAAAAAACCAACATGTGCGCTATGCAAAACGCCCAACCATGTGGTCACCACTTACCCTGATTTAGTAGCGTTACGATGATGATACCCTGCCAGACCACAAACTGAACATGACAGGACCCCCATATCTAGGTTATTTTTCCCAGTATGTCAGGGAAATCATTGTGGATAGCACTGTACCTATATCCCGTGAGTTTTTCCTCTCATTGATATGATTCATACAATAGAGAAGAAACAGGATGATCTTATCAAATGATATAGAAAGTACATTAGCCCTAGGCCAGCAACCCCACACCCACATCAGTGTAATGAGGAAACTGGGATAGCGCACCAACCAAGCATGACCCAGGCCCAACCTAGGATAACATGCGGAATATGTGACCTAAATTACCACTGAGTCAATCAGTGAAAAGAACTAAAGCCCCTTGCAAGCAATTTTTGCACAGTCTCTTCTCTGCCACAGAGACTTCTCTCTAACCAAGAGAATATCACACATACATATTGCCTGATTTGTTCACAATTTCACCATATAATTAAATGTGAGCATCTCCCCAAGCTAAGAGCAGCAAGAGCAACATTAATTCTACACTCCCCAAAAGAGTTAGACACACCCAAGCCAACAACACGGAAATGGAAGCAGAAGACCCCATATTCTACAACAAATCCTTTTAAAGCAACCACATCTGGGATGACGAGTAGTGTTGATTCCCACACAATCTACTCAGTTGGCACAGTGGTACCATGCACCATTTTCACTGGCCAAAACCATGAACCATAAGCATGCCTATTAATGGGAACATTCAGGGACCTTTGCACTAGGCACAATTTCCACCAACATGAAATTGACCATCCTAACAAGGGACCCAACCTTGCGCTTACGCAAACTCCCATCATGGAGATTCTTCCCCCACCAAATGCCGATGACATGATACACCATATACGATTCATATCATCATGTATCGGAACTATGACTTGAGTTATCTTCTCATCTGCCATAGGTGTCGAGTCAGTTGCAACTACGAGAGTAGTTGTTCCTACGACAGTGCATACCCAATATGTCTACACTTTGTCGACCGCGTCTGGTTCCACCACATCGATGATGGAATCCTTCTCGTGTCTCTCAAACATCTCCGTAAGGATTTAACACATTGAGCATGATCTTGCACAGGATCAATCCCCCTTAGGTTCCCTATTTCATTCGAATGAGGACATCCTAGAGGTAATGATGGAGCCAGATTATCCATGGGATGCAATGCATCACCGTTCACTTTTTCTCCCCAAGCACACGTTCAATCCTCACAAGACAAAAGAACAACAGATCTATGAAATCGAAATATTTCCTCCCATCAGGAAAAGTCAATTGGTTCAAAAATCCCATCCCGGTGCCTGAAGCATTCGAGGAAGGAAATATGTCAAACATCGCACCTACTGTCAAGGTGGACATATCCCAAAACCCTGCAAAGGTAGAAGAAATCTCACTGGGGGTAGCATGATCTCCAAATAAAATAACCTCTTATACCCAATTATTACATGAGTATTGAGATATCTTCGTGTGGGACTACTCAAAAATGCTTGGGTTGAGTCCCACTATCGTAGAGCACCATATTGACACTTGGCTCAACGTACCTCCGGTGTGCCAGAAACAGCATCAACTTCATCCATCAAAGGAAGAAGCAATAAAACGAGAAATCGATAAGCTTCACAAAGCCGAGTTTATCTACCCCATTTCTTGCACATCTTGGGTTTCCAACCCTTTTCTCGTTATTTAAAAATAGGGCACCATACACGTTTGCACCGATTTTCAGGATTTGAACAAAGCTTGTCCTAAGGAAAATTATCCTACCCTGTTTATTGACTAGGTCATCGAAGCTTGTGCGAGGCATGAGGCTCTCTCCTTTATGGATGGATTCTCTGGGTACAACCAAATTCAAATCCTCCATACAGACCGGTACAAAACCGCATTCACCACCCCCTGGGGCACATTCGCATACAAGGTAATGCCATATGGCCTAAAAAATGTTGGAGCCACCTTCCAAAGGGCCATGAATTATATATTTCATGGCTTTGCACACCTTATCCTTGCCTACTTGGATGACCTAACCATCCGCTCCAAGAATCGCTCAGACCATCTCGAGGATCTGCATTGGTATTCTAAAGATGCCATCAATACAACCTACGCTTGAACCCCCTCAAGTGTGTCTTCTGCATCACAAAAAGTAGGCTCTTCGATTTTATATTGTCCCAGCAAGGGATTCGCATGGACCCCCTCAAGGTTCAATCTATCAAAGAGGTACCTCCACCTCGAACCCTTAGGCAACTGCAAAGCTTGGAGGGGAAGGCCAATTTTTTGAGACACTTTGTCCTGGATTATGCCACTTGCACTCAAGGGTTCCTATGCCTCCTTTGCTAGGAAATCCCATTCAAATGGGATGATCACGTCCAACAAGCATTTGATGCATTGAAAGAAACATTATCTTCAGCACCACTCATCAGTCCCCTAGACTATGACAGAGATTACATCCTATATCTATCAGCCTCTGAGTCCACCCTAGCCGGAGTTTTGATCCAGAAAGGCCCATATGGGAAGGAGAATGTAATTTATTATGTCATTAAAACCTTATTGGGCCCAGCACTAAGATATGAGCCTGAAGAAGAGACTGCCCTAGAATTAATACATGCAGTCCAGAAAATTTTCCACTACATCATCCTAAAAACCACTACGGTTATCATACATATTAATCCCATCAAATACCTACTAACACACCGCCTAATGAACCATAAGTACGCCCACTGGATAGTCATTCTCCAAGAATATAACTTACAGTTTCACTCCCCTAAAAGAAAAAAGGTTCTTATCTTAGCAGAGATCATTACAGACCTCCCAAGGGATACCAAGGAATCACCAGTAAACAATTCGCTACCAGATGAACATCTCTTCTTCGTAGCAACCGATGACCCTTGGTACATAGACATTCTCCTTTTCCTACAAACTCAAAATTTTAGACCTCATTTCACTCGAGACGACCATCGGTGCATATTCCAACAGGCCCCCTGATACCTCCTCATGGGAGATGTCTTGTATCGACGGAGCATTGACACCATTTTACGTCGATGCCTCACTCACGACCAAGTGGAACAAGTCCTAAATGACTACCACGGAGGTGCTTGTGGCGGCCACCTATCTAGAATAGCCACCGCCCAAAAATTCCTACGGGCAGGATATTTTTGGCCCTCATTGTTTCGTGATTGCATTACAGTAGTCAAGAGATGCGAGTGATGCTAGTGCTTCGCTCATAAGGAAAGAACCCCTCCCGCTCCTCTGCACCCTGCCATCGTCGCCAGCCCCTTTTGTAAATTGTGAACTGACTTCATGACTTGCAACCCCTCATCATCGGGAAATCATAAATATATCATAGTGGTTGTCGATTATTTGACCAAGTGGGCAGAGGCCATGCCCACATACGAAAACATCGCAAAAACTGCTGCTCGATTTCCATTTAATTGGTTCAGCATTCCCAAAGAGTTAGTCTCTGACCATGGGAAAAAATTCGAGAATGAAGTTTTCAAGGAGCTATCTCACCACCTCAAATTCACCCATGAATTCGATTCACCATACTACCCCCAATCCAATGGACAGGTAGAATTTGTAAACAAAGTACTCAAAACTATGTTACAACGCATGGTGAATAACCATAAAACCAACTGGCACCATATGCTCTTTTCCACCCTGTGGGCATACCGCACTGCTATGAAGACGTCCACTGGTTTCACACCCTTCCACTTGGTATACGGGTTCGAAGCTGTGATTCCCATATAACGCGAGATCCTGAATTCACATGTCGCCATTGAACTCCTCGATGATACTCAACCTCTAGAACAACGTCTAGTACAACTAAAGCTCATCAACGAAAACCGACGACGGTCGTTGAAACACAACGAGGCCCATAAGAAAGTGGTAAAAGCATCGTTCGACCACCACATAAACCCTCGCTCATTCACCGAGGGAGAGCTAGTCCTCCGCTATGATGTCTCAAAAGAAGCCCTAGGGCCAGGAAAGTTTGAAACCTTGTGAAAAGGACCCTACATCATAAAACAATGCCTCCTCAAGGAGGCATACATCTTGATGGAACCGGACAGGACATATCTCAGCAACTCCGTCAACGGCCTTTACCTCAATAAATTCTATCCATAAGGGCCAAGCAGGCCCTACCTTAGAGTCAATGTGCATAAACCCAACCATTTTAAATTATTTTTTACCAAAATAATTTTACAAAACAAGCTCGAGTGTCACAATGGATTACCCACCTGAACCTTATTTCAGATTTTCCGATGGAGCATCACGATGGTCTCAAATTTTAGCAGCAGCCACCTAGGTCATCTGTCACCCTGACCGATCACCACTCTGCACCAGCGGTGTGTGTATCGGTTCAGCAACAAAAAATCAAGCATAATATGATGTCGTTATCGAAATTATGTGCAACGCCCTCCATCAGGGCATAAGCCATATGCATGTCCACCTCAATTCCTAGTTAGTAGTGTCACAGTTAAACCAAATATTTGAGATTTGAGATCCACATCTATTTATAAAATATTTACATGCAAAAATATTAAGTAGACAATTTGACTAAATTACATTCACACATGTACCAAGGAGTCAAAACCAAAGAGTTGATCGCATAGCTAACTATATTCTAAACTGGAATGCATCTCGAATAAACCATCATACATAAAAAACAAAAAACATACACATCCATCAGCATAACATAATCCATAAACAGAATCAAGGGGCACACCATGTAGAACCACAAAAAATATCTCTCATATATATATCATAGTGTATGTGTCTGAGTACAAAAATAGTGTCTCTAACCCATTGGTTAGCCCAAAAAGATACACAAATAAGTCGTCAAAAATAGGGGAATCATCCTCATAATGGGTGCTTTCCCCATGTACAAAAAGACTCTAGGGTGGTGCTCCCCTAAGTGGGGCACCTAAACCCACTGCCACTACCAATACCACTATTGGAGCTGTCATCAACACCGAGACTGCCATCCGACGTAAAATAGGCCAATATTCCCTCTCCTGGGCCATAAATGTCTCTATCCACACCTCCTCGAGGTCATCTAGAAAGCCTCGAGATGACATCCCCTGGGTCAAGCAGTCCACTCAATCTGAGGCATCCTCCAGAACTAACACCCGCATGGTTAGCTCAGCAGCACGAGCCTTCGTCGCCTCCGCACGAGACTCTGCTACATTGGCACGAGCTTGCTCAGCTGTAGCCGAGTTGCTTCCCTCCCCTGAAGGGCCAGCCCCACCACCAATTCCACCACCCTGAGGCTGTGCAGGATCTCCTCCCAACTCCCCATGAGCTCCCCAAGGTCTCCTTAGAGGACCATGCCCAACCAATCGAGCCACAGGGTGACCAACCTCACCAACATCTGCAAGAGTAACCAAAATTATGTCAGTGTCACCATAAAAACACATGTAAACATAAATACTCAAATAAATGTAGAAAACAAAAATCATACCTGCTAGCCCCCAAGCGTAGCCAGGAGGGAGTCCCATCTCTGGATCCCCTCGAAAGTCCATTCCTGCATATGCGAATGGCAGAAACATCTGGGGTTTGGCCTCAAACCAGGCCTCTATTGTGGCATTCCAGTAACGCCCCACCCTACCCCCACCTCCTCGCGGCATCACGAGAGCCCACCTCCTCATGCGAGGCACCCGTGGCCCCCCAGCAGGCACTTCCACCACCGATCTCAACAACACTACCCGCTCGTACATGATGCTGCATAAAATACTAGTATACACAAATAGCTTCAATCCATCCCCGATCTTGAAAATTTGTGCCACCATCCCATCATAGCAGAAACGATCAAAGTCGAAAAATTGCCTAGCCTTTAGCTAGTGGAAGACTCCAACCTACGGGCCCGATGCCCGATGTCGAGCCGACGACCTTGCGAGTTGCACGATAGCCGTCAAAGCGCATCGCTCGGCTAAATATTCCACCGAGGCAATAGCAATGCACCCCTCCGTAAGGGGTTCCCCGCCACAGTGACGCGCCCAGAACCTCTCAAAATACACCCTCATAGAAGGAAGTGGATACCGAAATGCCTCACCCTGAGGCAGTAGCCCAGTCAAAATGTATATATATATATCTCAGGACAGATAGCAAGGTCACAGCCATGTAGCACAAACACATTGCGCCGCCTGTTCCAGTGCTCGATCAGGTAACACAGCAATCGGTCCTGTGATCGAAGAAGGTCGTTCTCCACAAACTTTAAGAGACCCCATTGCACCAACTATTGGCACGCCTGACCGTCGATGGCTAAAGCAGTATGGAGCTCGATCCAATCCCACTCCCTCCACAACATCCTGTCAACCAAACAGGAACACATCAATAGCATAAAAACATCAAAAAATCAGGCAAATTTTTCAAAATTTTGGAAAAAAATTTCCTCGGCCCTTTACGTACCTGTCCCTCAGACAAGTGTGGGAAAGGCGCGCCTGTATTTATCATAGGCATGTAAAAGGCGTGCCCAAGGATGATAAAAGTGCACCTAAGGTGAGAAAAACCCTAATTTTTCACACAAAAGGTGTGCTCTTACCCTGATTTCCCATGCAATCTAGGGCAAAACTAGCTCAAAATCCATACAAACCAGTTTTGTACGGACCCTGGCACTCTCAAAATAAAAAATTTAAAGTACAAGATGTTATGGGGTTTACCTGGGCATGATATCGTTAATCCCTGGTGCTCAGACTGACCGCAACGGCAAGAAATGCTCTGAAGAAGCCTCTAGCCTCTCAATACTCAACAAACACAAATGAATTGAATTAGGGCCATATTCACTTATATCTCACCCTTTTCAAAAAATTTGGAGGACCATAACGAGAGCTCAGAAGGTCCGATCTCCTCACCGAAAGCAGCACTGTGATCAGCACTCTATAACGCACAAATGCGATGCCACACATTCGCACCCCCGAAAAAATAAATTTTTAGCGCCGGCATGTATGCCTTCTCTCATATTTTTTTTAAAAGCTCGTGTCTTTCAATAATATTTGATAAATAATATGCTTTCACTTGAGGTAGTTGTTTTTGCAGGTAAGCACGCAAGCCATCCACAAATCCATCCACTGAAAGTTCCAAAGAAAGTATCATTCTACCCCCATCATGATAGAGTCCCAGAAAGCTCTGCATATCCTGACATCATTTCTCCATCAGAAATTAACCATAGGTTCCACACATCTGACCGTGTTTATCATCACCTCGCCCTGCACAGGATAAGAATTCTCGTTGGTCGGTAGAGCCTCCCCTCCATGGCACTCGTCACCCAAACTAGACCATATATCACAAAAAATAGTGACACCATGGCCATACCACTGTAGTTCGGGAAGCACCTCATGTGCATTCACTCACCATGCATAAGGTCAAGTTTTACCACATGAAACAAAAACCCTTTCCCGGACAACCAGGTTGTACAAGCAGATCAAAATCACACTACCGCGCCTCGCATTTGGCCCACCATACCTCCATCAGCATAATCCCATCTGCGATACTTTTTCATCCGCTTCATCAACCTCACACATGAGACCAACCAATGGGGCCCCCACCCTTAGCAAAACACCTTCCTCGCATCATCAGTGAGCAAACACTTTCATGTTTTGGGGCACCCGTCTCTGTGTTTTTTACAAACCAAACCCCATTATTTTATTCTTTTCGTAGGTGTACAAAGACCATAAATGGTGCATTGTGTCCCCCACCCACTCA
Organism: Pinus albicaulis; assembly: GCA_034641835.2. Taxonomy (NCBI): domain Eukaryota; kingdom Viridiplantae; phylum Streptophyta; class Pinopsida; order Pinales; family Pinaceae; genus Pinus; species Pinus albicaulis. The sequence goes on from CM076584.1 coordinate 1,111,989,936, forward strand.
TCCATTTTTTCTCCCATGGCAGCAGTCCCTGACCACCCTTCTTCGGAGTATACCACCCTCACGCAAAATCCACTATGACATTCATAACCAGTTTATATCCACCCTGGAAGTCCTATAGACTCTAGGGATTTCCCCATCAGAAATAGTTATGACTGTCGCCAAGCTACTTTTTATACTCTAAATTTGGGCCACTGAATCCCCATCATCAGTTTTCAGTCACCCCTCGCCATCACACCTATGTTAAACCCATCACATCCAGGATCCTAATCCTCCATATCAGTGACCCCCTCGTTCGGTTGAAGCTTCCTTTTTGTCGATGTCAACACCTCTTTTCCAAAAAGGAAGCAGTACCTTGGATCACCCCTCTCCACAAAAGGGGTATCCTTGGGTGACACTGTGAGAGACATCATTGCCCACAGATGTCATCGATCCTCCTGACATTCGACTACAACAAAATTTGTCATGTTAAGATGGCATCGTACCTTAAAACCATTGCACTTTGATCAAATTCGTCGAAGACTCGTACCTTCATAAGCATCTCTTTCAGCAATTCTTACACGGGAAGATCCCAGCCAACACCTATGCATACAATGCATATTTATATGTGTTACACATTATTTTTTCACGATGACATTTTACTGCCCATATAGGTCTATCACTACCTATATAGTGCTCCCTTAGAATTCAAAAACCTTAATGTTCCCAAACCAAGTCTTGGAATTGGAGAAAATCTCATTAAAACCCTTAAAATTCTAACTCCACACTTTTCCTAGCCTTTTCCTGCAGGTTCGCAGATACTTGTTCTATAGCCTGCAGCAGCTCCGACACGTTATACTAATAAAACCTGCAGACCCCCATAAAAAGTCAAATAAAGGAAAAAGTAAGTACTAGAAGCCCAGCTAGTCGAATATTCTCCCAACTGGAAGCTTCTAGAAGCACGATCAGTTCGAGCTTTATCCCTCCACTCATGGAGCTCTATCCCTCCACTCATGGAGCGTATCCCTTGGTCTATGGAGCTTAAATCCCTTCATGAGAGGAATCCATTCCCCTCTTCATGGAACTGAAACTGCCTCCATTTCCCTATAAATTGAGCTCATGTTTCAGTCTCAAGGGTAGACATACATGTTAGTTGTTGAAGAAATTCTCAAGAGAGCATACTCTCTACACTAGTTGTTGTTGGCATGAGAATGATCACATCCTTATGTCCATAACTCCGTGTTGGTTCAAAGAGAGGAAGGCTTGTCAAACTGAAGGAGGAATGATTGTTTAGAACCCCAGAAGAAATTTGTACGACATCAAGGCATCGGGTTGTAAAGTTACTCTTTTCATTCAAGATAATACATATGGATCTCCTTTTCTCATTGAGTTGTTCTTGTGCTTATTTAAATAATTCAATACTTAGACTCCTTGATCACTAAGTTAGATTAGTTGTTCTTCATTATTATATGTTGCAGGTGCTTTTAATTATTTTGTCTATCTTTGATTGCAGGTTCTTCTTACTGAAGAAGCCTCTTTGGAGAGACTGGATAAAATACTGCACCGAACGTTGGATTTGAAGGTAGGGGCATGTCCTCTTTCTTTTTTTATAATAATTCTGAATTTCAAATAGTCTAGAGAAAATGATTTACAAATGGATGTGTGTTTCTATCTATTCGTATAATACTAGGAAGATCGCTCTTGTCCGCAAGAGGGATTAATCCGTAACAAAATGGTGACTCCACTGGGAACTAGAACTTAGTTTTCCTTTTTATTTTTCAATTTGAATTTTGAGAGTTTTCTGATTTTGATTTGTCTGATATTGGTTTGGGTAGATAGATTTTAAGAATCCCTGAAAAGAAAGCTGAATATTTCTTTTTTCTGTGTTTTTCCTTGCCTCCGATGTTTTCATTTGAAAACAGTGTGATAGCCTCCGCGGATTTTAATTCAAAACATTGTGTACTACTCTGTTTTCCATTATAAACTGTGGACATTTGGAAAAATTTTGAAAAAAATAAAATTTTCTTTTTAGGAGCCAGATCACTTGATTCTTCGTGTTTTCCCCAATCTATCTTAGCTGTCAAAACTTATGTGTGAATTTATTTTCAGCAATTTTTGCGTCAGTCTCTGTTAAGTTAATTGGGTGTTTCGAATATTCTTTTTTGAGAAATTATTAATTTGATTCCCTTTGGTCATTACTTTGAGGTTTGTCTTAGTCTTTTAACAATTTTGCATCTTTTTTCTTTTGATTTTGCAAAAAAAAAATTCCCCCTCATTCGCTTGGGGGGGCTAAATTGTGTCTAAGTGTTAATCGCCTTTGAGTGTTTTTGTTTTTTGACCTTTGGAATTATCACCCAATTTTCTTTACTTACACTTGATTGGTTCCTTAGATTACATTAGTGAAGGAAAATATTCATGTTGTTCTTTCTCTAATTTGGAATCATCTTGTGTTTGAGAATTCTTGCATAGATTACATTTGCATAATTATAATTCTCATTTTCAGAATCTGAATGAAAAATGTGCATAGATTACATTTGCATAGTTTTCATGTGAATTGTGCATAGATTACAACTGCATAGTTTACGTCCTGGAAAAATCAATTGTAGATATAGATCAGTTTATTTGATTTGAATTTACATGTTTTTATGTTTGTTTTAAAAACATAAAAATAAAAATTGTTTTGAATTGATTAGCATTAGTTTTCTTGTTGAAATTAGTGCATTAGAGAATTTGCTATATTTTCTCTTATTTACCAATTTTTTTATTTTTGGAAATCAATGAAACTCTCTCCTTACTTTAGTTAGGATTCATCGAATTGAAAATATTACATTATTATATTCGATTGCATCCAGTTTTGGGTCAGGTCATAACACCACTAGTTTCATATCCATTTACCCTTTTGAATAATAACAGCCCAAATAACACAACGCTAAATAATATTCATCTAGAAATTTTTACATTTTCTAGGGCTCTTTCCACCAATCTAGTTTATGCTAGTGATTTGGAATAGGTTTTAGATAATGTTCCAAAGCAGTTAAAACAAACAGTAGCATCTTGCAGTACGAAAAATTCCAATTGTAGCATTTGTGCTTTGGGAAGCTCTTCTTAAACGAGTCAAGCATGAGATCATGTCGAAACCAGTGAGGTAATCGTACCTATATCATTGGGAAAGATAACAGATGTGCACGTAATACAAATGGTAAACCTTGGATAGACCATTGTCGAGGAGCCTGGGGTCACTTGTTGGCAAACCTTGGATTTACCATATCAAGGAGCCTTCAAGGGGATTGAGCTTGTCACTCTGCCCTTGCATGTATATCGGATCATAGACTGTTCCCCTAGGTTCAATTATCTCATTTGGTAACCTTAGTGGCCATAATATTTAGGATTTTTCCCAAGGTGACGATGGAGGGAAGGTCCCACTATACCTGGAGCAGACGTTGATTAGAGTCACTTGGACTTTCCGGAGGGTGCACTTCACTTCGAGATGGCATAGTGGAGGTACTTGCACCGGTCTGTTTCATTAAGCAGGTTTTCAGGGTAACTGTTCCGACCACCATTTTTTCACATTGATCTCTGTGACGTTGGATTTCATCACCAACTAGTGATTTCGATGTGAAAACAAATTGTTTGTGTGTGGTTTGACTCCCAGATTTTATAGCGCATGTTTATTTGTTTTTTTTTACTTTTTAGAGACCTTAGGTGTGGATTGTGAATTTGAATTTTTAATAAAATTCACTGAAGTTGAATCTAATGGAAACTGTTCCAGAATTTACCAACTAAGGAACCCCTCTTAAAGAGAATCCTAGTATTTTTCCTTTCTTTGGAAACATTGGTCCTCCTTATATGGCTACATTGTCATTACCTAGATTTACCATAAGTTTACTGGTATGGTTAGTTTCAACTTAATTGGCCTCGAATTCTCAAATTATTCCACCCCAACTAGTTGCTTCACCTCAACATAGTTCACCATCTCAACATCACCAACCTCATGTTGACCCTTTACCTTCTTCGTCCAACATGTCTTCCTCCATTTCTTCTTCTGCACTTGGTAAAAAATTTGATGCTAGTAACCAGGTGGCTAAGAAGAATAAGAAGCAAGATAAGAAAGAATTCAACCAACCAACCATGGTTGTAAGTGTTAGTAATGTTGAGGAAACCTCCAACATGCATTGTAAACCCAAATACCCTTGCAAAATTTGTAAGGGTGACCACTTCCTTATCAATTGTCCTGGCATTCCTAAGATCTTGGAAGTATGATAAAAAAGATATCATCAACTTACTATTGATCCATCAACTAGTGATTGTCAGGTTCCTTCGAAAAAGGGTAAAGTTAGGTTTCCTTGTAGGTTATGCAATGGGAGTCATAAAACTCACATTTTCCCTCACATGGATGAAGCCTCAAATTGTTGGAAAACCTTACTGTTCCATAGAAACAACTTCCAACTGGTTACTGTAAAATTTCTCCCAACCTACCGTCAATTGACGAAGTGATTGATCTAATTCCAAGTATAGTCAATCCCACTCTTCCATTAGAGATTGAAACTCATATCACTCAGTTTGATGATCCATTAGTTGATCAAGTAGTCGACTTGATTTCACTTCTGGTTGATCCCACTCTCCCTGTAGAGAGTGAAATTCATACTGCTCAGGTTCTTCTTGTTACATCAGATTCTTCTATGCATGGGGGCATTTCACCTGTTCCTACAGAACCCCCTCCAAGTACTCAGGTCTTTTCCTTTGATTGGAATAGACTGACAGAACCTCGTCTTCCTTCCTCCATCCCTTTCCAAATCATTGTGAAGGCTTGTGGTAAGAATGTGCATCGCAAAAATGTAGGTGAAAGTGCTTCTGTTAGTATTTTATCCTCAACTACTTGGAAAGCTTTGGGTTCCCCTCAACTTGTTCCTGTTACACAGAGTCTGTCGACTTTTAACAAAACCATTAGTGAACCTTTAGGGATCCTTCCAAAGTTTCCTATTACCTTGGAAGGCAAACTGTCTGTATTGATCTTATGGTAGTCTGAGGCCCCTTGGATTTTAATTTACTCCTTGGGTGAGACTATGTCTATGCAATGAAAGCTTTCATATCGACACTCTTTCACATGATGTCTTTCCCTCACAATGGAAACATTTTGACTATTGACCAGCTTTCATTTGCTAGTCTTGATTCGAATACCAATAATCCGACACCCCTAAATTTTCCTTATACGAAAGTGGTATCTACCCCGCCACCGGTTAATTATGTGGCAACCAGCCCCATGTTTTCAGTTACCGATGCAAGCGAGCGTCTCACTGTTTTCTCGAATTCCTTTGACTTAGATCCAGTAATTGACATTGTGAATTATATGGAAGTATTTGAACACGGTTTTCTTATCCCTATTGATTCCTTTGACATGTGTGCCTTCTAGAGAACTTTTCTTCCATCGGATGAAGACCTCTTGGAAGCCATGATCGAGGAGTGTCCCTTGACATGTGTTTCTTCCAGTTGGAAGCCATGACAAGGTTCCATGAGGATATTTCTTTACTATGTCAACCTCGTTAAAAAATGAAACAAGTCACCATGAATATAGTTCCTTTTTTTGTGTCAACCTCGTTAAAAAATGAAATAGGTCACAATGAGCATGGTTCTTTTCCTGTTTCAACCTCGTTAAAAAATGAAACATGGACTTATGAGCATAGTTCCTTTTCTTGTGTCAAGCTCATTAAAAAATGAAACAAGGTGCCTTGAGGATGTTCCTTTTTCTGTGTCAACCTCATTAAAAATGTATAAATTTAAACAATATTGTGATGTATTACTAGACTCTCCTGATCTAATAATTAAATCCATTGTTAAATACAGAATCCTTCTACTTAATTCTTTGCAGAAATTAAATCGTCAATCGCAAACACATGAAGAAAAATCAATTGCACATAACACAGATGTTTTTACCAGGAAATCTTAAATCTAAAAACCCCAACTATAATATATTATTTATATCATGGATCATGAAACAATCTCATACAAAACTCTACTCCAAGATCTCTCAGTACAATATACAATCGTCTCACATTGTCATACAAAAATTGGCAAGTTCCTTAGCCAATTTTTTTCCTCTATACAGCCTACCTTGCTCACGCAGTTCCCGATGAATTCAATCCTTAATCACAAAGAATTTCAACCTTTCTCAATTGCACTAAGTATCATGGGCATCCTGTGGTGTTTTAACTACACCTGGGTAGCTTGCTAATATCACAACTGATAGTCACACTTCCCTTTCACCTGAGTCTCAACTAGGTCTCCACTAGAACTGACATGCATGCAATTAATAATAGTAAAAACATCAGTTTCATGTGAGATCACTACATGTGAATTAATTAATATTTAATTCACTTGATCTCTCACTGGTGTATCTGCAGTTACAACTAGCACAACTGACTTTAACTCACTTAACTGAGTTAAACTGATTTACAACTTGCACAACTCATGCACCATTGCACTTCCAACTCTGTTACAACTAGAATCACTCAGTTAAAACTAAATTCAACCTTCATTTCCCACCAACCAACCACTTAACTCGAAATTAACTTAACTAACTGATTCTCCACTTCAATTAACTATTTTCAAGTCCACAATGAGAATAGATTATAGTTTAATGACCATATAATATTAAGGGATAATAAAAATAGACATGCACATACACTTATAAATAGAAATTCACCTAAAAATAGCCTATGTGGGCCCCACCCTAGTGTAGGTGCTTAATTTTCACTAGGATCATGGATGTTGTTTCTGGATGCCAATTTCATTGTTTCTTGTTGCAAACTTCAACAAAAAAATGAATCAAGTCATGAGCATAGTTCTTTTCCTGTGTCAATCTCATTAAAAAATGAAACAAATCCTCTCATAATTTAGTTGAGTCTTTCATCTGATCTCGTAAGTGAACCTTCACTCCATCCAGCTATTAGTAACCAATAGTCTACTTAGTTGAATGAAATGAAGCTTGGGGGGCATGTGCTCTTGGAACAGGTTGTAATTAACATTCCAAGTCAGTTCAAACAAACATGTTCTCTAGCAAGTTACGCTTGGGGGGCATTGAAACCATTCCCAAGCACAGTTTTTCGACATTTCAAGCTTGTGTAAAAATGAAACCACTCTCAAGAATAATTGAAAGTCGGCTATCTGAGTATAATTTTATCACTTTTTCGGGCTCTTGAAAATTACAAAAAAGCGAAACCCTGGAGTTCTCTTTTAAGCCCTTTTCAAACTCTCTAAATATGAAGATATTTCTTGAGTACTTGACTATTCGAACTCGTTAAAGGAAATGAACAGTCGTCCCTTCAGTATAAGTTTACCCCTTTTCCGGACTGAAATGGAATATTTACGAAAAATGTATACATTGACTAATCATGGTTAATAGAGTTATCTCCTATATTATTTTATCATTTTTCGGGCTTGAGAGACTAAATTTACGAAAAAGTACAACCACTGAGTTTACTTATGTTTTTCTTCTGAGTCCCTAAAGCTAAAAAACGTTGAGTTTCTCCTATACTGGAGTCGTTAAAACTTCACAGTAAAGGATATGTCAATTACAACAGGACCGAACCACTTCTTAGGGTTCAATTTTAATACTAAGATGGACTCATCTGAGGGATGAGCTTATACAAACAAGAAAAATTTATCCTCCTCAATATTTTCAACAATAAAGAGGTACTTGCCAGTAATGGTGGGAGAAAAAGAGAGAAAAAGAATCCAGTTGTCACCCTTGTTTATAAAGCAGCATGCATATCTTGAACACGACACTTTGTCACACTTGTACCTAGGTTGGGAAATGCTTTGTCTAACAGTTAATCAAACCACATTGAAAGTCTTCAGCCGGTTTCTAGGTATTAGCTTTAGGTCAAATGCTGCCAAGCCATCTGCAGTGTCGTTATGTGTTCAAGGGACAGTTCAAATAAACCATTCATTGAAAAAGCTTGTCTCCATTCATGTTGACCATCCCTGAGTCAGTCCTTACAAATATTTCTTCAAAACTTGATCTAATGGTTACGTATCGTGGGCTTTGGTACAACGAATCACTTTCTATTGATGACAGCTCATCATCTAGGAAGTTGATCTAGAATACTATCAGTACCTTGGAATATGAATGGCCTAATGGAAAGTTTCTCGCCTTTGACAACAGGTTGCATCATTGACCTTTGATCGAATGATTTTGTGAAGTATTTGACTACAAATTATTCAATCACACTTCATAGATTGTACTGAATACTTTGAGAGCCATTGTCATTATTGGTGGTTTCTCTCACGCTTGTTAATAGTTCACATCATTGACTGGTAATAAAGTGGTTTCTACCATGCTCGACTTCGACACAATCAATCACATGGATAGAATCATACTAGTTCAGGAATCAGAAATCAAGACCCTAGATCTATTTTCCACCATCCAGACTGCGAGGATTTTTATTATTCATGATATAGTAGACTACTTATTACAGATGGTTGCGCCCATGTTGTGTCCACTATTGATGTAATATTAAAATCATATCTATACCAGAACATTTACTTAGTTTTTATCGAAGTATGGGAATGCCTACCTCAGTGATGATATATATGCTTGCATTGAATGTTTTTACAGGTTTTCGACCGATGTGTCCACAATCCAATCCTCAAAATGATAAAGCACTTCAATCTTCAGAACAACCTCAGACTTCGCACTTTAGGGGGTAATTTGTTAAACGTTGTTTTGTCACCATGACATTTGACTGTCCATATAGGTCTATCACTACCTATATAGTGCTCCCTTAGAAGTCAAAAACCCTAATGTTCCCAAACCAAGTCTTGGAATTGGAGAAAAGCTCATTAAAACCCTTAAAAGTCTAACTCTACACTTTTCCTAGCCTTTTCTTGCGAGTTCGCTGATACTTGTTCTATAGCCTGTGGCAGCTCCCGCACGTTATACTAATAAAACCTGCGGACCCCTGTAAAAATTCAAATAAAGGAAAAAGTAAGTTCTAGAAGCCCAGCTGGTCGAATATTCTCCCAAATGAAAGCTTCTAGAAGCATGATCAGTTCGAGCTTTATCTCTCCACTCATGGAGCTCTATCCCTCCACTCATGGATCTTATCCCTTTGTCTATGGAGCTCAAATCCCTTCATGAGAGGAATCCATCCCCCTCTTCATGGAACTAAAATTGCCTCTATTTCCCTATAAATTGAGCTCATGTTTCAGTCTCAAGGGTAGACATACATGTTATTTTCTGAAGAAATTCTAAAGAGAGCATACTCTCTACACTAGTTGTTGTTGGCATGAGAATGATCACACCCTTATGTCCATAACTCTGTGTTGTTTCAAAGAGAGGAAGGCTTGTCAAACTGAAGGAGGAATGATTGTTCAGGACCCCGAGAGAAACTTGTATGACATCAAGGCATCAGGTTGTAAAGTTACTCTTTTCATTCAAGATAATACATATGGATCTCCTTTTCTCATTGAATTTTTCTTGTGCTTATTTGAATAATTCAATACTTAGACTCCTTGATCACTAAGTTAGATTAGCTGTTCTTAATTATTATATGTTGCAGGTGCTTTTAATTCTTTTTTCTATCTTTGATTGTAGGTTCTTCTTACTGAAGAAGCCTCTTTGGAGCGACTAGATAAAATATTGCACCGAACATTTGATTTCAAGGTAGGGGCATGTCCTCTTTCTTTGCTTATAATAATTATGAATTTCAAATAATCGAGATAAAATGATTTATAAATGGATGTTTTTTTCTATCTATTCATAGAATACTAGGGAGATCGCTCTTGTCCGCAAGAGGGACTAATCTGCATAACAATATGCATACCAAATTTATGAATATGGGTACCACATTCTACCTATCGTAAAAGAAAAAACGCCCTTGAGGGCGTCAGCAGTCGTCGTCATCAACCGACAGATCACTACCATATTAGTGACACAAACAAAACATGTATCTATCAAATAGATTTGTTTAACTAGCCAAAGCATTACGAGCATGGGACATGCCCGCCTCGTAGAAATTTCTTTTATATTGTATTATACCACTGCTTACAAGGGTCCCACAGGACATGGTCTCTCTTTGACTCGGTGCAGGGTGTCTCCAATCTTGAGCTACACGCAGGTCTCTCTCTCTCTACACAGTATACAGAAAATAAATTATAATGTATTTCGGCTATACATTTCTTCCTCGACCTCACACATTAGGCAGCAACTGTTATCACTGGAAAATCATACAATAAAATGTGACATTATTTAATGTCAGACAAAAGGATTTACAAGGCTGAGAGACATTAGAGAATCTGAAATTATTTTAAAATATCCAAGGTCTGAGGAAAAATCAAATTGTGTATAATAAGGACTAGTCAAAAGTGCATTTGCGAGAAAAATCATTCGATAAACGCGCCCTCGTGTGCCTTTTGACCCAAAAAGCATGCAATCCTGGGAGTGGCGGAAGTCACTTTCTAGGACCACAAGGCACACTCCAGGACATTGACTACACACTTGAAGCCACCTAAGGATAGCCACCCAAGCCTTCTTAGGACATTAAGGGAGCACACAATGGAATAAATGTGGCACACAATGGAATCACCCTCCTCTCTTGGGTCACCATCTACAATGTACCAAAAGAGGGAAGTAGGATTTGAATTCTTCTATAAAATGCCACCAAGAGATGAAAAATTGGAGATCACATTGTTATGTTGACCATAATTTCCCCAAGCAATACCAGCAGTGTGTGATCCAGAGCAGAGATAGAGGGGACTCAGTTGTTGGCCATCCAACAACTCCAGTCCACCACAGTATAGAGAGGGAGAATTTGCAGACTTTACGCCAAGGAAGCTCATAAGTAAATACATCCATGCATCAGTACTTATAATCCCAAGTTCTAAGGGCCCCTTGGCAAGTGGGTTAAAGTTTCATCCTCATTTCCTACCAGCACTCAATAACAGTGGACGTAAGCACTGTCGTTTGGATTATTGAAGTTGTTTAACTCTATTTAGAGTTTTAGTGTTATTTGTTTTTGTTTTAGTTTAATTTTTATGTTTGAATATGCATGCTATTTCTCTATCTAGTATGTTTATGTTATAGCATGTTCCACTAACTTGCTTGACTCCATATATTTTCTGCCTGTGACCAATAACTTAAGAGGGAAAACCACACCCCTTAAGTTGGTGTGATTTCGTACATACGTACACCAAACACACTAACACACCAATCATCCATCACATAGCACTCATCACACATCCAGATGGCTAGCAGCACCAAGATCTTGTTGACATCAATTCCAACAAGTCTTAATTATGGAAACACTTTGAGTCTTTGATTTTGGATATTCCTAGATTCAATCATGCCATGGCTAGCTATCCTCCTCCTAGAGGGTGTTATAGTGACAAGACGCATGAGATAAGGAAGGATATGAGACACTTATCCAATCAATTGGAAGGCCTGCATAATTCCATGGTCTACATTAGTACCTAGATGGAATCCCAAATGAAGAAGAATGAATATTTGGAAAGGTAAATAATTCAAGGACCCTAGTTATTTAATGCAAGGTATTGTGGGAAACATTCCATCGATGTGGTGGGAAAAATTCCACTAATATATTATCCTAGCAAGATGTCATTTATCCTATCATGTTCCAACCATCTTCCAACCAATTTTAAAATTAGAACGTACAACATTTTTCATTGGCTAAATATGGAAATCAAAGGTATGCATCATCTACTCTATGTTGCAAGAAATGAAAATTGACATATAAACAAAACAATATCCAACTAACTTATTGAAATTCAATTATTGATACCTCATTCTCCATCCAAATAACAAAGTCAATCCACTTTATTTTTGTAACATGTCCTTTTCTAAGTGTTTTGGATGATGGCCATATTTGTCCTCCTAACAAAACATGGCACTGGACTAGCTAAACTAATTAATATGAAATCATGTACTTTTCCTAGGGAAACAAAAATCATTTCAGATATTAAATATACTTACAAAAGTAAAAATCAATGCCTATAGTATTTTTATGGCCATTGTGATGCATGGCATTTCATTTCACAAGCCTAGCCTTGGAGGCCTTCTCCTAAAACATATACTAATCGAATTTAACTATTCACAAATAAAATATAAAAATTGTTTAACAAATTTGATATAATCTTATGAGAAAATTCAAATACCTAGAACTCTCCTCACCAGACTTCCTCTATTCATAAAAATTCTCATACATTTTTACAAGTTCTTTCATTACTTTTACATCGACTGGACTTATTTTGAGCCTTTGCTCGAGCAGGATTTTTTGATATTATTTGTTTGATTGCACCTAAATCTCTTGCAATTTTGATACATTTGTAGTTTAATTTTGTTATGAACCAACATACACCAAATACAATCTCCATGTCATGAATTATTTTTTTCTATGGGTGCAAAATATTTTTGAGAATGATAAATGGAGATGGCCTTTGAACAGTTGAAGGCATGATTCCTTCAACCTATTCACAAAAAATTCCCATCATCTGATCTACGGATTTCACCTGAAACCATGTCGTATTTTATCCTTGTATAATAACTACGAATGTAAGATTCATAACATGGCAAGGTGGAAGAAGATATTTGTGTCCCATGAGTGGATCAGACATTGGAATTCTATGTTTCACGTTCCAAATTCTTAGTGGTTATGCTTAATGATTTCCTCCTTTATCTTCTACTCGATCTCGGAGTGGTTGGGGAATCAATTTATTCCCTTTGAAATGGTTGACGTGTTTTCAATGTTTCAACAGTTTTAGTTCATCATTTTTCTACATATATAACAAGCATTTTCAACTCCACAACGTCAATTTTGTTAAGTTCCTCCATCCCCAATATCGAATCCAGGGCCTCTTTCTCCTAGTCAGTCTCATGTCCCTAGATATATAAAATATTTTATTTTTATTTTATTTTTTTGGAATTCAAAAATAAATAAAAATTAAACAATTACATATCTAGAATTTCACTATGACTTACATAATTCTGTCCATTGTCTGCTCCCTTCCCTTTGGTCAACATTTTGAGTTTGGGCTAGCAAATCTTGTCTGTGGAGGTGAGCCAAGAAAAATAGTGTGCAAAGAAGGAGATCACAATGTGCGAAGTGCAGCAATTTGAGTCAAGGTAAGTAATATGACCATCAAATAAACACAATATACCTAAATTAATAAAGGAAAAACACTAAGTTCCCTTGGAATTTGTGCGGCCATCACATAATATAAATCACGCATGAGAAAAAATAGATTATTAATATCAAAAAATGAAAATGATAGGATTTCCTTGGCATTCCAACACGGTCAGCATATACGCACAACCTGTATAAAATAGTGAGGCCAACATGCATGATTTCCTCGGTATCCCCGTGTGATCATCACATACACGAACCTACAGTTAAAACACATATATATTCATTCGCAATGTCCAATCCACATTTTTTAGAGTGATCCATACCCATATTCTTATGCTCATGAGAGTGAGAGAGAGGAAGATCCAAATGTCCCTGATCGGGACCCAGGTGGGGCCAAAGGAGCCTATTCTTTCCTTTCTGAATCTAGGCCTATCAATTATGAAAAAAATTCTCAGAGGAGAATGAAAGAGTCTAATTTTTTTTTTAGTTCAATAGTTGGTAGGTATTTAATTTCGAAGTTTTGGATGGCCCACGGGAATTTTTAAATTTCTACCTGTCGATCGTTGACTTTAGTGTCGACTCGGGTCTCATAATGTGATCCAGTTGAGGCACAAAATTCAGCAAAAACGATGCCTAGTCTAGTGCCATCATGTTATTTTTTTTCCATCAAAAAGTAAAATAGAAATGTTACAAGAATATAACATTATTCTCAAATAAAATAAAAAATTAATAGAATATATTCAGTAGAATAACCATAATTATTTCAATAATCCACCACATTCATTATAAAGTAATTTAATTAGCTCTAAAATGATTCCATAAAGTAAGTTATAAATGAGGAATAAAATAAAATTAATATACACACTAGTGGTAAAGTGTGTTACATGAGGAAAAATGCTAATCTCAATTAATATTTGTGTTGTAAGGAGAAATTATACCGCGATGGAGGTGGGAGATCATGGGGTACGAAGCTTGTCTTTAGACGAGTCCAACCATATACCTTGAAAATTTAGAGCCCTCTGTTATATTTGGTTCCTTGGTATCGGTGGGTGGTTGAGAAGTTTCACTGCAGCTGAGTGTGCACAGGCTCTTCACCTGTGCATGCCCATTGGTTTGAGCATCTCTGTGTCGAAAGGAGCCGACTGGGGAATGGTTGCACTGTGGGCCTTGTTAGAGTGATGGTGAGAGTGTTGTGGTATCTTGGAGAACGAGGTTGGGGGCACACTCAGGGAGTGCTAAGAACAAAGAATGAAGTTGTTGCAGTTCGAATTCAAGAGATAGAACTATATCTAGGGAGAAGTTGTTGCATTCGTGCCAAAAATTGGTATGCGAGGGACTCCCTCCCAGTTTCATTTTATTTTTGTGTTATTCTTCTTGTTAGTGCAGGGCCACCTCATCTAACTTCCCCTTTTGGGAGGTAGTTTTTATGAAGAAAGACCTCATATTGGGGCTCTAAGGTGGTAGTATTAGGTGGCTATATTGTCTTGAAGGCTCAGTAAGGGTTTTAGATGATTGGGAAATTTTGATTCAGATTTGAAGCATTAGATGTGTCTGTGGTTATTTTTCACATTGGGTGGTTGTGCTCCCCCTCTTGGGTGGGATTAGTGGGCATTGTGGTAACGGGTTGGGCACCTCTCTTCTTGGGAAAATTTGGTTTGTGGTTAAATTGGTAGACATGCTGAGATATCAAGGGTGGGCCCATCGTGGAGTATACCCCCATGGGCATCCATGGGAGTGAGTCAACCCAGCATAGGCATAGAACATTAAGGGAGCATACATGGAGGGATAGGTGGCCCACGTCTAAGCCCAGTCACTAGGCCATGTGGAGAAACCTCCCATGTTGGATTCAGTTGTAGAATAGTTGAGGTATATCCTTGCCAATCTCGATGACAACTTCTAGCACGGGTACAATGACAGGAATGAGACCATTGCTTATATTAATTATGTCCAATACTCCTAGGGTGAAATTATAGAGCACCTTGCTTATGTCCGCCATGGCTAATGATGCACAAGTGAGAGGATGGATGAAATTGAGGTGTGACTGACTCATATCAAATTCCTTCTACATGAAGGGACAACCCTCCTATGCTCTCAGGTGCTACTCATGTACCTAATCTCCCCCCTTGAAACGTTATATGCTAGTTTTTTTTTTTTTGTCCTGTTTTTTTTTGGGTTATATGGATTTTCTGCCTCTAGGGTTCTTGTAAGAAATAACAGTATATTCTTATTTTTTGCACTGCTCCCTTGGCTAAAAAATCTGGTTGGAGTGAAGTCGAGAGAGCATAGGGTCAATGGAATGTATGTTGTAAATTTTTGAGGAATTAATGAAAATATTTTGACCGAAAAAAGAAAAAAAAAACTTTGTAAGGAAATTTATACTCTATTCAAAATATAGTCTACCAATAATATTCTTCCCCTACACTTATTGTTTTCATTTTTCATGATTGGATTTTATTGGTGTACTAAAAATTATTGTCATTTTTGTGTATTACAGGATTTAGAGGAGGCCATGGACATAGGATTTGGATGGCGTAGAACTAATAAATCAAAAAGAGGAAAGTGGGTCGAAGAATATATGATGATGGAATCTACAGATACAATACAAGTAAGAAGACAAAGAAACCTCAACCAAAGGATGAAGATATTTATGAATTCATAAATACTACAACATATAGGAGAGAAAGTCAATTTTTTTCCATGAGGCCTTTGAAGTCAAACTTATTGGTTGAAAATGCATAGGAATGGTGATTAAATTTGATTCTATGATCAAGTGAAATGTTTGAAAATTAGGATGGCCATGTGGGATAGGGATGTTGGATACTTTTCTTGTTGAAATTTTGGCTCAATGTATATACCTAGGTTCATAAAATTATATTTTTCAACTCCAAATTAACATGATATCAGTATGTAAAATATATGACTAAAGTGAAGTTTTGTGTTGGATAGCATATTCATTGAAATGGTATAATTGGTGCACTAAACATTATTGACTATGTTGTGTATTATAGGAGCCAGATGAGGCCATGGCAACAAATCATGTCATATCAAATGAGGACACAATGGATGACACAGAACATCAAGTACTCATATTTTGACTTAACTTAGGAAAATTTGATATAATGGAATTTTGAGATATGTCCATCATTTTTCATGATATTCTTAGAATTTATAGTGTATTATCCAATCTTGACAGAAATTAATGCATGTTGTTGATTATTTTAGATGATATGACAATTGATCCTACAAAGACAGCAAATGATTGCACTGAATAGGAGGTTGGTCAATACTATATTACATGGGATGAATACTTTGAGAAAATTGTTGTTTGTGGATGTTTTGTATGTCATGGAAAGGAACAATTCAAACAAGTGATTGTAAAAATACATTATATATATGATGAGCTTTTGGTGGATAGTATGCCTCCTACAATCGATTTGAATCCAATAGGAATTGTGGTAAGGAATTTTCCAAATTTATATAAATAATGTGTATTCTTCTTTTAAACATTATTTTATATTATTTAAATAATTGATTTTTTTATTAATGTTTATTTGCAGGATAAAGTTCTTGGTTTAAATTTTTCTAGAGAAGAAACTTCCATTCTAGAGGGTGACAATCATTTAGCTTATGATACATCTACCAATAATATGTGCAAATATACCAACTCTGAAGATGAGGGCTTGATGAAAACAAGTAACAAAAAAAGAACGATTTTAAAGATGCGTAATTGCTTAAAGATAAGTGGAAGGTGGACTACATAACCTATGAGAATGAATGTGATGGAGATGATGAATTTCCCTTGATTTTGAGATTAAATTACAAAGAAACATGTGCTCGTCAACTATATTGTGTTTGGCCCAAATATCGACAGCTACCTAAAGTGTATGAGGTGTTTCAATTTTGGGGATAAAACTACATGATACAACCCTCCAATATTCATGGAGCGTATCTAGGCCTCTTTATGATCCAAAATGTCCATGTGGAATCTAAACATAGAAACAATCCACAACAAACCACTAGGAGGTTAATGCCATATTATGGTCTGTCATATTACAATGGTGAACGGAGAAGGCTAGTAGAATATAAGCATAGCATGTCAGCATATGGTCTAAATTCGAATATGTATACACATTATCTATAATTGGAATGTGGAAAAGAAGTGAACAGAAGTAATCTTATGTATATATATGGACATGCATACACACACAAATATATTGCATGATATATAAATAGTACTAAGGGAAGGGACCCTACTGAAATACCGAATTGTCAATTTTTTGAGGTTATAATTGATAAAGACGGATATGTGGAAAGAGAGGTTGATAAACTGATAATGGTTGAGGCTATTATGGACCTTACCATTGTGGATGATTTATTCATTAACCACCCCTTCTTAAAACACACTCCTGCGCAAAATAAAAGAGAAGAACAAGGTCTCCCTAAGGATGTTCTTATGGGCAAAAAACCAAAGAACAATCAATGAGTGTGGACTGACATTTTATAAACTATGTTTTCAAAATTGTGTTTTATTTTAAATTATTCTATAAAAAAAGTTGTCTATAAAATGATGTTCCATTATATATATATATATATATATATATATATATATATATATATATACATACATACATACATACATACATACATACATACATACATACATATATATATATATATATATATATATATACATACATACATACATACATACATACATACATACATACATACATACATACATACATACATACATACATACATACATACATATATATATATATATATATATATATATATATATATATATATATATATATATATATATATATATATATATATATTTATTTATTTATTTATTTATTTGTTAACACATATTTGATTATATTTCTTTCAAATTGATAGATTTATGATTTATCCAATTGTTACCTAACACTAAATAATGCATGTGTTTGTTGATATCTAGAAGATATTTATGATACACCTACTAATACCCAAGATCAAACTGGGTATTAAGATTTGGATGGGATGATCCAAACCATCCTTTAGACCATACCAAGGTGAAAAGTGCCAGATTGAAGAGAACACTACCAACTAAGAAATTTGAAGGGTTGATGAGATTAGCATACATTAATGACATTCCACCTAGCCTTAATAATGATGACAATAGTGAAAATGTTATGCATGAAGAAGGATTGAATGAAATGATTACAGGGTTTTTTTTGGGATGGAAAAAATAATGACGATAATGATTACATGGTTGAAAGTAAATATGATAACAAGGGTAATTACCACCAACGTAATCTTGATGATAACAACCTGAAAGACTCAATCAAGCAAGCAGCTAAGACACCCATGTTCAAATCAGGTGCAACTAGAACATCAAAACTTGCATGCTCATTAATATTATTATAAATCAAGTCATTGTTTGGTTGGTCATACAAAGGATTCACAACCCTATTGAAGTGGGTTGAAATCTATTTCTTACTTTGCATTGTCAATTGGTGTTTGTAATTTGTAAAAATTCATAAACTTCGTTTATATTTCTTTAAGGGGATTTTAAAACCATATATGGTATATAAAAAATCCTAGTATATATTGAAATTTCAAACATGTTCATCATGAGCCAAACATTCAATTGATTTAATCTCGAGCAATCTTACAGGGCACTAAAAACTAAAATATTCCCTAAGAAAATGTGTTGCCATCAACTTGTAGAGAAGCATGTCAATTGTTGGTTGAGTTGGGGATTGAATATAAGAAAATTCATTCATGTAAAAATTGTTGCATTTTACGCATAGATGAATATCAAGAAAGGGTATAATGCCATGTATGCAAAGAGAAGAGATATTGTACAGATGCACAAGGTCCTATAGTTCAAAAGAAGGTTTTACGTCACATGCCAATTATACCTAGACTTCAATGAATGTTTCTTTGCAAGTCACTTACGCAATTGATGGACTGGCATGCAAAGAACAAGAGAAAATATGGATTCATGCAAATTTTAGCCACCTCCAATGCAATGAAATACATAGAGGAAAAATGGTGAAGAAAAATCAAATATGAACCTCGTAGTATTAGGTTTTGTCTTGGAATTGATGGAGTGTGTCCATTCTCTTTCCTGAGCTCATATTATAGTTTTTGGCTATTCCTATTGATAGTATACAATATTTCCCCATGGATGAGTATTAGAAAGTAGCACCTTATGTTGACTCTCATTGTTCCAGGAAAACATCAAGTAAAATAAATGGACGTTTATATTGCACATTTTATTGATGAGATGCAACTGTTATGGAAAGGCATAAGAATGTATGACATATCACATGCTCCATCAAATAATTCCTTCATGTTGTCTGGTGTACTATTTTGGACTATTCATGATTTCCCAAGAATTGGTGTTTGTTCTAGTAAGATAAAATATTTGCTTATTTACACTCAAAATTTATTTTCAACCCAACTTTCATGCTTATGTTTATACTATTAGTTTGATGTTATTAAAATTACTTATTTAATTGTAGGGCTTCAAAAAATGGGATATTTTCATGTCGAAGATGTGTGGAACAATTTCAAGGGTGTTATTCTAAATATTTACATAAATTTGTTTATGCAAAAAACAAGGTTTTTCTACCACCAGATCATAAGTTTAGAAATCGCCAGCATAATCAATTTGATGGAAAATTTGAAAATAGAGGTCCTCCCATGATTATGGGTCCAAGTGATTGGCTTAAGAAATATAAAGATTTTTAATTGAAAAGGAGGATTTGTTTGATCAGGGTGATTCCATTGAAGAACCAAAACAAGTTGTAGTTAATATGCCAAAAGGAAGGAAAAGGAAATCCATATTTTATGATATCCCTTACTGGAAGGATCTATTAATAGCTCACCTATTAGATCATATGCACATCTTCAAAATGTATCAGATTCTATAGTTTAAAATATATCGGGAAAGAGAAGGACACCTTGTCTTCAAGGAGATATACTTCTCTTTTGCGTACCAAATTTGATAGAAGACATTTGTGGTCGAACGGGGAGAATGAAACATATGCAGAACCTCCACGGATTTTGAAAAAAAAAAAAAGAGAGCTAGACTAACTAAAAAAAGTCATTCGTTCAATAAGGACACCTATTGGTTATGGGTCATCATTGGAAAAATATTTTTCAATTGATGGACATGTAATATGATTTAAAACACATGATTTTCATAATTTCATGAAGGTATTATCATCATTTAACTTTTATTGGTAACATTGATTAATTACAAAATATATTTTGATATTATATTGTGTGAGAAAAATTACTAATGTCCTTTAAGAAATTTTTTTGATAGCATATCACGCCATTGGAAATTAGATGGGATTCTTGTCTTACCGTTGACTTAAGGAATTCCATAAGTCAATTGTCAGCAATTAAAAGGTACGTGATATGAAATTTTCATGTGTGAGAGACATAGAGCTCCTTACAAGTTTCATGGACCTACAAGTCCATTTACTTATACACCTAGTTAATGACACTGAATTGGGAGGTGTTATATCAACGAGGTGGATTTTTTTCTTTAAGAGTTATATGAAAACTCTAAAAATATATGCTCGACAAAAGGCACATCCAAAGGGTTGCATGGATGATGGGTCTATATTGAATGAATCATTTTTCTTCCTATGTGAATTCCATGGTAATTATTTTAAATATGGGCCACGCTTATGGGATGGAGAATGAGAATCAATTATATTGATGGAGAAAAACTGCAATCTAATGGTGTTCAAGTAGAAATTAATAAGTAAATTCATGATCATTGTGGTTGTTTTCCTTGCAATCATTAATTTACTATGTAATATATTTGTCAAATTAACAGCATGACATTTGGAGTCTGAAATAAACATGCTAACATGTAATAGGTGTAGACAAAAGTGTTATACTCGACAAGTTTATTCTATACCACATTGACTTTACGAACAAATGGAATGATTTATATGATAAAAAGAGAGAAGAAGTGTTATAAGCAAGGATAAAATTTAAGAGATCGAACCCAATGAATACTCCACTTCCCACTAATCTACTTGGGGAATGGGGAATGGGGAAAATATTACACACTAAAATGGGTTACTCAACAAAATCAAATAGAAGATGCAGGTATAGATTCAAACATAAAAGAATATGAAATCAACATGTGTAGAGGATGTGAAAGAAAGGTGCAGTTGGAATTTTACAACAAAAAAAATTGTTACAGTTTTTACACTATTAACTATTTTAATATTCCTCATTATATTTTTTTTCACTGAAATAAATGGTCTTTCACAGGCAAGGATATATCCTGCAATGTGGGTATATGGTCAACATTATTGTGTATAAAGTGTAGATGTAAAGAGGCAATCCTTTGATTGTGGCATCATGGTTGGTTTCAAGCAATCCAATTGATCAAGCTCAAAAGATAAGAATGTTATTGAAGGGAATCTATAATATGTTGGGAAAATCAAAGAAATTATTGAGTTGGATTACTTCTCTTTTAAATGTTGTATTTTTAAGTGTATATGGTATGAAGCATTTGAGAAAACACAAAGAAATGATACCCATAGTAGATTGTTTTCTATAGATTCCTCAAGGTTCCTAGTAGATGATAAGGAGCCTTATGTTCAACCAATTCATTGTGAGGGGTTATTTCTTTAACTCAAAAAAGTAGTGGTAGTGATCATTAATATGTTAATTCATAATTTATTGCAACTATATGTGTGTGTGTGCGCGCGCGTTTATTAAATAATAAAATTGTTATAACAGAGGTCTAATATTTATGTATGTCATTCATGTACAGATATTTTTCTATGAAGATATTTTGGACCCAAAATGAATATTTGTCATATATTATGATCCAATATTAAGGCATGTATCTGACGATGCATTAGTGGATACTGAGCAATACAATGATGGCCAATAAAATGAGAGAGAGGAATTTGAGAACATCGAAGAAATTGGCATCCATGATGATGTTGAAGATGGTTATGATCAGGCACAAGAAGACAACAATCGAGATTTATATAATGTTATAGAAGACAACAATATGGATGGTATAGAAAATGATGATCCAAATACATCTGGTAACAATATAGATGGTCTACGATCAAATTTCAATGATGATGAAGATGATGCAGGTCAAGATGATGATGCCCATAATATTAAATACTTGAAAGAAAATATGAACATTGACTATGATGCACTGGATGACATTGTTGTATACAATAATTTTAATGAGCAAGACTTCTAAATTTTTAGAATTATTTGTAAACCACGCTTAAAAAATGATGGTTTTTATGACCCAAACTTTGAAATGTCTCAGTATTATTGGTGTCGATATAAATTTCCTATTGAAATTTCCTTAATGTGTTAAATATTTGGTATGAATTGTTGGAAGAAAAAATTAGGATTACTTGGATAATATTTAGCATGGTTAGTGGTCATTTATTGGTTGATAATGGTTTAGAGGTTTTGTCAGCTTATTATTTAGACACAAACTAAACTAGGATGAAGAGCCTATTGAAAAAAAATATATTAAATATGTAATTGTTAAAATATATAATTGCATATATCATATATGTAAAACAATGTAAATCCAAACCATTAGGATAAATTTATTCAAAGTTTGTTCAATAATTTATACTATAAAACAAATTGAAATATTTCACTAGGCCTAAGGAAAATTCTTTTCTATCTGCAAAATTAGAAAAATGTAATTGTATTAATGTTATTTATGAGTAAAAAAATACTCTCCAAGTTGAATTATTCAATTTGGCCTTATAATGAAGGTTGGGCATGAATTTTTGCCAAACAGACCAAAATTGCCTTGCTTCACTAAAATGCACACTCAAACTTCATTTCTTGGCCAATATGGTTGATTCAAATTCAGATTGTTTATTTACTAAATAAGTAAAGACAGTATGTCTGTTTCTTGATACTTTGGAATGTTGGAGCTGGAGTTGATAATTTCTTGAGCCTTGAAGCCTTATTTGTGTACTATTTTGTAGGTCTTAAAAGGATATTTTTTTCTGGTGAGATATGGATATGTGGATTATACTCCTGGCAATGTTAATATATACAGTCTTATTATGCAGCTATTTTTTTATGCTGCTAAATTTTTATTTCATATAAGCTTTATGCAATTTTCTTATTAATGGAAGTAAAATTTTCCTTTGAAAAAAAAAAGATTGGAGTCTCCTACTATAGTAGCAAACTTAAATTTATGCTCAAGAAGAATGGAGAGAGATTTATAGGCAACCCGCATCTCTACCTGATTAATTGAGGCAGTGTCAATCCCCCGGGCATAAGACAATATTTTTTTACAATTTTGGTTAAAAATTACACCTCCAGCTCCAACAAACCCCGGACTTCCTTTTGAGGCACCCTATGGTGAATTTTGACATATGATGCACTAAGCATATTGTAATTTTGTTATACTATGGAAAAAATACATATATTGTATTTCAAATAGAAATTTAGTACATTCCGTAGAACTCATTTCTCAGTTCAGTGAGCTATCAACATATAAAAGTCCATTACATTGTCCAAAAATAAAAGAGTAACTAGATCTCAGTGAGACTGTTATCACAAAATCAGGCCTGATGGGCTGCTCATCAAGTAAACATTGTGTAATTGTTTCAAACCAATCTTTTGGCTGAGGCTTAGCCTCCTCAACCTGAGAGGGCTCTCTCAATGGTTTATGATTTTGATAAATATGTAGATGGCTAACTCTATATGAGGCAAAAGCAGATAAATGGTATAACTGGTTGCAAATCACATTAGAAAGTATTCATTGGGCTATGGACTCACGATAACTTCAACAAAACCAAAACAAACTACCTAGCATGGAAGTCAAGGCATTTAGAGTTCAAGTTAAGAAATAAAACATCTAGAATAGTGAAACACACAGTCAGTTTATCTATGAAGGAAGTCAGAGCACCATTGATGAATTCTGAGTAACATAAATAAACACCACTGCAATGGAATATTGAAAAGGATGCCATCAAAACAATAACATACAAGAATTCCTCATGAATCTTGAGTTGTCTAAGTAGAAACTCTGTATTAATCTATAAACAATCACAAACAAAATAGAGTCTTTTTGCTAATAAAATGTCCAACCCTGTGTATTTCGACCTCATACTCTTTATATATCATTTACAATATAGGATTCTCTTATCCTCCACAAATACATCGAATTCATAGTGTTTGACACCTATCCTAATCATGAAACATGATATTTATTACAAATTGACAGCTAGAACCCTAATGAGCAGTCCTATTCCAAATAGGACTAAAACTCTTTAATTTCCTTCCTAACAAACTTATCTAGTCTTAATAACATCTTATGCCACTTTATTTTCCATGAAGTCGAATTTGGATGATGATTTCCAATCTTGATGTGAACATGTTGTCGATGATGATGTTCTCCTATATTCTAGGAAATTGTCTCCTTCCTTTTAGGCTTTTGATACACTTTGACTGTCTGATACATTCTGACCCTTTATACACCATAATTTGGTTGACATCTGTTGTCTAAAATTAGAACATGTGAATATATCCTCTTCCTGTGCCAGCTATTCAAAACTTTAGTTTTGAATTCTGTAAAAAACTAAAAACAGACCTGCGCTACGAAAGCAGCACAGTTTCATAGTGCTTTTCGTAGCGCGAGGTTTTAGCTCCTTTCTTCAAAAAATTTCAATCTTTTTCTTTCATGATAGCCTTTATCTTCACTTGACACATTCCCATATAAAGTTTCAAAACCAAACTCACAAAAATTCCTTCAAAATTTGCTATGAAAAATGATGAAATGACTGCTTCAGCAGTTTCATAGCGCATTTCATCAAATTTGCACTATCTGCACTACGAAACCACTGCGTAAGTAGTTTTATCAATTTTTTTTTTTAATTTGTGATAAGGGTATACTCAAAATTAAGGACAGTGATATTGTTTCAAAGCCTACAGCAAAATAATCCTGAAAATATATTCTTCATCAAATTTAACCTTCATTTTTTATATGAGTTTGTCTTATATATTTGTTACTCTGTTTCACTGCTTTTTCAATTTTTCTTGACACTCTTTCAATTGTATCTGTAGATATTCCACTTGGCTCTTTAGCTTTCTGTTGCTATTTCTGAAATGAGTGTTGATCACTCTCATAAAATTTTCTTCCTTAATAGCTGGGACTGTCCATGTGAAGAATTGTTCTTCACTGCTTGGGAATTCTGATCTAGAGTCTATTGACCTTCCCAAACAGCTTTCATTCTTTTGAATTTTTCTTTCTCAATGATATGTTTTCTAGTTCTTTTCTTCAACCTATAAATATCATGGTTTGTTGATATCAAATTCTCCTCCAGGTTTTGATGCTTTTTCATTTCTTCTTGTGTTGTGACTACTCTGTTTTCTGCTTGCAATGCTACTGGCAAGGAGAGATCAATTACCTCTTCAGGAACCTTAGTTGTTTCATAGGTTTCTTCAACTTCTGTGTTAAGTTCCTTGAGCCTTTTTTAATGTCTAGTCACAGGCTTCCTGGCTTGGAAAACAAATGTTGCATTTTCACCTTTAAACTCCAGCTTCTTTGTTGATTTTATCTTTTTCTGTTTGCTTTCAGTTATTCCTATGAAATCAGCTTGTACTATAGGTGATTCTTCTATGTCTTTTGCATGCAATATATCATCCAATTTTCCTTTCAACCTTAGGTTGTCACTTGACCCTGAAACTGTTGATTTTAACTTTGTTGTTGTAGCTTGGCTCCTTGTTATTCTCTAAACTTCTTGCTTATCTGTTGTCTATTTTTGTTTAGTTTCTTTGCTACCATGTAACCTTTGTTTTTCAGGTGAGGGATTTTTTAGTTTCTTGTCTTCCTGGTTCTTCACTTGTTTTCTGGGTTTCAATTTCACAAACTTCTTTGCCTTTATAGCCACTGGTTGACTTGATTCTACTGGTGGTGAGAGATTTCCCTTTGTCTTAGTGTTTTTAGCTGGGGTTAGAGCTTCCATATCAAAACCACTCATAAACAAAAAGGAGGACCAGCCCCTATTTATTTTCTGAAGCTCATTCAAAACTAACAATTTAATCAACCCATGGTGAAATAGGGATGTTTCACAGCCATCAGATTTCATCTGAACTTTGTCAGCCATTTTGGCAAGACTTATATATAAGAAAAATGGTAAATCCAGTGATATCATACCTGTGAAATGTAATATCAATTTGAAGTGATAAGTGTAGACTTTGTGGTACCTTCCTTCGCATGTGAAGTATCTTTGGATATTGAACAGCATTTTGGCATAGTTATCTTTGATACAATTTTTGGGAATTGTATTGTTCAGGTCCATGTTTGCATATTCTATTTTCATAAATATATTGCATGCTTCCATATCAAACCTGAAGCCCTTAAACCAAGATTCCTGACCTCTTGGTATTTATGTTACCATAGCTATGATCTCAGGTGTGATTGTTATGTTTAACATTTTGGCCTTTGTGCTTGTTCCACTGAAATGAAGTGCAAATTCTTTGGACACCTAAATATGCCCACCTTGTAACTTTTCACAGAACTTCAAACAACCTATTTTCCTGAAAGCATCCATTATTGTTGAATATTCAACTAAAACCCTCATACTTTTAGGTTCAAATCTCAAACAATGTCCTCCTCTGTTATTCTTTTTCTCTTCAGCTATGCTTTTTTCTGAACCTGTAGAACTGCCTCGCTTGAGAAAATGGAACACCCTCGCTTGAATATGTATGAACAGCCTCACTTGATTGAGTATGATGATAGCCTTGGTATAGAACAACCACAGGCTTAAATCTAATGTTTAGAGCTTTAACAATTGAGTGGGGTCAAAAAAACCAGAATAACTGAACTAGACAATTTTTTCGAATTTGAAATCCCTTTTTACAACTGAATGAAACCCCTATCATGATGATGATGTATATGAAATGGGTAATTACTTTGGATATGACCTCTCATTGACTCACGATAACGTTACCTTATCATTTCTTAACGGATTTCTGACAAATCTTGGATTTCTTGACATGACATCTAAGAATCTGCGCTTTTGTAGCGCACATAGTGTATTTTTCGCACTTTGTGCTACGAAAGTAGCAACGCTTTCGTAGCGCAAAACCCCTTTTTTGAACTGACCGCGCTACGAAACTACGGATTTGTGGCTAATCATAGAATTTCAAACTGAAAACTAATGACATGAGCTCTAGATGAATGATATGACCTTTTTATCATGGAATGAAATTAAAGAAGTTTATTTGGACATGAAAAATGACCTTTGAAACTGAATAAACTATGACCTACCCTTTATCAAGACAAAATTGACTTTAGACCTACTTGAAACTATGACCAAAAACATTGTAGACATACAATGTTTAAAAAAAAAAAAATGGGTGATAACGGTGGCTCCACTTAGGATAGTGTGCCCCTGTGGTACACTAAGAACCAGTAGTTCCAGTGTTTCTATCCATTTTCTTGACAAAAAATAGAAAAAACTTATGAATTTACAAGCTTCCTCCTCAAGCTCTAATGGCCTTCACCTCGGAATCAAGCTTGGTGATTTTTCTTGTCATTATTAGCAGAAAAACTTCTAAAATGAAATATATATAATGACATGAACCATCCATCAGATTTTAGGAAGAATAATGCTTCAAAAACCTGCCATTGACAGGTCCTCCAGCATGTGTTTTTCCATCTATCTCTTGCAGTATATAAGTATTGTTTCCATGGAAAGCAGCTACCTTGAAAGGACCTTTCCATAAGTTCTCAAACTTACCATGTTTTCCCTTTGCTTCAATTCTGGCCTCCTATTTCAGCACTTCATCTTGAATTTGGAAATTTTCTTCTTTGATATTCTTATCAAATGTCTTCTTGATTCTATTTTGAGATTGCTGACTGCTGTCATAAACCACATTCCTTTTCTCTTACAGAGCTATTAGCTGATTAATTCTTCTTTGGATCGCATTTGGTTCCTCTTCTAGCCCTTGAATTAGTTTCATAACAGGTACTCCTAGTGATGTAGGAAAAATAGCCTCAGCACCATATACCAGTTCATATGGTGAAGTTCTGATTGATCTCTTTGCACATATCCTATCAGCCCATAAGGCATACTTCAATTTCAAATGCCAAGCTTTCTTATTTTCCTGTAACACCTTTTAATGATCCACACAATGCTCTTGCTAGAAGATTCAGCAATGCCATTTCCTTGAGGATAGTATGCAGTAGAATGCCCAAGAGTAATATGATATTGATGACAGAAATTGATCAGCTTCTTAGACTTGAATGCTTGCGCATTATCAGTTATAATCTTCATAGGGCAACCAAATCTGGACAATATATTATTTTCTAAGAAAGAGATAATCACAAAATCATTTGCTTTTCTAGTTGGGATTGCTTCAATCCATTTGGTAAAGTAATCAGTCGTTGTAAGAATGCAACGATGCTGACTTGAAGATGATGGATGAATCTATCCGATAAAATCTAGCCCCCATTGCTGGAATGGCGCTTCTACATAAATAGGCATCAAAGGTAAGGGTACAAGTTTCTTCTTACCTTCGAAAATCTAACATTCATGGCAGGCAGCAACCTTCTTGTAAACATCCTTAAACATTGTTGGCCAAAAAAATCCCGCTCTCAAAATTTTGTTCACTGTCGCCTTCCAATAATGGTGACCTCCACAATCTCTTTTATGAAATTCCTCAATAACTTTATCAGCCTCTTCCTCCAACAAGCAACTTAACAAAATTCCACCGGTATCCTTCCAAAACAGATTTCTGTCAAATATAAAATATCTTAAAGATTTTAGTTTAACAAACCTTGCCTTGGATTTTGTCAAATCAGCAAGCTCTTGGTGGTGTTGTAGAACAAAAACAACTTCTTTATACCAATCTGAGGTGATATATTTTTCTTCAATAGGAACTAGTTCCTCATCTTCATCTAAAATTTTTGATATTTCTGCAATCCAATTTAAATCAAGACAGTCAAAGTTTGACTATGCCATCAGCTTCACCAAGCCTTGCCCTTTGACCAATTTTCTCGGTTTAATCTCAATATCATATTCTAGCAACTTGGCGATCCATTTTCCCCTCTTACCATCAGGTCGGCTTGAGTGAGGATGTCTTTCACAATAGTACTAGGAACAAACGCCACAATATGAGAATACAGATTATAAATTATAAAACCTTTGACAGCCTTTACCAAAGCATATGCTTGCTTTTCTATGATGTTATACTTTAGGTCAGCATTGGCTAATGTCCTGCTAAAGAAAGAAATCGGTTTTTCAATACCTTGCTGTCCCTTTTGTAGAAAAACTCCAGCTATAGTATTTTCTGATGCAAAGGTAAAAACCAGAAATTCCTTGGAAAAATCAGGACTGATCAATACTGGTGCCTGTGTGAGTTCTCTTTTGATTTCTTCAAATGGATTTCTTGCCTCTGCTATCCACTTAATATCAATTCCCTTCTTCAACATCTTTTTTATATCCTTCACAATCTCAGCAAAATTAGGAATAAATTGCCTTACAAAATTAAATTTTCCAAGGAAAGATTGAATCTCCTTCCTACTTCTTGGAAAATCCACCTTTTGAATTGCATTGACCCTTCTTAGATCAATCTTAATCCCATCTTTAGAAATTATATGCCCAAGTAATTTACCTGAAGTTAAAGCAAAAATACTTTTGGTGGGATTTAGAGAGATGCCAAACCTTCTACATTTTAGCATAATTATTTCCAAATGTTTCAAGTGAT
Organism: Pinus albicaulis; assembly: GCA_034641835.2. NCBI lineage: Eukaryota > Viridiplantae > Streptophyta > Pinopsida > Pinales > Pinaceae > Pinus > Pinus albicaulis. Next base: position 1,112,019,797 of record CM076584.1, read on the forward strand.
CTTCTTCCTTCCTTGAAAAGATTGTTATGTCGTCAAGATACACAACCACCATCCTATCCTTTTCTTCAAAAAAAGCAATGTCCATTGCCCTTTGAAAAATAGCTCATGCATTCATGAGACCAAATGGCATCTTGGCGTACATAAAAGTACCCCATGGTGTAGTAAAGGATGTTTTTTCCTGGTCATCAAGATGCACAAGGATCTAATTATAACCTGAAAAACCATCAAGCATAGACATTCTCTAAGAACCAAAAATAGTTTGAAAAATTTGATCCATCTTTGGGAGAGGATAATTATCTTTCAGGGAGGCTTTATTCAGATTTCTAAAATCAATGCATATTCTGATTTCCCCACTTTTCTTCCTAACCTGAACCAAATTTGCAAGCCAATTTGAAAATTTGATTGGGACTATGATTCTGGCATCAAAGAGTTTTTTAACCTCCTTCTCAATCAAAGGCATGAGGAGTGGGTTGATACTCCTTAACTTCTACTTGAAAGGTCTTTCATTTTCTTTAATGGGAATAGTGTGCTGAATAATGGCGGGATCATATTCTTTCAAATTAGCATAGTTCCAAGAAAAGACATCTATGAATCTCTTCATCATTTCAACATATTTAAATTTCATATCAGCTGAAAGAAATTTTGAAAGTTTAATCATTTTGGCATAGCTATAGTACCAAGGTTACAACTCTCAACTTCTTCATCATCAGCGTGCATCTTAGGAGATTTAAAAACATAATTCTGATCAAAAAAAAAAATTTAGAGGTATGAGTCCCTTTGATATGGAATTATTCTTTAATTGCAAAACTTCAAAATTTCCTTTAGATTCAGTCAACATGTTCTGCTGATCTATTTGTACATTTTCAAATTCTTCTTTCAACTCAAGAAACTTTTTCACCTGCTGATCATCCTCAAAAACTTGCCAATGAATAATATTATCAAGAATGGTTGGCCTATGGTGGACTTCAACTTCATACTTTTCTATGGAATGTAAAGGAATAATGAAAAGGCTTGTAGAGACAGCAAGAGAATCAACGATGGAGTTTTGTTCTCTAGTTTTGACTATGAATGAATAGGCGTGAAAGTTTTCTAACATGTCCAAAGCCAAATTCCTATATGCTCTCATCCTTGTGTCCTTTGTTTGATAAACACCCTCAATCTGTTTTAAGACTAATTATGAATCTCCAAAAACAGAAATATTTTGAGCATTCATTATTTTCAACACTTCTAGATCCAAAATCAAGGATTCATATTTGGCCATGTTATTCGTACAATCAAAGTTCAGTTTATAGGAAAAGAAATTACTTTCATCACTTGGATTTCTAATCCATATCCCTGCTCCTGCTCCTTCTTTGCCTGCTGACCCATTAAAATATAATGACCACCAATCTTCTTCCTCTTTACTGTTGACTTGCTGACCGTCTGCTTGCTGATTTTCAGACTATTGAATTTCAAAACTCTGATTTTCTACTTTTTTTTCTTCCTCCGCTTCATTAGTCAATTCATTGAAAAGAATAGCAGAACCAAGCTCAGTATCAAGAGAATAAATTGGAAATTTTTTGGGTTTATATTTGCTACTCACCATGTAGGCCATCCTTGTCTCTCGATACAATCTTCTTTGTTCTCCAAAAACTGGAATGGTAGCATAAGTAAGATCCATCTGCATTGTACCTTTAACTTTTGCTGCCCATGACCTTGAAAAAAAAACATACCAAACTTCGGTGGAATGTCTGCTACAAAAATATCCATGACTACAGTCTTAGAAGGAACTTGTGTCAGTCCAACAACAACATCCTTGATTAGACCAATGCATTTAACTCTTTTTGAATCAAAAGAAAAGAAATATTTATATGGCCTAGTTATTTCTAACCCCATTCTTTCCATGATTACTTTGGGCATAAGATTGTGAGAAGCCCCTGAATCTAACATAGCATTGTGCAATGTCATGTCGTGAATGTTAAGACTCACATATAAAGGAGGAACTTTCTAATTATGTTCATCTTCTAGTCTTGGGCCGAAATATATGGTCAAACGATCTTCTAATACATTCAAAATATCAGCAGCTCCAGGTTGTGAGTTTGGCATTTTAACAATCTTGCTTCTATATTCATCTACCTTGAGAATTTCACCAAAAGGGACTGATATTTTTATCTTAGAAATTTCATTCTCAAGATTGAAAACAGAAATAGATTTTTCAGCTACTTTGGTAGGAAGGACAGCAGGTGTATTTTTCTTATCTTCAATGACCTTAGGAGCTTCCTTCTTTGGTTGTGTCTTGTTTGAAATTATAGGTACATTCCTATTTCTGATATTATATTGTTTCTGCATATCAAAAATAGCATGTTGATACCCCTTTAGATAGTTCAATGTTTCTTCTTCATGATTATTTTGATCTGATTGATCATGTTCTTCCTTGGTCAAGATTCTTCAGGTTCTTCAGGGCCATCTTCTTCATCAACTAAATTCTGTTGAAAAGGAGGTCTCACTGGAGAATCAGGCTGTTGATTTATGTTCTCCCTTGGTCTTTGTTGATTATAAGGTCTCCTAAACTGGGGGTTTCTAAATTGAGGTTCATGCTGTGCAGAAGGAGCAGAGGTATTTCCAAGGGCTAATCTATCCATCAATTTCTCCATTGTTTTCATCATTGAATCTAGTTTTTCTTGAGAGGTAGAAGATGAAGGTTTCTCCTCCTCTTTCAACTTACCCTTACCCATTTTTACTTTTTAGCTGCTATCAAATTAACCTCCACCTTCACAACATCATTTTTCATTTCAGCAAGTGTAGGAGATTCTCTTTCTCTCAGGAGTATGGAAAAATCATAGTCAAAATCTTCGGCATACCTCATTTGAGCTAAGGCTTCTGGTATGTTTCAAATGAGCAGGAATAGAATCTAACACCTTATTAAACATTTTTGAAAAATTTTGGACAGTTTCATTAGCAACTCTCTTCAAGGTATTATACTCAATGAGGACTTGTATTGGATTAGTTATATTTCCCCATTTCCTTAAGAAAAAATCTTCAAATTCATTCCAATCATCAATGCTTCCAGGAGTAAGGGCTTTATACCACTCCCTGACCTCACCAGTAAAACTTTGAGCAAATAATGTTAATTTAACATCTCCATGATCAACCTCCTCCCTGTCTATAAAGTCATTAAATTCATCAACATGATCCTCTACTGTAATGTCCTCATCACTTCCCCAGGTTTTAATTCTAGCAGCATATTTACTAGGGAGGTCATGTAAGACAACAGGAAGGACAAGGGGGGCTAGTAAGACAACAGGAAGGACAAGGGGGGCGTATCTAGCAGGTGCAGCGGGTGGATTTCCAGCCATGGTCAAAGGTACGGTGGTAATTTTAGGAAAGGCAGAAACAGTAGATGATAGACTGCTATGGGGAGGACTACTTGTTCTTTGTAAGCCACCAAAAATTGAGCTCTAGTTGGGAAGAGGTAAACCAGCTTTACTTTCCAACAATACTTCGAAAGGATCAAGCTCCTTTAATTTGTCTAAAGACTCCTTTTCCAACAACAACTCTAAAGCAACAGCTTCCCAGAATTCCTCTTTATATTCTTGGGTTACTAGAGTTGAGGTGTCAATTCCTCTGTTATGTAAGTCTAAGATCATTTCAATTAGTTCTTTTTCATTTTCTGATCTAAACAAAACCTCATGAATCTTATCATCAAGTCTTTTGTCTTTAGGACTTCTTGATATTTCAGAGGATAAGGATTTCGAATGAGATGGAGTACCTGATATTTCAGAAATTCCTTGACTCCCTCTTGAAATGGTGTTTGGATTGTCCACGATGGTAGGTAGATCTGGGTCAGGATTACTCCTCGTGTATCTCCTTCTCAAAGCCACCTTTGAACACATAAACTTTAAATAGAGTCACCAAGGTAGATGCAGCCTCGAAAATCTTCCTGAGCTCCTGCTACCTTCATAAGTTCAGCTTCAAAATCTCGGGAAAGTATAATCTTTAGACTCCCTAAGATCAACCAAACAGTACATTTACAACATCGAGTCATGGGCCGCTCAACAAGCAATGCATTATGTAACTATTTCAGACCAATCTTTTGGCTAAGGCTTAGCCTTCTCAACCTGAGAGGGATCTCTCAATGGTTTATGATTTTTGATAAATAAGTAGATGGCTAACTCTATATGAGGCAAAAGCAGATAAATGGTATAATTGTTTGCAAATAACATTAGCAAGTATACATTGGGCTATGGAGTCATGATAACTTCAACGAAACCAAAAAAATATACCTAGCATGGAAGTCAAGGCATTCAGAGTTCAAGTTAAGGAATAAAACATGTAGAATAGTGAAACACACAGTCAGTTTATTTATGAAGGAATTTAGAGCACCATTGATGAATTCTGAGTGTCATAAATAAACACCACTGCAATGGAATATTGAAAAGGATGCCATCAAAACAATAACATTCAATAAATCCTCATGAATCTTGAGTGGTTTAAGTAGAAACTCTATATTAATCTGTAAACAATCACATACAAAACACAGTCTTTTTGCTAATAAAATGTCCAACCCTGTCATTTTCGACCTCATACTCTTTATAGATCATTAACAATATAGTATTCTCTTATCCTCCACTAAAGACATCGAATTCATAGTTTTTGACACCTATCCTAATCACGAAACGTGATATTTATTACAAATTGACAGCTAGAACCCTAATGACCAATCCTATTCCAAATAGGACTAAAACTCTTTAATTTCCTTCCTAACAACCTTATCTAGTCTTCATTACATCTTATGCCACTTTCTTTTCCATTAAGTCGAATTTGGATGATGATTCCAAATCTTGATGTGAACATGATGTCGATGATGATGTTCTCCTATGTTCTAGGAAACTGTCTCCTTCCTTTTAGGCTTTTGATACACTTTAACTGTCTGATACATTCTGACCCTTTATACACCATAATTTGGATGCCATCTGTTGTCTAAAATTAGAACATGTGCATATATCCTCTTCCTGTGCCAGTTGTTCAAAACTTTAGTTTCGAATTGTGTAAAAAACTAAAAACAGACCTGCGCTACAAAAGCAGCACAGTTTCGTAGCGCAGGGTTTTAGCTCCTTTCTTCAAAAACTTTCAATATTTTTCTTTCATGATATCCTTTATCTTCACTTGACACATTCCCACGAGAAGTTTCAAAACCAAACTCACAAAAATTCCTTCAAAATTTGCTATGAAAAATGATGAAATGACTGCTTCAATAGTTTCGTAGCACATTTCATCAAATTTTCACTATCTGCGCTCTGAAACTGTTGTGTAAGCAGTTTTGTTGAAATTTTTTTATTATTATTTGTGATAAGGGGATACTCAAACTTAAGGACAGTGATATTTTTTCAAAGCCTACAGAAAAATAACCCTGAAAATATATTCTTCATCAAATTTAACCTTCATTTTTCATCTGAGTTTGTCTTATATATTTGTTACTCTGTTTCACTGCTTTTTCAATTTTTCTTGACACTCTTTCAACTGTATCTGCAGATCTTCCACCTGGCTCTTTAGCTTTCTGTTGCTAGTTCTTAAATGAGTGTTGATCACTCTCATAAACTTTTCTTCCTTAATAGTTGGGACTGTCCATGTGAGGAATTGTTCTTCACTGCTTGGGATTTATGATCTAGAGACTATTTGACCTTCCCAAACAACTTTCATTATTTTGAATTTTTCTTTCTCAACGATATGTTTTCTGGTTCTTTTCTTCAACCTAGCAATCTCATGGTTTGTTGATATCAACTTCTCCTCCAGGTTTTGATGCTTTGTCATTTCTTCTTGTGCTCAGTGACTACTCTGTTTTCTGCTTGCAATGCTACTTGCGAGGAGAGATCAATTACCTCTTCATGAACTTTAGTTGTTTCATAGGTTTCTTCAAATTCTGTGTTAAATTCCTTGAGCCTTTTTGAATGTCTAGTCACAGGCTTCCTGGCTTGGAAAACAAATGTTGCATTTTCACCTTTAAACTCCAGCTTCTTTGTTGATTTTATCTTTTTGTGTTTTCTTTCAGTTATTCCTGTGAAATCAGCTTATACTATAGGTGATTATTCTATGCCTATTGCATTCAATATATCATCCAAGATTCCTTTCAACCTTAGGCTATCACTTGACCCTGAAACTGTTGATTTTCCCTTTGTTTTTTTAGCTTGGCTCCTTGTTATTCTCTGAACTTCTTGCTTATATGCTACCTGTTTTTGTTTAGTTTCTTTTCTACCATGTAACCTTTGTTTTGCAGGTGAGGAAGTTTTTAGTGTCTTCTCTACCTGGTTCTTCACTTGTTTTCTGGGTTTCAATTTCACAAACTTATTTGCCTTTGTAGCCACCAGTTGACTTGATTCTACTGGTGGTGAGAGATTTATCTTTGTCTTAGTGTTTTTAGTTGGGGTTAGAGCTTCCATATCAAAACCACTCATAAAAAAAAAGGAGGACCAGTCCCTATTTATTTTCTGAATCTCATTCAAAACTAACAATTTAATCAACCCATGGTGAAATAGGGATGTTTCACAGCCATCAGATTTCATCTGAACTTTGTCAGCCATTTTGGCAAGACTTATATATAAGAAAAATGGTAAATCCAGTGATATCATACCTGTGAAATGTAACAGCAATTTGAAGTGATAAGTGTAGACTTTGTGGTACCTGCCTTTGCATGTGAAGTATCTTTGGATATTGAACAACATTTTGGCATAGTTATCTTTGATACAATTTCTGGGAATTGAATTGTTCAGGTCCATGTTTGCATATTTTGTTTTCATAAATATCTTGTATGCTTCCATATCAAACCTGAAGCCCTTAAACCAAGATTCCTGACCGCTTGGTATTTCTATTACAATAGCTATGATCACAGGTGTGACTGCTATGTTTAACATTCTGACCTTTGTGCTTGTTCCACTGAAATGAAGTGAAAATTCTTTGGACACCTGAATATTCCCACCTTGTAACTTTTCATAGAACTTCAAACAACCTGTTTTCCTGAAAGCATCTATTAATGTTGAATCTTCAGCTAAAACCCTCATACTTTCAAGTTCAAATCTCAAAAAATGTCCTCCTCTGTGATTATTTCTCTCTTCAACCATGCTTTTTTTCTGAACTTGTAGAACTGCCTCGCTTGAGAAAATGGAACACCCTCGCTTGAATCTGTATGAATAGCCTCGCTTGATTGAGTATGATGATAACCTTGGTATAGAACAACCACAGGCTTAACTCTAATGTTTAGAGCTTTAACAGTTAAGTGGGGGCAAAAAAACCAAAATAACTGAACTAGACATTTTTTTCGAATTTGAAATCCCTTTTTTCGACTGAATGAAACCCCTATCATGATGATGATGTATATGAAATGGGTAAGTACTTTTGATATAACCTCTCACTGACTCACCATAACGTTACCTTATCATTTCTTAACGGATTTCTGATAAATCCTGGATTTCTTGACATGGCATCTAAGAATCCGCGCTTTCGTAGCACACATAGTGTATTTTTTGCACTTTGTGCTACGAAAGTAGCAGCGCTTTCTTAGCGCAAAACCCCTTTTTTGAACTGACCATGCTACGAAACTGCGGAATTGTGGCTAATCATATAATTTCAAACTGAAAACTAATGACATGAGCTCTAGATGAATGATATGACCTTTTTATCATGGAATGAAATTAAAGAAGTTTATTTGAACTTGAAAAATGACCTTTGAAACTGAATAAACTATGACCTACCCTTTATCAAGACAAAAGTGACTTTAGACCTACTTGAAACTATGACCAAAAACAATGTAGACATACAATGTTTAAAAAAAAAAATTGGGTGATAACAAAGACCATAACTAGATAGAAACTCCATGAAGGAGACATAAAAGTAAGTCCAAAATAATATCAATTTATTCAAAAATGCACATTAACGGAAAATGCACATTATCTTGAAATGTGCCTACATAAATGCAACACCTAGAAATTGTTGTTCTGAAAATCTAGGATGCTTGGGAGGATTCTACAAGCCCTTTTCTTGAGAATAATAGTGTCTATTTCCTTCTATGGATACATCTGATTTTTCTAGAGCTACAACAGACACATCCTTTAATTTTTGTTGAAGCTCTCAATTTTTTTTCATAAGTTTCTCTTAAAGAATATTTTTCTTGGCTTATATTGTTCAATAATTGCACATTCTTCATATATTTCTCCTTGTTCTAAGTTACCTTCATTTCAAGGTATTCCTTTGTAGATTTCAGTTGATATGTAGAATTGGTCAATTCACTAGTGAATTGTTGTACTTTATCCTCCAGCTTTTTTTCCCTCTATTGTTCTTGATTTTCAATAGACATAAGTGGTATTTCCTCATGTGTGGGCCTTTGTGATTGCTACTAGAAATCAAAATTTTGGTATTTCAAATTTTGTATCTCTAAGTCACATCCCAAATGTTGTGCTTTTCGGTCACTCATGATATTGTTGTGTAGCTCTGTAATTGATTTTTCTTTCTAATCTACCTTCTTCTTCAAGGATTCAACAAGCAATGGTGAGGCATACAAATCAATCACATAATTCATGGTTGAGATAGTGTCCTCTAAAGCCTTCACTCAAGCTTTTAGTTGGGATTTCTCCAAGTGAAATGAAAGCATTTGTTTTACTCTTGTATCCTAACTTGTACCTTTACCCTTACCCTTACCCTTACCTTATCCCCGCTCTCAGTACCACCTTCTTTACTACGTCAATATTTTTCTTTTTCAAGTTCTTTAACTGTGTGTTCTGCATAGATAATTTCAATATATCTCTCTTTCAACTTATTATCTTTCCTATTACAAGTTTTCTCCAACGTAGTCATGTTTTTCTTGTATTCTTCAACCTATGATTCATTCTTTTATTGGTCCTCTTTAGATTTATTTGCAAATTTAGCTTTTAAATATTCAATAAATTTATCTTTTTCATTCAATATCCTAAACAATTTAACCTCAAAAGTATCTAAAGTTTCCAATGGAGGTATATTGAGAACCTCTGGTCTTCTTCTCAACTCCTCTTCAAGGTCACTAATTTTTTCAGCAGATGTAGCTTGAACTTCTTTGAAATTTGATTGTAGTGAATCTATCTGCCTCATACATTCATCTCTCAATATGGATACATGATTAAGAAATTCATCAATAAATTTATCCTTGAAGTTTATATATTTCATTTTTTTTGTGTTTGTTGCACAATTTTTTATTTCAGCACTGTAATCTTCTTCATGCATTCAACAATATCCTTCTCATTTAGTACTTACTTTTCCTTCCAATTGTATATAGAGGAAGAATCCTCCATTAGAACTTTTTTGTAATGGATCATTGTATCATATGCTAAGAAAACAAATATTTACCGAAACTGTATATTGGACTCTTCACATTTAAACTTAGAGATGTAGATGTTGAATTACCCATAAAAGGGAAATTATATTGAAGTGCCAATTGTTTAGAAGGAATTTGTCTATTATAGAAAAATCATCATTGCATGTTTCCATATAATGGTCCATCCCTTCGTTCTCTTCATCTTCATCCATACATACATGTAAGTTGTAATATTCCAAAATGGAAAATACATGAATATAGAACATATGCACAATTCCAACTACGGTAAAATAAGAATTAAACATGTAGAACTGGAAAAATGTCGTAATACATCAAAACATCATACATATGGGTAGAAAAAAAATGAACCATATCATTAAGGATCAACAGCAAGGTAAGTACATAGTGCTCCAAAAGGAATGCACTAAAGCCGCAAGATGGCTGAAATACACCAAGGAAAACTAGCACTGGAAATGTTGTGCTACTACTGTTGTTGTTGCTGGAAACTACTGTTAATGTGAGGAAGAACCATGTGCGGAAGGTTGTTGCAGTGCTCATAAAGATTAGGGATTTTAACCACGAACTCTACTCAAAAAACCCAGCAAAACCCAGAAATGGTTTGGCTAGATTTTAAATTTGGATTTTTGGCACTTTTTAGGTGGCACACTGCACCCTGTTGGTTGAGTTACGCACTCCTTGGAGACAACTGCTGATATGGGGCTGAAATAATGATCTATCATCTGCAATAGCACCCAATCAACTCACTAACTAAAGGGTTGATCCCTTCTCCTGATCTCCAAGATAAAATCTTGAGATCTAGCTCCTCCATTATGTGCTCAAGTTGCAGCTGCAAACTGCACAACTACTGGACTAGATTGCGATGTCAAGGAGGTTGGAGTTGTAGCCTACTACTGGATGATGAAATAATTCTCACAGCTCATGTAAATGATCTCTCCAAAGTGAGGGAAAGACCCCTCACAGGATTCTAATATGAAATACTTGGAACTTCCTTCCTCCCTTAGATCTGCCTAGCTGGACTACACAACTCTTGAAGGCATTGTTGTTGCATGGAGGTGTAATATGATGGCCTGATGTCGGATATCACAATTCTGCTCCTAGAAGACTGAAATGGAAGCTCAAGTTGAAAGGATGAATCCTCCACCAGTTTCCTAGCTGAAATGCTAGAAACTACCTTCCTCCTCTCAAACCCTAAGACGGGAATGTGTAATTCCTAAAGTTGTATATGCAGAAGAGAGGGGTTGAATGTGGCACAAATGTCGGATGATGAATATATTCTCAAAATAACCTTACCAGAGTAGGCACTCGAAGTCCCCTGTGGGTAAGGGTGGGATTCCCGCTCTGGAACACCTGTGTGCTAAACAGCACAGTAGACTTAGCTAAAAAGCTGAAGTGTGCAAAGAATGTCAAATGAAAACACAATATCAAATTCTAGACTACTCTCTATGGCCTCCCTCACCCTCCTTTTATGTTTTGTGAGCCTCCCCTAGCCTTGACCCACCTCATTAATGCTCTACATGTGGCCAATAGTCTCCATGAATACTGTGTTATCTCCCCATGGTCTCCATCATTTCTGCATTTCTCTCCACTCCCTCCATCATGTGTGCATTTAATGCACCACTTCCTCCATCACTTCATCATTATTTCCCTATGATCTTACTTTTATTCCTCCACTATCTCCACCATCTTCCTCACTATTTATCATGATCTCCACTCTTCCTTCATTAAATAGCTACTCCACTAATTCATAATGCTGCTCCACTACTTAACTAACCCACATTCACACAACAAAAGTGGATTTTATTCATTTATGGGGTTTATGGGTCCCTCCACCCTTTTATTTACTTAACTATTTAAGAAAAGTAAGAACTCTAATATTCCAATTGACTGATGGAAAATTTGGAATATTACAGTCCTCCCCGCCAAAATGTTGCTTGTCCTCAAGAAACTGCAAAATTTAATGTTGCAGAAATCCATCTCCTTCCCAAGTGGCATCCTCATATGGAAGGTATCCCCATCTGCTCCAATGTGTTATGAATTCCCAGCTCCGTAGTTTCCTCTATAGAATTTCTAGAATGCCTCCAACTATGTATTTAGATGCCTCTCCTCATCAATGAGTCCCCAAGTGGCAACCATCGGGTGTCCCAGAGCCTCTTCTCTGCATGAGATATATGAAGTGAAGTGGTTCCTTCCCCAAGTGAAAAGTCCCAACTCATGAACTATCTTGCCAACCCATTCTACATGGATTATGATGTATATCTCCATGCTCCCATCATTGGCCATGTTGGCCCTATTTGATCCAATCATCATCTCAACACTGTGAAAAATAGGAAATAGAGATATATGGGTGGACATGTAAAATGTCGAACCATACTCTCCCAATAGAAACCACCGCAGCAATGCCTCTTGCTACCATATCACACCATCCTCATACCATGTATGGTGGCCATACTCTCCTAACAAAATCCAATGCAGTAAGACCTCCTGTTGCCATCCTACATCATCATCATGCAAGGTATGGGAGAAGGTCAGCCCATACTCTCCCAAGAGTAACTAAAGTAGCAATGAGTCTTGCTGCCACCTCACATCATCATAATGCAAATCATGGAGCAACAATATACTGATTGACATGTAGAATGTCACATTAGAACAACATAGCCAATATTTCTGCTGCCACATCATGTGAGTTCCATGTAATGTCCCAAACAATATACATCCATTGACATGTGATATGTCGTGTGATGGCCAAACTCTCTCAACATTAAGTAGCGCAGCCATGCCTGTTGATGCTGCATCACACCAATACTATGCAAGGCATGGATCATAAAAATGTGAAATGTTGGGTAGTAACCATACTCACCCAAAAGAAACCAGCGCAGTCATGCTTCTTTATGCCTCATGTCATAGATCTGCAAGTAGCCTTTCAACCACTTTCTCATCATGCTCACCCATCCATCCAACTATGGGTGATGACTCATATCATGCTCTAGCTTGGTATCCACGCAATGGAGAATACCATCCTCCCCAATCTGATGATAATTTTTGCACTCCATGATATGTTGAAGTGCATCCTCTTTGAGGTTTCTCCATGAGAACCTCTCATCGATGACCCGGTAGAACCCGTAAGATTTTGAATATGTTGTAGGTGGAAACTTCTCTTTGAGCTATGAGATTCTCATCAAGACAACTTCATCTTGATAATGGAAAATGTTATCCATCATAAGATGTCTACCAACTATCATCTGCCCATCCAATGATTCATGAGTGAAGTGGTCATCGTAATGCTCCAAGAATATTTGGACCCCCAACTCATCACTGCTCCTCAATGACAGTGTTTTTGATCTCCATGATGATGCATCCATTGTCTCATGGCAAGACACAGTGCTGAACACATAGCCTGGCATTGTATTGATTAGGACTATGCTCATCCCATCCTCTAAAACTCTTCAACACAAAGTGTGTGTGTAGCTCAATACTGAGCAATTGGGATGGCTATACATCTCTTCCTTGAACAAGTCAAGGGTCCTCTGCGCAGTGATAGTTTGTTGCTCCAAATCAGTAAGGTTCTCTAACCATTGGTTATGAAATTTCCCTGATGGCATGATCCCACAAATCTAAAACTGGGGTGCTAAAATAACATGGGATGAAAATGTTTTCAAATCTTGGATCAGCTGAAACTTGGAAACATCTTATAAAGCTACAATATTTCCTCCAACCGATGCAATAGCTTATCCAACTACTGGTGATGGTGATGGTTGATCCTCTACTATTGCACCAACGTTGGTATCTACCTCCTCCTCCTCATGCATCTTCTAAATCATGCATGGGACTCTCAATGTTAAGTGCTCCTTCATCTTATGCAAGTAATTCTGTAGCTGGTGGTGGTGTAAGTTCCTCCTCTTCTGGAGTAATAGTGTTGACATCCTCCCTTTGTTCTTCATGTGTTATCTCATCAGTTTTGGGAAATGTCTCTATGGAAAGTACCTATAGTTTCCTTCTATAAAACTTCTTAATCATCCTTTGAGTGAAGTCTTCATAAGTAGTCATCCTTGCATGTTTTATATGGCTGAACCACCAATCCTTTTCTCCACCCTCAAGGTACGGTGCTGCAATCTCAAAAGCCTCTCTTTCCGCTACTTGGAATAGCTAGAAGAAATGATCTAACTCCTTCATCCAAGCTTTATTGTGCTTGTGGATGATCCATCGAATGTAGGCAAAAAGAATTTATTATGTATATACCTTCTTCTTCTATTGTTGTTGTGGGATCTCCAGTTTTCTTTGATTTGGATAAACTGCTGTAGAGTTAGATTCTCCTTGAATGCTCTTGATTGAGATTTGTACTCTACAATATAATTACTCGGAGTCTCATGCTCTAAGTATCCCCCATCTCTATGCCATTCATCTCCATCTGCAAGGAAAGGGAACATAGAAAAGTGTTGTGGTGCTCTTTGCATTTCCAGTTGTTTATGTTGCTGATAGGAAGTTCCTGGACCTTCCTCATTATGAAACCTTTTTGAGGTTTCTCTTTGCCTTCCCCTTCTCATTTCTTTAGTCTCTGTGGAGGTATCCTGCATAGATCTAAAGAGAAGTGTGGAAAAAATTAATCCTTCTGCCATTGAAGACTTCTTCTTTTTCTGCTTCTTCTTCTTATTCTTCTGATGTCATTAAGTGCCCACAAGCTAAGTCAAATATCATGCTCTGATACCACTGTAATATTCAAAAATGGAAAAGACGGGAATATAGAACGTATACACAATTCCAACTATGGTAAAATAAAAATTAAACATGTAGAACTGGAAAATGGTCGAAATACATCAAAACATCATACATATGGGCAGAAAATATTTGAACCATATCATTAAGGATCAATAGCAAGGTAATTACATAGTGCTCCAAAAGGAATGCACTCAAGCCACAAAATGGTTGAAATACACTAAGGAAAACTAGCACTGGAAATGTTGTGTTGCTATTGTTGTTGCTACTGGAAACTACTGCTACTGTGAAGAAGAATGATGTGTGGGAGGCTACTAGAGTGCTTAGAAAAATCTGGTATTTTAACCATGGACTCTACTCAAAAAACCCAGAACAACCCAGAAATGCTTTGGCCGGATTTTAACTTTGGATTTTCGGCCCTTTTTGGGTGGCACACTACACCCCTGTTGGCTGAGTTACGCACGCCTTGGAGACAACTGCTGATATGGGGCTGAAATAATGATCTATCTACTTCAATAGCACCCACTCAGCTCACTAATCGAAAGGCTAATCCCTTCTCCTGATCTTCAAGCTAGAAGCTTGAGATCTAGCTCCTCCTTTCTTTACTCAAGTTGCAGTTGCAAACTGCACAACTGCTGGACTAGATTGCGCTATCAAGGAGGCTGGAGTTGTAGCCTGATGCTGGATGATGAAATAATTCTCACAGCTCATGTAAATTCCAAAGTGAGGGAAAGTCCCCTCACAGGATTCCAAGATGAAATACTTGGAACTTCCTTCCTCCCTTAGATCTATCTGGCTGAACTGTGCAATTCATGAAGGAACTGTTATTTCATGGAGGTGTAATATGATGGCTTGATGCTGAATATCACAATGTTGATCCTGTAATATTAAAATGGAAGCTCAAGGTGAAAGGATGAATCCTCCATCGGTTTCTTAGCTGAAATGCAGAAACTACCTTCCTCCTCTCAAACCCTAAGACAGGAATGTGTAATTCATGAAGTTGTATATGCAGAAGAGAGGGGTTGAATGTGGCATCAATTCTGGATGATGAATATCTGCTCAAAATAATCTTCTCGGAGTAGGCACTCGAATTCCCCCGTGGGTAAGGGTGGGATTCCCACTCGGGAACACCCGTGTGCTAAATAGCACAGCAGACTTAGCTAAATAGCTGAAGCATGCAAAAAATGTCAAACGACAACACAATATCAAATTCTATATTGCTATCTATGGCTGCCCTCACCATATTTTTATGCTTTGTGAGCCTCTGCTAGCCTTGGCCCACCTCATTACTGTGATGCACATGTGGCCACTAGTCTCCATGAAGACTGCGTTGTCTCCCCATGATCTCCATCATTTCTGCATTTACTATCCACTCCCTGCATCATGTGTGAATTTAATGCGCCATTTCTTCCATCACTACATCATTATTTCCCTATGATATTACTTTTATTCCTCCACTATCTCCACCATCTTCCTCATTATTTCTCATGATCTCCACTCTTCCTTCATTAAATAGCTACTCCACTACTCCATAATGTTTCTCCACTACCTAACTAACCCACATTCACACAAAAAAAGTGGATTTTATTCATATATGGGGTTTATGGGTCCCTCCACCCTTTTATTTACTTAACTAATTAAGAAAAGTAAGAACTCTAATATTCCAATTGACTGATGGAAATTTTGGAATATTACATAAGTCTAGTACAACACTAGCAATTATATCTTCAGCATGGAAAAATGTATCAAAAAAAATTTCCACACCTTCAAATGGATTTTGTTTAAGTTCTTCCTCAATGGTTTTATTTGGTTTTGATATCTTAATGTAAGTTTTAAGGGGCCTGGTTTGAACACCAAGCCGATACAAATCAATAATTTTCTTCAATGTTCCTGGGAAACTGAACTTAACCTTCTTAATTTTACTTTCTTGCGAGGCATAATGTAATTTTTTAACCAACATATGAGGGACATTTATGGCCCTACCTTCAACCCAATGAATAACTAGCTTCATGCATTCACCAGAAATATCAAGCTTGTGATGATTCATAAAAATCCTAAGGACAACTTGAATCAAGGATTTGTATACTCCTTGGGGAACATCTTTCATTTTTAATCCATTCCTTGGAACAAATACTTTTTTCCCACATATTTTAATTTTCATTTCAATCTTTTCTAGCTTAGGGGTTTTCTTGGAGTTAAATATTGTTCCCCCTTTGCATGGAATTTTTGTAACTCTTGCAACCAAATCAAGGTCCATGTAAATCCTTTGCCCAAATATTTTCAATCCCATGGCTTTGTCATCATAATTTTCTACGGCCTCATCTCTCTCATCATTTTGGAAATTGAACTATCTAAATATAAAATTATAAACCTTTGCTCTTCTCAAGATATCTAGCATAACTGGTGGACAATTGTTTGTATCTCTCCATGTATCAGGACCCTGTTTTAAAAAAATATTGTGAACTTCTCCTGGGAATGTCATGTGTCAATTGTTTGCGGGGAAGAGGACACCCCTATTTCAATTGAGGCCATATTTTTGTCTGGGTTCAAGGCACATTATTTGAATGTGTGTTGAATGCAAGAATGCATGCTAAATACATTGTGATGAATGCATGTTGAATGCAAGAATGCACTCTCAAAAAACCATGAGGAATGCACACACAAAATAGTTTATTTTAACTCATTGTTTATTTTTCTATAAATAAAGTTTATAAAGAAAAGAAAATTTTATTAAGTTATTAAAAAAATTTTGTAAGGTGCTTTAACTTTGCTCCTTTACTCATATTTTTTCTCAAGCACAGAATTAAAATTAATTTTTTATTTTTTTTTGCCACTGGGAAAATCCAAGCAGATCTACCCGTCAGCCAAACAAGCAAGGCCTAACCCCAAGGGCATCGAAGAGATTTAACCCCGTGACCTCCCAACTGGAAAGGTACTTAAGCAACGGGGCCTTGACCAACTGAGCTAACCCTTGGGGCTTAAAATTAAAATTTATTATTTATATATAAGATACAATTTACTAAAAATAACACTTTTAAAAATAGGGCTACAAGATTTTGATGACGTGTAAGATGGTCATCACTTCTTTCTCGCAGGTATAATTTACCAAATTTCCATCATGCAACTGCTTATTGATAAATGATATTAAATTTCCTTATTTCATTAAAGTGGCACCCAAACCTTTCTATAGTAAATTTCTTAACTAGGTCACTTGGCCTGATCTTAAACTTAAAACCCTAAAAAACATGTACAATATATAAAAACGATAAAATAGACGTTGCAAACCCTAGGTGATATCTTTGTATCTATGCTTCAACAACATTTAAATCTAATTACTACTAAAATAAGGTCATCCACCCTTACTTATATGGTTTTAACCAAGAAACTACAAGTTTCAACTATTAAAATTCAAATTTGATTTTTCTTAGTCCATCCCTTATTCCCAAACTTTCTTGTTGTGCATTTATTTGAGGCATAGAAACACTTCCTTTTACCCTATGAAATCCAAGCAATTTGGAGTATTCTCGAACAACATAAATACAGATATATATATATATGAGAAATATTAAAAATATTTCATTGTATTAATTTTAGCTATGAGTAAAAAAATACTCTCGAGGTTGAATCATTCAATTTGGCCTTGAAATGAAGGTTGTGTGAATTTTTGTGAAGCAAGCCAAAATTACCTTACTTCACTAAAATTCATGCCCAAACTCCATTTCTTGGTCAATTTTATTGATTCAATTTGTATACTATTTAATTAATAATTCTACACACTAATTTGCTTCCAGTAAGTTTATGTTGTTCAAAAGTTGTTGATACTTTTGGGGTGACACTGTGAACTATGATTGCTGCAGTGCTTTCATTTACATTAACTTTGACCTTCAAACCACTAAGTTAGAAAAAATTAAGTATATTAATTTTAAATGTGAGTAAAAAAATTCTCTCCAAGTTGAATCATTCAATTTGGCCTTGAAATTAAGGTTGGGATGCATTTTTGTGAAGCAGGCAAAAATTGTCTTGCTTCACTAAAATGCATGTCGAGGCTTCATTTATTGGCCAAAATTATTTATTCAAATTGTAAATTGTTTATTTAATTATTTTACGCACTTTTAAATTATTATATCTTTACTTTGAGCTTAAATATTTATACTTCAAATTTCATACAACATTCAAGTTTTGCTTCGACTTGCCTTATGTGAAAAATGTATATAAGTGGGAAACACAATTATGTAGGATATTTGTGAGACATCATGTAAGGTTATATCCTAAGGTTATGTATTATCCAATCAGGTCCCATTTAAAATTTAATTCCCAAGAGTGTAATTTATTTGGCTCGGGAGTGCATATTTGGTCTGACTTGAACATTGGCATATATGATGAATTGTTACATTGGTTGACTTGGAGTTTAGTGAGTAAGATTTATTTTAGGATAACGAGCATGATATGTTGTATAAAATGTTTGTATCTTTTGGATAGAATGATAATTATTGTACTTCTAATTAATTACAAGCCTTGGTGTGCATTTATTTGAGGCACACAATCCATGCCTTTTACCTTATAAAATCAATTGAATTTGGAGTATTTATGCACATCAGAAATTTAGCGTGGATGAGTTATTGTCCACCCAAATTTAATGAGGATGTACTCATTTCAAATGTCTCTTAGGTCATGTATAAATAGGAAGAGACTTATAATTTGTAAATCGTAACACACTTGTGACAAGAGGAAGAAGTTCCTTATATTTTACCTTTTGAATTTTTTTGTTTGGAATTCTATTAATATTAAGGAAAATTAGAACTGTTGTGGAATTAATGCTCATGGTGATGAAATTTATTGGTTAATGAGGTACTATGTGTTTTTCCAAGATCTGTTTAAGTTTTCATCTTTTAATATTTGTTTAACATTGAAATGTTACATATTTTCTTGAGGCTATATCATGGCATGTTAGCACCTGGGGGGATATTAAACATTGAATGCTAGTAAAAAGGCCTTAGTTGATAGTAAATCTCGTAAGTTCCTTCATTCTCTTAAACCCTAAAATTCTAGTCACCATTTTCATGTGTGTTGGGATTTCCCTTAGCAATATTTAAACCCAATTAATACTAAAATAAGGTCATTCATCCTTACTTACAAGGTTTTAACCAAGAAATGCAAGTTTCAACTATTAAAATTCAAATTTGGTTTTTCTTGGTCCATCCCCTTGTTCCCAAACATTCTTGGCGTGCATTTATTTGAGGCACACAAACCCTACCTATGAAATCCATGCAATTTGGAGTATTATTGAACAAAAAAAATATAAGTGTAAAAAAATAAAAATAATTAATTGTATTAATGTTACCTATGAGTAAAAAAATACTCTCCAAGTTGAATCATTCAAGCTTCCCTTGAAATGGAGGCTAGGCGTGCATTTTTTTGAAGCGGGCCAAAATTGCCTTGCTTCACTAAAATGCACGCCTAGGATTCATTTCTTGGCCAATTTGATTGATTCAAATTGTATATTATTTAATTATTAATTTTACACACTAATTTTCTTCTAGTAAGTTCATGTTGTTCACAAAGTGTTGACACTTTTGGGGAGACAGTGTGAACTACGATTTCTCCAACACTTTAATTTACATTAACTTCGACCTTCATATCACTAAATTATAAAACTTTAATGGCATTAATTTTAGTTATGAGTAAAAAAATTCTCTCGGAATTGAATCATTCAATTTGGCCTTGAAATGAAGGTTGGGCATGCATTTTTGTGAAGCAAGCCAAATTTGTCTTGCTTCACTAAAATGCATGCCCAAACTTCATTTACTAGTCAATATTATTGATTCACATTGAATATTGTTTATTTAATTATTTTACACGCTTTTACATTGTTATATATTTACTTTGAGCTTAAATATTTATACTTTAGATTTCACACAACATTCTAAGTTTTTCTTGGACTTGCCTTATGTGAAAGTTATGTATAAGTTGGAAACATAGTTATGTAGGATATTTGTCAGATGTGATGCAAGATTTTATCCTAAGGTTAAGAATTGTTCAATCATGCCCCATTTAAAATTTCATTACGAAGAGTGTAATTGTTTTGGCATGGGAATTCGTATTTTTTCCAACTGTGATCATTGGCAGATATGATCAATTGTTATTCCGGCAAACTTGGATTTCAGTGTATAACAGTTCCTTTATAAAAATGACTATGATACGTTGCATAAAATGGTTTTATATTTAGGTTGGAATGATCATCATCACACAATCAATTAAGTACAAGTTTTGATGTTCATTTATTTGAGTCATACAAACCTTGACTTTAACCCTACGAAATCAATGTAATTTGGCATATTCTTACACAATAGAAATTTATATATGAAAAAAATAATGTTAATTATGAGTTAAAAAATACTCTCCAATATGAATCATTCAATTTGGCATTGTAATGAAGGCTAGGCATGCATTTTTTTTAAGTAGACCAAAATTGCATTGCTTCACTAAAATGCACCCCAAGGCTTCATTTATCGGCCAATCTGATTGATTCAAATTGAAGACTATTTATTTAATTATTTTACACACTTTTGAATTATTATATTTTTAATTTGATCCTTAAATAATTATGCTTCAGATTCCATACAACATTCCAATTTTTGCTTCAACTTGCATTATGTTAAAGTTGTGTATAGGTTTTGCTTCATCTTGCATTGTTATTTGTCAGACCTGATGCAAGGCAAGGTTAGGTATTGTATAGTTATGTGGAATTTATGGATGGTATTGCACTCCCAAAAAGCTCAATCAACTCTCTGATATATTAGATTTTAGAAGTGAAAAGGGCTGGAAGACTTTTAAATACCTTGGTATTCCAATATCTCTGAAAGATACCACTACTAAAGATTGGCATAACATAGTTTCAAAAATTGAAAAGAAAATAATTTCTTGGGGCGCTAGTTGGCTAAATCTGGTTGGTATAGTGGTCTTGATAAAATCCACCATGTCTGCTTTGTATATATTCTAGTTCTCAATCCTCTTTTCCCCTAATGGAATCTTTGATCATATTAGTAGGTGTATTTGAATGTTTCTGTGGAAAGGTGGAAAAAATGAAAAAAAATAAATTGAACTTACTTAATTGGAGCATGATTAAAAGCTCAAAAGAGAAAGGGGATCTAGGTTTAAAGGACCCTATTTTCATCCAATTATCTTTAGGGGGAAACCTATTCTGGAGATTATTAAAAAACCCTCTAAAGGTTCGTCCTAAGTTCTACAAAGAAATATCTTCGTTTCCTTAGAGAGATTCTTCAACTTTACATCAATACCACAAGATGGCTTCCACAAGTGCTAAGATCTTGTTCACAAAATATTCCAACAAGATCACAAACGCAAGGTTGATCCTCTCACTATACCACATAATATATCAGATATCAAACCAATATATATGCCACATATCTCAGAGAAATAGATCATATCTCAAACAAATATATATGCCACAAATATTAGAGAAATAGATCAGATATCGAACCAATATGTATTCCATAGATATCATAGCAATAAATCATATCTCGAACCAAGATATATGCCACAGATCTCAGAGAAATAGATCAAATCTCAAACCAATATATTATATGCCACAGATCTCATACTTCAGATCATAAGTACTATGAGTATATCTCGAACCTTTAACTTCGTATCATATGTATACTAAGAATATATCTGATAATTGATTTCAAATCATAAATTTATTGAGCAGATCTTATGAATCTATGACCACTTCACATAGAAGAGAAGATAAGTAATGTATGTGTGTTTGAATTGCATCACAAGGAGATAAAATTAACCTCTCTATATAGCCATCATGTGTTTTGAAAGAGAGAATTTCAAGTCAATATTTTACAAGAAATGAGGAAGAAAAATACGACGTTAAATAGGAAGCTAAAGTGGACACTAAATACAATTCCATAACAAGGAGAAAAATAGGACGTTAAACAAGAAGCTAAAAAGAAAACTAAAGTGGCCGCTAAAAACAATTCCATAACTAGGAGCAAAAATAGGATGTTGCAAAAGAATTTATACATGAAACTACATTAGGAGCTAAAGAATAGGTTAAACTAGGTGTTTACGTCGGCGCTAAATTCAACAATATTTAGCACCAACTGGCTATGATTGGAAAAAAAAATGCCAAAAAATAGCGCCATCCTAATAAATAGCACCAATATTTTCAAATAGGTGGATAAAAATACACTAAAACATGTAATGGAAGCAAAAAAGGGAGATAAAGAGGAATTTAATCACAGGTATTTGTTGTAATGTTTCAACCTTTGGATTCTGTCAATATTGTATCCACTGGATTAGACATTTGGTTTACTTACCTTTATTTTGGTCTTAATCAATGGGTATCCTTCATCCCCTTTCAACCCTTCTTGAGGCATTAGACATGAATATACTTTATCACCTTTCTTTTTCATCATAATGGTTTAAAGCATAGGAAGAAGTTTATATCAACCAATTGTTAATGGCATTATGAAAGGCCTTTGCAACTTAATTTAGATGTATCTTTTATCTGGCCTAATATTTGTGGATAAAACTTTCATATTGAGCTACCCCTCCTCCTCCTCTAAATATTCCACACTTAAGTCCATCCTTGATACCATTTTTTCCTCTGTTACAATTATGAACCAAAAAAAATCACTCATGTTTTTTCTTCGACACCCATTTGATTACTCAATGTAATATTGTAAGAATCTTGGGATTCTAAAAATCATCACTTCCTTTGAAGTAATTAGGGGATCCCTCATTCTAAATGCTTCAAAAAAACATATGTTGGGAGTGTTAGTACCCTTTAAATTATAGGATCTCAAGGTGACTGGATACTTCATATTTCTTGCAAAATTTTTCATTATTGAAAGGCTTTTCAAAATTCAAATGATTTCAAATAAAAGGGAAAAAATGGAAAAGAAAAAAAGAGGGTATAGAATAAAGAAAAAAGGGTATAAAAAGAGAAAAAATTGAAAAAAAGAAAGAAAGCCCCAAAAGAGAAATAAATTGAAATTGTTGCAAATTAAAATGCCACTACTCATTAGATAGGTCTCTCTAATCATATAGTTTAATCATGATTGGAAAGTGTTTCAATTTCTGTTGATAGGTTAGAGAATAAAGATTTTCCAAACTGTTTAATCTTGGCCTATCAATAGATAGGTAGAAAATGAGATTGGCACAACAGTTTAAGTTGAGCCGATGGCTGAAAATAAGGTTAGGTGTTAGTTTAGAAATTCAAAAGAAAAATATGTAAGGGTCTGCTAGTCCAAATGCACCTTGAAAAGAGGAGAAAATGTTAGGATAATAGCTTTGGGTAGGTAGACAGGTTGAAGAGGAAGAATGGAAAGCCAATGTGAAGATGATTCCACCAAGATATAGCGTCCTAGCTTCATTTTTCCTTGTTGTGAGAAGAAGGCTAAGACGGAGATATTTGGTTGCAGAAAAGATGGGAAATGCATGTTTTAAAGGTTGGGTTCAATTCCATCCAGGCATACCTTAAGCCGAATCTAATTCTAAGTCCCGACGATAATTTCATTGTATGCCCAAACTCCCAAACCCACATTGTGCACTTATCCTAAGTCCTCCCCATCCCGACGCTCATCCCTGAACTCGGGCACACAGTCCCATCACCCCGTCACATCGAGCGCTAAACACCACCCACCTTACCCTCCATCTCTGCCCATCGCCCCACGATCAACGACTCTAGCTCCTTTTCGTTCCCCCCTCAGCCTTTGGACATTAACAAAGGTGGGGGGGTCCGAAATGGGTGGTATCCATTACCGCCCACTCCTCCACATGACACACTCACACAATTTCGTACCCCCCCACTCTATTATCTCTTACCACCTGTGAACCCCTCCAAAAAAAAAATTCTGCCGCAAATCAAACCACTGCAGCCCTGTGACCGTTGCCAATCCTGCCGCACCACATCCTCCGTCATGTCTCCTCCCCATCCTATCACATACTTTCCCTCCAACAGCCCGTTGTGCCATGAATGGTCGGGCCATTATCCAACAGACCTACGCCAACTCAAGGGCTACCCTCCAACCACATGTTAAAGCCCAATTTCACCGCTGCGCCAAATTTTTCGTTGTTGACACTGTCGGATTGTTACAGTTTTGATAGTTGTAGATAAATACAGAAGAAAGCATAAACTAGCCACTATGGCCGAAGGGTAAATTGCACATCAAAGATTAAATAATCAACGCTCTGTAAGCCTGATTATAGTTCTCATTTTAGCTAATTTAATTATGATCCCGATCCCCTTCGGTCTTACCCATTCCCAAATACCAATTCCTATCATTTCCCCCTTCTCTATTCCCCTTCTCTTGCAGCCCTTTCTCCATTGCGGGTGACACAGAGAGTGAAAAAAGCAAATCATTCCTCCCAAGGTAGACCAACAAACTTTCAATCCCATGGTCTACCCTCAAGTAGACTTAGACCATATTCCCCTAGCTGACAGTGACTACAAGATCCATGAGATAGAGTCAAACCTCGACCTATTTGATGTCTACCATTGGCTCGAGGATAAGCTCCTTGACAAAGCAAATGATATCAGCATGTGGGAGACCAAGCTTCGACATTACATCTTTCCTAGAACCCATAGCTGCCTTGAGCTAATCATAAAATTTCAATCTTGCAATGACATTAAACAAAGGGCCATAGTGAACTCTGTAGGAGAGATTTTTTTTTACGTAAATGCCCCATCCATTTAAGAGATGTTGCAGGCCCCCATTGTTGAGAACATTGTCTCGTTTTCATATAAGGCCCTTATAGGATTATACCGAGGATTATATTTTTCCAGAAGGTCCAAAACCTTGTATATTTTCATGACTACCAATGCACCAATGCCTACCACAAATATCCCATATCCATCATCCACCTTCTCAAAGAGGACCAAGCACATTCTCACTGCCCTATCTTATTTTTTAGGTTATCATAATGATCAGTGGGTAGATGAAACCATAATTGGTTTCTTGTTTATCCTATCTGTAGATGCCAAGCCCACTGTTATGTTAAACTATGCTCAGTTCCTTGCTAATGCAATCCATGATCAGTTCTTGAAATTTCAGACAGAAGGGGTATTCAAATACATCTCTGTTTTGGTGTACATGTTTGCCTGTTTTCAATCCAGCAAGTTCAAATTTGACATGATAAAGAAAGATGAAGACTCGCAATCCCAATCTGTAATTTTCTGGACAAATTTACTGAGGAAGGAGCAGAAAGACTATACCTGCAAGAGCTTTGTAGACATATTTTTTCATCCAGTAGTCAGTGCACTCAACAACACCATAGAGCCCAGGGTTAGTGAGGAAATCAAGAAAGTGATGCAGTTGACAAAACAGATCAGGACATCAAACTGGTATCTCTACTAAAACTACAGAGAGATCAGGGTTTATGGCAGTGAATTGGCCCCCTAAAAACTACCCAAATACCTCTCCATGAGGATATTTTCCATTGATTATATCAGAAAATTGATAGATGTTGATGAGGTGCACTTTGTTTCGGCCAAGAAGAAGTCACAATTCATGATCAAATCCCAAATTGGCCCATTCATCTGCAACAGCAGGGCAGCCAAGGAGGAGATAGATAAAATGTTAAAGGAGATTAATTTCACACATATTTTCACTTGTTCCTATGATCCAATGGGGATAATCTACAAAAATAAGGTGGAAAACAAGTCCACACCCTACATTCATACCCACAAACTAGAGATAGATAATTACATGAACCAAGAAGAATGGGTGGCAGAAACACTCCAGGAGGCTGAAGAGAAGTTTATCTCTACTTCAAGAATCCAAACGCCAACCCCACAAGAGAGGAAAGTTGCAGGAGTTCAAGAGGACAAGGGAAAGGACCCTGAAAAGGAGATACTGAGAAAGAGGGCTAGGGAGGATCAAACAGACATGGACTTTGATTCCTCCACTAACGAGTTCAAAATAAAAAATAGTAAGAGAACCAGGATCATCATGGGCCTCGATGAGGGCAGTGAGAAGAACCAACAAACTATCATCACAATTGGGGACTCACCAATTTCATCTCTAGTAGGTGGCAAAACTATCTTCTCCACGTCCTCTGCCACTGTGCCATTCCAACAGCAGAATGTGAAGACTCCAACATCTACTTCCACTGTAAAACAAAAGGCGGAAGACATCTATGAAACATTCAGGGAGATCAAAAGAAGAAATGAGGTCCTCAAGACCAAAACCTACAATCAGTTTTGGAAACAAACAGGCAGCTCCCAGAGTAGACTCCTATCAGCCTTTGACTCTGAGAATGGAAGAACGAGGATGGAATTCTTGGAGGCACAAATTCCTTAGCCCAAAGGTGCAGCAGACTATAAGAAGACCTCCTTTGAGTTTGAGGAAAAGAACATCCATCCAATAGACTAGATGGAGATGCACAAGAAAACTGGGGAAATGATCTCCTCCACCCTAACTAGCACAACCATGAGCCTCTCAAGACTGCAGGTGACTTTGTCCAACACATAGTCAAAATTAAAGGTGGAAAATATCTCCACCGTGGCCAAAGATTCAAGGATAGAATCTCTGGAGGATTTAGTGATGCAGCTTGGGTACAATCCATAAAAAATAACAGTGGCAGAAACCCTTGTGAAGAAGAAGAATACAGACATAGTTGCTTTGATGAGGTAGCTTAAGATGCCAGTGATAGAAGACCCTATGGCTAAGGAGATAGAAGCAACTGAAACACAGAAATCATAAATGTTGTAATTGATTATTGAAAAAACATAGGAGATCAAGAAAATGGAGAATGAGATGGATAAAATGATCAAAGAAAGGCAAAAATCTATAAGGGATGCAGTGAAAGGAACAGCAAAGGGAGCAGCTAAGGCCATGATCCCCCTACAAGTAGTTCCTCTCATAGTGATTCCAGCATCCACAACATCTACAAGTGCACTAGGGGAAAGCACTGAGCAAATATCCAAGGCAATGCATAACATGTCTTTATAGTCAACAGAGATTAAAAAGTTGTAGGATCAACTTAGTGACCTGCAATAGAAACTCAAAAGGAAATACATTTCCCATGCCACAGAGTTGAAGGTTAGCAAAACGTTAAATGAAATTTTGCAGAAGTCTCTTCAGGATTCCTCAATTGGCAGCATGATGGGAAGAGTGAAACAAATTATATGGTTGGATATAATTTAATTTGTAAACAATATATGGCCCTCAATCCATATAATTTTTTAACAGAGGGATCTAATTGATTTGGTGAAATTTTCCATCGAGAAAACAAATGAGGAACTTGGGGATAAGCCCCAAATTGCCAACAACATCATCAAGTTCTTGAATTGTAAAAGTAGTCATGAATTGGAGAAACTGGAAGTGGTTGATAGAACAACCTCTGTTCTTGAGGTTAAAAAGGTGTTGAACAAAATAGTCTGGTCACACAGCTAGAATAAAGATGCCATCAGCTGGAGATTGGGGTGAGTAGATTTCTCAACAGGATTGAGCCACTGAACAAAAGTGGTTTTCCTTCCTTATTTTTCATAAACGATAAGTTGATGCTTGACTATGTAAAAAGGCTCACAAAGATCTCAAAGGACACATCCAAGCTCACAAATCTGAAGAACACTATGACTGGGAAAGCATTTTATGAAGTCATCAGCAGTGATGTCTTCATACAGCATGAGGTTAAACACATTTTTCAGCTGAGACCAACGTTTTTGAAGTACACCGAGACTGATGAAGTCTACAGAAACCTTAATAGGACCAAGATTCCAACACCTGAGATTTGGGTGAATTTATGTAGACTCCATGAAGGATGACAACTCAGTTCATGATAAAGCAGGCAACATAGTGAATTGTCAATATCGACACATCCAGTGTATCAAATATGCCAGCACAAAAGACCGCCACAACACTAAGTAACGGCTTCACAAGGACGCCAGACATCTCTTGAGAGGGTCATTACAATGAAAGGATGCTCCTACAGCAAATTTTAACATCTGTTACAGAACATTCATAACACGTCCTTACGGGAGATGCATAGACCCTTTCTCAGTTACTCTTGTAGCAGTCGAACCGATTTCCCTTTTGATAACGGCAATCCAGTGCAAGTACTTTAAATATACGTTTTCATTCTTTAACAAGGGTTGGACCGTAGTTTTGTAAACATTTTCTTATTGCAAGTACGTGTAATTTTCGAGCTGGCGCATCAATAAAGAGATCATTCTGCAAGATTCATGTGTTGTAGTGACCTGGTGATGTCTTTTTTTTTCATGTTTAATGTCTTTCTGGTGTAATATTTTCATGCATACCATATGAAATCTAATTTTAAAAAGGAAGGTTAGAATAAGATTTACTGTTCAGAGTACCTTATTTCTGACTGTCTTTATAATTTCTATGTTTTCTTCTGATGTATGGTTTAAGAATTCTTAGTTTCTCTTAAGCTATTACTGAACTTACTTTTCTTCACCTCATAATCTCATTCATTATAAACATCAATATTCATAGCTAGCTTTCCTTGCTTATGCTCTGGGATTTTATGCACATAACCAACCCTTTAGACTCCATAGCCCAATGGAAACTTCTTGGAGAAGACCCCTTCTATCCAACCATGAACAATCAAACAAACAACCCTCACAATCAATTAAACTAGCCTAATACCAAAAAACTTAAACAAATCTAAATCATATAGAGAGATCCCTCTCTGAGTCTAGGATGGCTAGATCCTAGGCTTCAAGTGGTTTGATGTTGTGCTTTGTAGTTTAGCCTTTCAAATCTTATAAATTATAGAGTGATAACATATTGGCGACCATACTAGGGAAACAATAGTTGAAAATTTTCAATTTTCATTCGAAATAAGAAACCCCAGCTAAATTTCATTATATGATATAGATTTCTTTAAAATATTGGTTCCTTACAACCCTAAATAATCGATTGGTCCATGATTTTGGACTAAATTCTGGCTCCCAAAAGAATATCCATTAGATCCCATCTAGATCCAAATTCTCATCCTACTGTGGAAAATCTTGAGAATTTCTTGAGGCAAACACCTAGAACAGACAGTCCAACCAGTGACAGGATTCTTTACAGGTCTAGCTCCTTGCCGGGCAACTTTTTTACTTTGCAGGAAGTTCAATTCAATTTACAGTTTGAACAAGGTCTTTTCAAAACCAAATCTCAGAATTGGACTAATCTTACAGTTTTTGAACCCTCCATATTCCATACCACTAACCATCCACCTTCACCCACCGTTCATCTCCCTCCACCACCTCCACCTGTCATGGTAGCCAGGTACGCCCCATTGGTGCTATCAGTACCTTTACCTCCTATGCCCCAAGACTACCAGTCCAAGATTCCACTGTTTGACAACACTAACCCTATTACTGCACAACAACACATAGATAAAATTAATGATTGCTTTGACCTGCAAGAAATTGATGATGACAGTGTCAAGTTGAGGATGTTTGCCCAAAGTTTGGGCGGTGAAGTCGGGAAATGGTTTAAAGGTCTAACTGAAAATAGTATCCATGATCTCCCTGCTTTTCACCAGACATTTATTAATAGATGGGAGGTTAAGAAAAAACTACTGCAGATCTTATCAAAGTATGAAACCATCAAAATAGGTTCAACAACTTATACAAAACACTCCCTGCAAATATGAGACCACCCCAAGGGATAGTTCTACTTAAATTCTTGGATGGATTTGATCCAGACATGGCCTATCAGCTTAGGGAAAGAGACTCATCAACCTTAGAGGAAATGCAAAAAGATGCTATGAGTGTATGTTGTCCAGGTAGATCCCCTCTATGGACAGAGGCGATCCTTCTAGCCCTAGGGTGGGTCTAGCAACTACGAGAACATACTAACATCTACCTTCCTAGATTGTAAATGAAATTCATAGCAAGGAAGATGACCTACCTTGTCTTGATGCTATGTTGTTGTCTTCGATTGAAGCTTCTTGATGCATCGCTCTCCTCAAGCTCAATACACACTGCTACCAACGTTTGATTACCTATATAGACAATCAAGACACCACGGAAAGCGTAAAATCACGAAAAACATAAAACAATTACAACCTATCTAACTGATCAAGGAATGCCATAAATCTCATTATAAATTTAAACAAGAGTGGAAGATAAACATCAGATGCATTTTAGTATGATAAAGACAAGGGGATTTTACAACCAAGCCTTGATGTTGAGGCTCACCTTCGGTAGGTCCATATCCAAGCACGTTTGCAACACCCTCACACACAAAGGTCCAAGATCTCACTATGTTCCCAACACACAAAAACAATCACACTCTGCACAATTCTCCTGAAGTTATGATTGCTTCTTCTCTTTATGATTGATCTAACTTTCTAACTCAGACTAAGGCAGTAGAGATGAAAGAGGTCTCCTTATATAAAAATGGAGGAGGAGGTTATCGGCCTCAAATAATGGGAAAAGAGCTTATCCTTTGGAGTAGTTCCTATTTCTTGGGAATAAGAAGCCCAAAGGAGAATTCCTCAGACATATCCTCAAAACAAACTTCCAGCTTGCTGCCTCACGAAGCTTCTAGTCACATAATCTTCCTTTCTATTTCAAAAACTTTCCAAAAGAGGATCGGCGTGGGTCCAACATTAAGACAGAGTGTCGATCGGTGCGAGTCTCAGTGCAAATATCTGTTATCGGCGCGGGTCAGACACTGAGAGAAAGCGTCAACCTTGAAAACCAAGTTTTTAAAAGGATCTTCCAGAAAAGTTGTAAAGGGAGATGAATTGGTAGACAGAGTGTGGTTCAGGGGTATTTATTCCATGCTTGGAAAGTACACAAGGGTCACTATATGGGTCCTCCAGGATCAAGGAATGGGGAGTACAGGGACAGTGACAAATTTTTGTGTAATAGTGTAGAAGCTAATTTATTATCTAAAAGGTCCAGGATGAGGACCGAGAGGAGAGTCACCATAAGAGAATAACCTGTAGCTTCTACATCTAGTTCCAATATTGAAAATTTATTAAGGACTGTGGAAAGGATGATGGAGAGGATGAGTCTAACTGAAAGATAAATACCCAAAGATAATCAACAAGCACCTCAAAACAGAAATCAAAACCCAAGAATAAACCCTACACAAATTAGGCAAAGAGAGCAAAGAGGTCCCGATCAGCAGATCAGACCTCCCTTTCAAGAAAATTATGTTGATGGTGATGAAGGGATAGTGGAGGAAGATGAGGAAAATCATATAAATTTGATGGGGATTAATGAAGATGATTATGTCTTCCTCGCTGAAGAAGAGCAGACTTGTTTTCAATAGCCCAATTTGACCTCAGACCCGAAGAATCTAATGACTACAAACTCAGTTTTGAGGATGCCATTGTGGAGGTCCACAGACAGTATAACTTAAGGAGCAAAAATAATTTGGATAATTCAAATAAAGGGAATATAGAAAACTCTACCAAGAAAGTATCTGAATCCGAAGTCAATAAAATAACTAAAAACACAAAGAAAAATTTAAATAACTCAAAAAAGAAAAACATAGAGAACAGTGTCAAGAAATCAGTAGATGTTCCCACCAGAAATGCTCAGAAGGACATCCCCAGTACGAGCAAACAAAATGAAATTACCCAAAGAACAGAGGCTGAAAGGATCGATCTGTCAAACCCACTAAGAAACCAAACACCTTTCAGTATTTAGAGTGAACTTTTGAAGGTAAAGATTTATGTCCCTCTCATTGAATTGATCAACAAAAATGTATACAGATCTCAAGTCCTGAAAGTGTTGAATATATGGGAGACTACAGATACTGTCAATTTAAGTGATGACTAGCCTCAACTCTTGTTTGGGCTAGAGGTAGATGGAAAACCATAGGAAGGAGGGGTTCCCCCTTTTTATTTTAGTTTAAATATTCATGAAAAAATATGTCATAATTCCATGTTGGATTCAGGTGCATCACACAACCTTATGCCCTAGGCTTTCATGGAGAAACTTGACCTCGAAATCACAAGACCTTATAGAGACTTATACTCTTTTGATTCTAGAAAATTTAACTGCATGGGTCTGATCAAGGACCATTGTGTTACTCTAGCTCAAATACCTGCAAAGATTCTAGTGATGGATATTTTTGTGGCAGAAATTTCCCCAAAATACAGAATGATTTTATCTCGCTCATGGGGGGGGGAATTGCAAGGAACTCTGCAGCTAGACATGAATTATGCTACCATTTCGGTGTTTGGTCAATCGAGAAAAATTTATAGGGAAACGCTAATGAAGTACATGGTAAGTATCTAAGAAAAGCCTCACAATTACCCTCTGTACTCTGTTCACACTGACCTGGATTCTTTCATTTTTTATAATGATGGAATCACTGATTCACAGAATTCCCAAGTAGAAAATGACCCCGTAGAAAACACTGACAGTCGAACCTAAGCAGAACAACCAGACCATGCCCATGAACCTCTTTGGAACATGAGTTTAGATGGCTCATGTGGTCAATCGGGCTCAGGGGCAGGCGTCTGGGTGTACAACACAGGAAACGATAGTGCACAGGGTCATTCATACAAGCTAAATTTACAATGCACAAACAACATTGCAGAATGCGAAGCTTTGCTGCTAGGACTACAAATGCTGAATAAATTAGGAGCAAAAAGGATCTATGTCCATGGGGATTCTAATTTGGTCATAAAACATGTTAAAGGATTGTATGCAGCCAAACACCCTAGATTGAGAGCTTATAGAAATGTTGTCCTTGATTTCTTGAGGACCTTTGAGGAATACGATTTGGCAGTAATCCCCAGAAACCAGAATGTCCTGGAAAACGGCCTAGTTGTTTCAACAAGTACCTATAAACTGCCTCACTCAAACAAACAACATACAATTGAGGTCAAACACAGTCCTTCAGTGCCAGATAACATGAGGTGCTGGCAAGTTTTTGGAAGTGATAAGCAAATTGAAAGCTTCCTGCAATTGAGAGATGAATTTGAAGACAAAAATGTGGATATGGATTGTGATGAGGACAGTCTTGCCCAGGAAAAAACTACTAAGGAAACACAAATCGTTGCTCTGGAAAACGTCATTCTAGATGTAAATACCACTATAAATATTCCAGCTCACAACACTATATATAATACTGATAAACAAAAAGACCTGGAAAAAGAGAAATTCGAAATACTCCGGCTTAAAGACAATTATCTGCCTAGAGGGCTGGTCCCTTTAGAAGAACTATTTGACTTTAACGATGTGGCCAAAAAAACCAAAATCGATCCAACTGAATCAGACATTGAGGAATGTAATATAGGCATAGAACAGAACCCCAAAATCATCAAACTATCTATATCTCTGCCTACTATTACAAAGAAAAAGTGTGTAGCCTTATTCAAAGAATTCATTGATTTGTTTGCATGGAGCTATGAGGATTTGAAATCCTATGATACCAGCATCATTCAACATAAGATTCCAATTAAATAAAATCAAAATCCATTCAGACAGAAATTACAAAGAATAAACCATGTTTTAATGCCTTTAATTGAAAAATCATTTAAGAAGATGTATGAATCAAAGATCATAGTGCCACTTAGATACTCCAAATGGGTGTCCAACATTGTCCCAACTAGAAATAAAATAGGGGAAATTAGACTCTGCATTGACTTCAGAAATCTTAATAAGGTATCTCTTAAGGATAATTACCCTTTACCTAAGATAGATCACATATTGAAAAGGGTAGTGGGTTCTAGTAGGATATCTTTTTTAGATGGTTTCTCTGGTTACAATCATGTGTTAGTACACCCTGATGACCAAGATAAGACATCTTTTACAACTCCTTGGGGGAATTTCATGTATGTGAAAATTCCCTTTGGACTAATGAATGTTGGAGCTACCTTTCAAAGGGCCATGGACATTGCATTTGTTGATGAAATTGGCCACTTTATTGTGATTTATTTGGATGACATCACCGCGTTTTCTAAAACTGATGAAGAACAATTAGCACATTTAAGAAGATTTTTTGAAAAATGCAGAAAATTTGGACTCTCCCTAAATCCAAAGAAGACATTATTTGGATTAGAAGAAGGAAAATTGTTAGGTCATATTATGTCTAAGGAT
The DNA here is from genome assembly GCA_034641835.2 of Pinus albicaulis. Lineage (NCBI taxonomy): Eukaryota > Viridiplantae > Streptophyta > Pinopsida > Pinales > Pinaceae > Pinus > Pinus albicaulis. The sequence goes on from CM076584.1 coordinate 1,112,053,900, forward strand.
GGAATCAGAATTGACCCTAGCAGAACTAAAGGAATATTAAAAATCAGCCATCCCAGAAATCTGAAGGAACTCCAATCCTTCATTGGTAAAATCAATTTCCTAAGGAGATTTATACCCAACTTAGCAGAGCTTTTAAGGAACATCACTAACATGCTAAAAAAGGGATCCTAAATACAATGGACCAAAGAAGCAAAACAGTATTTTGATTTGGTCAATCTATCATTGACAAAAACCCAGTACTAATCAGTCTGGATTTCACTAAATATTTCATTATTTTTTCTTTTGCCTATGAACATACTATTGCTACTGCTTTATTACAGAAAAATAGTGAAGGACAAGAACAACCAATAGCCTTTTTCAGCAATGCATTAAGAGATGCATCTATGAAATATAATATCATAAAAAATGGGATTTTGCATTGGTTGAAGCATTGAAAGTATTTAGAGTCTATATTTTACATTCACATATCATTGCATATGTTCCAAATGTAGTTGTAAAATACATCTTAACACAAAAAAGTCCTGATGGAAAAAGAGGGAAATGGATTGCAGTGATCCTAGAATATGACTTGGAAATCAAACCTACCAAGTTGATTAAAGGCCAAGGACTAGCTGAATTGATGGAAGAATCTAATCTTCACGCACTAGACATCAACATGGTACACGAATTACATGATCAAGAGGAACTGGCGACTCCACCCATTGATGAAGAATTCCTAAATTCTCCATGGTATGCTGATATTTTTTATGTGTTGTCACATCTAAATGCTCCTCCTGGTTTATCTAATTGCAAGGATAGATTTCTAAAACTTAAAGCTGTTAAATTCTGCATTTTGGACAATGCTTTATATTGGAAAGATATTGGATGTATTCTACTTAAATGTTTAATGAAGGATGATGCAGATAAAGTAATGCAAGAGTTCCATGGAGGTGACTGTGGTGGCCATCTATATTGGAAAACCACTGCCAAAAAGATCATGAGAGCTGGTTTTTATTGGCCTGCCCTTTTCCCTGATTTCCATAAGATGGTTGTTACTTGTCATAAGTGTCAAATATTTGAAGGAAACAGAAAACTACTACCTCTACCCCTGAAACATATCTCTGTAGAAAGCCCTTTCCAGTAATGGGTACTAGACTTCATTGGAGAAATTCATCCCCCATCCTCTACGCAACATAAATGGATCCTTACTGCTACAGATTATTTCACCAAGTGGATAGAAGCCAGCCCTTCTAGAAATGCCATTGATTATGTCATTATAAAGTTCCTAAAGACCAACATCCTTTCTAGATTTGGTTGCCCAAGAAATATCATTACAGACAATGTTGCAGCCTTTAAATCCAAAAAGATAGTTGACTTCTGTCATAGGTATCACATAACGTTTGGGCATTCAATAGCCTATTACCCTCAAGGTAATGGACTAGTTGAATCCTCCAATAAAAGCCTGGTGAACATCATTAAAAAGCTTCTAGATGAGAATAAGAAATCATGGCACAATAAGTTGATCAATGCTCTTTGGGTTGATAGGCTCATCACAAAGAAGTCCATTGGCATGTCTCCATACCAACTGGTCTATGGAATGGAGGTAGTTTTCCCTTCTTCCTTGGGTGTTCCAGTAATGAAGATAATCCAAGATTTCCAAGTTGAACCAAATGACATCCAAAGGAGAATTAATGACACCATCCAGCTATAGCAGTCTAGGGCAAAGGTCTACTACACAATACAAGTGATACAAGAGAATATAAAAAATATCTTTGACAAGAGAACCAAAGCCAATTATTTCAATATAGGTGATAAAGTTCTAAAATGGGATTCCAGGAGAGAGGAGAAAGGCAAGCATGGAAAGTTTGATAATATTTTGCAATGGCCATACATCATTCATGCTTTCAGGGGAAATAATGCTTATTTTCTCAAAGATTTGGATGGTTCATAAGTATCTGGAGGTCATGTCAATGGTAGGATGCTAAAACATTATTTCTTCTAAAATCTCAGATTAGATTTTCACCATTGTAAATATCACATTCTTACATTTTTTTCAATAATTCATGGGATAAGGTTGAAGCCCGAAGCGAAGGCCCTAAGCCTAGTGCGGTGAGCATATATAAAAGAAAAAAGGAATCAGTTGAAGAAGAAAGGAAATCAACCAAAATGTTGCAGGAAAAAGGAGCATCCAAGGCTACTAGTCTCAAGTTCTTGACACTTCCTTTCAAAGAAGCGCAATCCCCAGCTAGAGCCATTGTTAGTTTCCTATAAATTATAGGATCTCAAGGTCACTGGATACTTCATATTTCTTAAAAAAAAATCATTATTTAAAGCTTTTAAAAATTCAAATGATTTCAAATAAAAAGGAAAAAATGGAAAAGAAAAAGAGAGGATATAAAATAAAGAAAATAGGGTATAAAAAGAGAAAAAATTGAAAAAAAAGAAAGAAATCCCCAAAAAAGAAATAAGTTGAAAGTGCTGCAAATTAAAATTCCACTACTCATTAGATAGGTCTCTCTAATCATATAGCCTAATCATGATTGGATAATGTTTCAATTTCGTTTGATAGGGTAGAGGATAAATATTTGCCAAACTTTTTAATCTTGGCTTATCAGTAGATAGGTAGAAAATGAGATTGCCTCAATAGTTTAATCTGAGCCAATGGCTGAAATTAGGTTAGGTGTTAGATTAAAAATTCAAAAGAAAAATATGTAAAGGTTTGCTAGTCCAAATGTACCCTGAAAAGAGGAGAAAATGTTAGGAGAATAGCTTTGGGTAGGTAGGCAGGTTGAAGAGGAAGAATGGAAAGCCAATGTGAAGATGATTCCACCAAGATACAACGTCCCAATTTCATTTTTCCTTGCTGTGAGAAGAAGGCTAAGACAGAGATTTTTGATTTCATAAAAGATGGGAAAGGCATGTTTTAAAGGTTGGGTTGAATGCCATCCAGGCATACCTTAAGCCAAATATAATCCTAAGTCCCGACGATAATTTCATTGTATGCCCAAACTCCCAAATGCACATTGTGTGCTTATCCTAAGTCCTCCCCATATCGATGCTCATCCCTGGCCCTGGGCCCACAATCCCATCACCCCGTCACATTGAGCGTTAAACACCCCCCACCTTACCCTCCATCTCTGCCCCTCGCCCCGTTATCGACGGTTCTCACTCCTTTTCGCCCCCCCCCCCCCCCCAGCCATCAGATGTTAACAAAGTGGGGGTCCAAAATGGGCGATATCCATTACCGGCCACTCCTCCTTAACTCACACAATTTCACACCCCCCCCACTCTATTACTGCTTACCACCTGAGACCCCCTCCAAAAATTTGTTTCCGCTGCAAATCAAACCACTGCAGCCATGTGACCGTTGCCAATCCCGCCGCGCCACATCCTCCGCCATGTGTCCTCCCCATCCTATCATGTCCTTTCCCTCCAATGGCCCATTTCACCATGAATGGTTGGATCGTTATCCAACGGACCCGAGCCAACTCAACGGTTACCCTCCAACCTCATGTTAAATCCCAATTTCACCGTTGCGCCGAATTTGGCATTGCTGACACTATCGGATTGTTACAGGTTTGATAGTTGCAGATAATTACAAAAGAAAGCACAAACCATCCTTTGTGTACGAAGGGTAAATTGTGCATCAAAGAAGAAATAATCAGCGCTCTGAAAGCCTGATTATAGTTCTCATTTAAACTAATTCAGTTCTGATCCCAATCCCCTTCGGTCTTACCCCTTCCCCAGTACTAATTTATATTGTTTCCCCCTTCTCTATTCCCCTTCTCTTGTAGCCCATTCTCCATTGCAAGTGAGATAGAGAGTTAAAAAATCAAATCATGCCTCCAAAGGCAGACCATCGGCCTTTCAATCCCGTGGTCTACCCTCAGGTAGACTTATACCATATTCTCCTGGCTGAGAGTGACTACAAGATCCACAAGACAGAGTCAGACCTCGACCTATTCGACGTCTACTGTTGGCTCGAGGATAAGCTCCTTGATGAAGAAGATGATATCAACCTATGGGAGACCAAGCTTCCACATTACATATTTCCTAGAACCCATAGCTTCCCTGAGCTAATCAGAAAATGTAAATCTTGCTATGAAATTAAATAAAGAGACATAGTGAACTCTACAGAAGAGATTTTGTTTTACGTAAATTCCCCATCCATTCAAGAGATGTTGCAGGCCCCCATTGTTGAGAACATTGTCCCTTTTTCATATGAGGCCCTTATAGGATTATACCGAAGATTATATTTTTCCAGTAGGGCCAAAACCTTGGAGCTTTTCATGACTACCAATGCAACAATTCCTACCACAAATCCCCCATGTCCATCATCCACCTTCCCATAGAGGACCAAGCACATTGTCACTGCCCTATCTTATTTGTTAGGTTATCATAATGATCAGTGGGTAGATGAAGCCATAAATTGTTTCTTATCTATCCTCTCTACAGATGCCAAGCCCAATGTTATGTTCAACTATGCTCAGTTCCTTGTTGATGCAATCCATGATCATTTCTTTAAATTTCAGACAGAAGGGGTATTCAAATACACCTCTGTTTTGGTGTACATGTTTTCCTATTTTAAATCCATCAAGTTCAAATTCAACATGATAAAGCAAGATGAAGACTCCTAATCCCAATCTGTAATTTTCTAGAAAATTTTACTGAGGAAGGAGTAGAAATACTATTCTTAAAAGAGATTTGTATACCTATTTGTTCATCAAGCAATCAGTTCACTCAGCAACCACACAGAGCCCAGGGTCAGTGAGGAAATCAAGAAGGTGATGCAGTTGATAGAACATATCAAGACAATGGACTGGTATCTCTACCAAAACAACATAGAGATCAGGGTTTATGGCAGTGAATTGGCTCCCTACAAACTTCCAAAATACTTCTCCATGAGGATATTTTCCCTTGAGTATATCATACAAATGATAGATGCTAATGAGGTGCACTTTGTTTCAGCCAAGAAGAAGTCACAATTCAGGATCAAATCCCAAATTGGTCCATTCATCTACAACAATAGGGCAGCAGGGGAGGAGGCAGATAAAATTTTAAAGGATATGAATTACACACATAGTTTCACTTAGTTCTATGATCCAATGGGGATCATCTCCAAAAAGAGGGTGGAAAACAAGTCCACACCCTACATTCATACCCATAGACTAGAGATAGAGAAGTACATGAACCAAGAAGAAAGGTTGGAAGACACACTCCACAAGGCTTAAGAGCAGGTCATCTCTACTTCAGGAATCCAAACACCAACCCCACAAGAGAGGAAATCTACAGGAGTTCAAGAGGACAAGGGAAAGGAAAATGAAAAGGAGATAGGGATTAGGAGGGCCAGGGATGATCAAACAGACATGGACATTGATTCCTCCACTAAAGAGTTCAAAATAAAATATAGGGAGAGAACCAGGATTAGCATGGGCCTCGACCAGGCAATGAGAAGAACCAACTAACTATCATCACAATTGGGGACTCACCAATTTCATCCCCAGTAGGTGGCCAAACTATATTCTCCACATCCTATGCCACTGTTCCAGGGCCAATAACAGAAAGTGCAGACTCCAATGTCTACTTCCACTGCAGAACAAAAGGAGGAAGACATCTATGACACATTCAAGGAGATCAAAAGAAGAAATAAGGTCCTCAAGACCAACATCTACAATCAGTTTTGGAAACAAACAGGCAGCTCCCATAGTAGACTCCTATCATCCTTTGACTCTGAGAAGGGAAGAATGAGGATGGCATTCTTGGAGGCACAAATTCCTCAGCCCAAAGGTGCAGCAGACTACAAGAAGACCTCCTTTAAATTTGATGCAAAGAAAATCCATCCAATATACCAGATGGAGATGCACAAGCTGACTAGGGAAATGATCTCCTCCACCCTAACTAGCACAGCCATGAGCCTCTCAAAACTGCAGGTGAATTTATCCAACACACAATCATAATTAAAGGTGGAAAAGATATATGTTGTGGCCAAGGTTCGATGATAAAATATCTGGAGGATTTAGTGATGCAGATCAGGTACAATCCATCAAACACAGCAGTGGTAGAAACCATTGTGAAGAAGAAGAATGCAAACGTAGTTGCTTTGAGGAGGCAGCTTAATATTCCAGTGACAAAAGACCCTATGGCCAAGGAGATAGAAGCAACTGAACCACAAAAAGCAGAAATGTTGCAACTGATTGTTGAACAAACAGAACAGATCAATAAAATGGAGAATGAGATGGATAAAATGATCAAAGAAAGGCAGAAAACTATAAGGGATTCATTGAAAGTAGCAGCAAAGGAAGCAGCTAAGGCCATGATCCCACTACAAGCAGTTCCTCTCACAATGATTCCAGCATCGACAACGTCTACAAGTGCACCAAGGGAAAGCACTGAGTAGCTAGCCAAGGCAGTGGATAAAATATCTTTATAGTCAACAAAGATTAAAAAGTTGTAGGATCAACTCAGTGACCTGCAAGAGAAACTCAAAAGGAAAGATTCTGCCCATTCCACAGAGTTGCAGATTAGCAAAAAGCTAAATGAAAGTTTACAGAAGTCTCTTTAGGAGTCCTCAATTGGCAGCATGATGGGAAGAGTGAAACAAATTATATGTTTGGATATAATTGAATCTATAAACGATATATGGCCCTCAATCTAGATAATTTTTTAACAGAGAGATATAATTTATTTTGTGAAAGTTTCCATCGAGAAAACAAATGAGGAACTTGGTGATAAGCCCCAAACTGCCAACAACATCATCAGGTTCCTGAATTCTAAAAGTAGTCATGAATTAAAGCAACTGGAAGTGGCTGACAGAAAAACCACTATCCTTGAGGTTAAAAATGTGTTGAAAAAAAGAGTCTGGTCACACAGCTAGAAGAAATATGCCCTCAGCTGGAGATTGGGGTGAGTAGATTTTTCAATAGGATTGAGCCACTGAACAAAAGAGGTTTTCCTTCCTTATTTTTCATAAATGATAAGTTGATGCATAGAACTAACTATGTAAAAAGGCTCACGGAGATCTCAAAGGACATGTCCAAGCTCACAAATATGAAGAACACTATGACTGGGAAAGCATTTTATGAATTCATCAGCAACTATGTCTTCATACAACATGAGGTTAAACACATTTTTCAGCTAAGACCAACGTTTTTGAAGTACACTGAGACTGATGAAGTCTACAGAAAGCTGAACAGGACCAAGATTCCAACACCTGAGAGTTGGGCGGATTTATGCAGACTCCAGGAAGCATGAAAACTTAGTTCATGACAAAGCAGGAAGCGCAGCAAATTGTCAATATCGACACATCCAGTGTATCAGATCCGCCAGCACAGCAAACCGCCACAGCACTAAGTAACGGCTTCACAAGGATGCCAAACATATGTTGAGAGGGTCGTTACAACGAAAGGACGCTCCTACAGCAACTTTTAACATCTATTATAGAACAGTCACAACGGGTCCTTACAAGAGACGCACAGACCCTTTTTCAGTTACTCTTGTAACAGTCGAACTGATTGCCCTTTTAATAATGGAAATCCAGTGTAAGTAGTTTAAATATACCTTTTCATTATGTAACAAGGGTTGGACCCCGGTTTTGTAAGCATTTTCTTATTGCAATTACGTGTAATTTTCAAGCTGGAGCATCAATAAAGAGATCATTCTACAAGATTCATGTGTTGTGGTGACCTGGTGATGTCTTCTTTGTTCATGTTTAATATCTTTCTACTGTAATCTTTTCATGCATACCGTATGAAATCCAAGTGTAAACAAGAAGGTTATAATAAGATTTATTGTTCGGAGTGCCTTATTTCTAACTGTCTTTACAATTTCTATGTTTTCTTCTAATGTATGGTTTAATAATTCTTAGTTGCTCTTAAGCTATTACTGAACTTACTTTTCTTCACCTCATAATCTCATTCATTATAAACATCAATATTCACAGCTAGCTTGCCTTGCTTATGCTCTGGGATTTGATGCACAAACGAGCCCTTTAGACTTCATAGCCCAATGGAAACTTATTAGAGAAGACCCCTTCTATCCAACCACGAACAATCAAACAAACAACCCTCACAATCAATTAAACTAGCCTAATATCAGAAAACTTAAACAAATATAAATCTTATGGAGAGATCCCTCTCTGAGTCTAGGAGGGCTATATCTTAGGCTTCAAGTGGTTTGATGTTGTGCTTTATAGTTTAGTCTTACCAATCTTATAAACTATAGAGTGATAACAGGGAGGTTTTATTTCCTGAAACCAACCTCAAGCTAAGCTCTTAAACCTTTGGTTTCTCATTATTCCCAGCAATGTTACCTCACTTATATATGTTATGCAGTCCATATCATTGTATATTTTTCAATTTTGTTAGCACCTACCAAGATCCTCGAAACCATTAAAAGTATTTAGTGTTATTTCTTGTGGGTAGGTCCAAACAAAGATATGAAATGGGATTTAGTGGAATTAGACAATATTTGTCTTCCTAAAAATATGGGAGGTATAGGAGTCACAAATATTCAAATGATTAACAATGCTTTAGTGGGGGAAATATGGTGATGTTGGATAAACAGCAAGGGAGAACAATGGAGTTATATATGGAGATAGAAATATGCAAAAGAGGATGATAGGGATTATATTTCCTAGCATATATTTAGGATTCTTTTTTCTTAGCATCAATTTTGTATTATGTGTGCACATAGGAGATTATTATTGAGGTTTTATGTCGATGATTTCTTGGTTTCCTATTCTCATGGCTAATTGAGATATTGTCTCCAACTATACCTATATTTATCTTTAGTTGCTATTTATTAGGATCTTGTTGATCATTTATCTCATAATTTATTGAGGTGGTTCTCTTCATGTAAAGCTATATAAGCTTGTATTTTATTTAATAGAATTAATTTAGAGGATTATTTCACACATCTACATGTAGAACTCTACTCATGAGTGGATTAATTATACATATCTAGTACCAGAGCAAGTTTTGGGGTCTTGTTTGGGTTTGGGTGCCTAATATTTATTTATACATTATGATCCAATAGATTTATATATGAGCTTCTACTTTCATTTTTTTAAACTAATTTTGGGTCTAGGTTTGGTTTTATGGAGGTCTTCCATGATCTTGTGCAACAAGAGAGTGAGTTTGAGCTATGTTACTAATTTTTTGATGAATATTGATACCCTTTACAAAGTTCCCAACTTGGCATAAGTCGAGAGAATGCTAGAATAAGTGAAGTGGTTTGGTTAGAGATTTGATCGTCACTTTTGGTTAAAGAGCACCTATGAATTTTATATGGGCCCATAGTGGGAATTCAATGTGATTAGAATATTCCAAGAGAAACTATATTGTTAATACATTCATGTAAGAAATAGATTCATTCATATACAAATTTTTGAAGAGAGAGGATGACATAATTGTGTAGGTTTTTTGTGCTTCCACCATAAATGATTTAGCCCTATTACATTATTGGCTAGATATTATTGATCAAGGTAATGCTTCACCACTAATGATGCATATCTCTGTTGTGAGATGACTACCATATACCTATTGAATGCCTAGGAATTGAGTGGATTAACAACACTAGTTCCTAATGAATCAAAAGTCATAGAGAAGGGAATAGTAGGTGGTGACTAGCAAAGATGTTAACACAACCCTTCCCCATCACATTGCATTACAAAAGCCTTTAATATTCCATGCATTGAAATATAATGGATGAAAATCCTCTTCTTTCTTTTCATGGATTGTAGTTCTCAATTTTGGTTCCCATTCCTCTCATAAACTAATTTCGTGGCCTTCAAATTTTCTATCATAGGCACTCAACTTAGGCATCATTGCAATTGTTTTTATCATGAACATGAGCAAATAATGGTGTATGTAATTTCCATTCTATGTAGGTATTCGATTTATTATAATGTTTGTGTGAAATGATTTCATCTTAAGTGATTCACAATCTATCCTTAATTCGTTAACTTGAACAGTCCTTCTATAAAGGTCATTGTTTCTTCCTTTCAAAATGGTTTCATTGCTTTAAGTGTGTGTGTGAATTTTTGCATGAGTTGGTGGAAAGTATTTCATTAGAGGATATGAAGACAAAGACTTGTGGAACTGGCACATGGGATTCTTCTCCTCATAGGAGACCGCGTAGAATAGTCCAACCAAGCCCACTAGGATTTCCTTTCTTATGTAAAACTAATACTAGAATTACATGATTTAGCGTCATTTCCTTCAAGGCTTCAATATTTCTATTTAAGTGGGAAAATATTTCCAATACTTTTGAAAATAAAATTCATTAAGATTTCCCTTATGAATTTTAAAGAGAAAAACTAATTATAAGTTATTTTTATCAAAAATATAAATTCTCGTAAGAAGGGCATAAATTGGAAGGAATATTATTAAAGAAATTGATATTTGTATTGATTGTTGAGAGGACCATTAGCTTGTTATCTAAATAACAACCATCAATCAAATACAATGACTACATACACCATGGAAACACTTTTTCTTGTCAAAATGGTGGTATAAATTGCCAACATCACTATTTAGTTAGCCAAAAAGATTAACGATATTTCCTTAGGCAACTCATATCTTCAACAACAAAAAAATGTGAGGTGTCAATTTATAATAGATCTCGCAATCTAGAAGTGATTAATATTTGAATTATTGGCATGGACACTTGGTTCAAATATAATATAATTCCTATGGACAAGAAGATTACATTTTCCTATTTGAAGGTTATATGGGTTGCAAAGCTATTGGCACCAAAATTCATGGAAAACCAAAATTCAATCACCACTTGGACCAAGTTTGTGGAAGCCCTTGGTCTCACCTTCTATTCTTCCAACAAAAACGAGATATGAAAATCGAGTGGCTTCACTTATGTCAAGAACTCAATAAGTCTATGCAAGAGTATATCCACCAATTCAATTGGTTATGAATTACTCTCAAAATCAATTTAAAAAATTGTCCTAAAAGTTAAAAATGGTTTGTAGGAAATTTTGTATCACGAATTGAAGCGTGTAGAGATAACCATTGTTTCTATATGTTTATGTAGAATTAAAGGGACTCAATAAATCAACCTTGATGTAGTACTCCACCCCGGGCTTGAGATAGTGTATTTATCACACGTGCACATCTCTCACATGATTTCTCCATTCCTTGTGTCCTCAACAAGAGATCATAAGATATTTTGATTGACAATTCCATTGTTGATAAGTTGCACTTGCAAGTGGACTGTCAAGCTCATCCTTATGCATTGATCTGGGTCCGTCAGCTACCAGAATTGCCCATGATCTTTTACTTATGTGATGTGGTTAGAATTTCACTAAAAAGAGCATTAAAAGAACATATATGCATGGTTTAAGCAAGAGGAAACAAGACAATAATAAACAACATAAGAACATGAGACGTTGATAATAGAGTTCACCCAGTGTGGGCTACGTCTCCGGGCTTGCTGTCAAAATGGGGTAGGCCGCTTCATATAGTGCTGGAAATGGTGATGATATACATGGATGATGTTCTCTGTCATACAAGGATATGTGCCCTCAACATGAGTGACTTGTCTCTCCACGAGACGTTCCGCTACAAGAACTCTCACTCACAATGGACCTCCTATCAGCATGACATAATCTCACATGAAGCAAAAACAAAGATCCTGCAACATGCATCAAGCAAGGATCTAGACAACATAATACATCTCACAGCAACTGATAAAAGAGGCACATGATCAATACTACATATACCTCAAACCTTGAGGTTGCCTGAAGAAGTAGATGCTTAGCTGCTGAATCTGGTTGCACCATCAAATTTGTGGCGTTGAGGAGCATAAAATCAACTGTCCACACTTGAGAATCTGACATCGTCACTCCAATCTGAAAAATGGACGAAAAATGGGAAGCTCTACTACTGAAACGGAAGTTTTCATTGAGTTCTTGTCGCCAAAAGGTGTAAAATCGACATTTTTTAGTCAAAAATGGACTCCGGCAAGTTCTGGGCTTCAAGGAATCTTCTTGATGCCCTCAAGATTCCCTGGGGCATGGTTCCACCATCTCCATGGCTCGTGGTTCTGCACCTACAGTTAAAATATTATTATTTTAAAACTTCACGCTGTCCTCTGCCTGGGCGCATCTGCGGTAAGGATTTATGTATCGGTGGGTGGGCAGAGCTATCAAAGCTCCATCATTTGGCTTGTTGGTAAAAACTATGTAATAATAGGCATAGGGTCGGGGGCTCAAATCCCGCCCATGCCAAAATCGGTGCATTGTTTAACGATATGTATTTTTAAATTAACGCGGTTACCAAACATTAAGTTTGGTTGATGGTTTGAATATAATTTGGGTGCGTTGTTTGTTTTGGATCCACAATGGGGTGCTTGTGAGATCACTTGGTGGGGGAGGACCACGTGGTTCAGGCAGGTTCGAGCCCCGTCGGTCTCGACGTATATGGTGGTGGCGGAGTCTTGTTTAAGGACCAGTGAGCGAGGTCCGCTACACGCAGCCCCGACCCAAATTTGATTTTTTTGTTTTAATATATATATGCCCTATGTATTGTTATGGTTCCAGGGGTGGCGGGGGTGGTAGCCTGTCCCCCATCCATTTTGATTTTTGATATTTTATGGTCGTTGGGGGGTGGCGGGGTTGGTGGTCCGCCACCCCTTTTAATATATTTTTTTTTGTTTTATTAATCATAAGTGGTCATTTTTATTTTTTCCAAAATAAGGGTTATTGGGCAAATTAACGAGGACACAATTTCACCTATTTTCGGGAGCTAAGTTCCCTGTCGATTGACGGTGAATTTGTGGGACACTTAAACCTGGCCCACTACCCAACTTTGACCAAAACTTTGACTCACTCTAACTTCTCCATACAGGCTCGGATTGGAGATCCGTTTGCACCGTTGGAATTAGGGAGACGAGAACTTCAATCTAAACCTAGTTCAAGAGAAATCCAACCACTTTTAATTTTTACCATTTCTGAGCTCTCTTGATCTCCTAAGGGTGTCTGGAGCCACCTGGATCATGCACTTGGATGGAAGGATCATTGTTCTTCTTCCTGTATTATGCACACATTCACTATCTCATTTGATTTTGGTTCTAAATTTGTGAATAAACTCACTTGTGATGTGACTAATATGGGTTGTTGTTATCTATTGCTTAGCCAACCTTATTTATATGACTAGAAGACCCACTATGATGCATTAAATAACACTTACCAATTGCATAAATATAACACCAAGCATTTTATTCATAGTACACTCAAACTAACACATTAGGTTAATCCTAAAAAGTAGCCTTTACCTTTTATCGAGTTACTCTATATACAAAATATTTATGCTCCAAATTTGTAGTCTTAGGTTCATTCAACAATTTTAGAGGAATTTGTTATACCTACTACTTTAGAATTTACTTTTATCTCTCATTATCCTTAATTGTCTCAAGACACACTACTAAAAAATAACTCATTTTTTGATGGCCTTTGGTCACTCTTTAGACTCCATGTCGTTTCTCTCACAACAAATTAGGGCTCCAGTGAAAGTTGCATGGCACGCAGTCGAAATTTTGACATTCTAATTTTTCACTAGAATTTTGAGGGTAATTTTCATCAGAAACTTGGTCATCCAAGGCAATGGTGTTCGTTGAAAACCCTCCACATACCTGTCATAAATTTGACGAAAATGTACATAATTGTCGCAAAGATAGATACCTATGCAGAGATTTTTCCAAAAAACTTGTCGTATCGTCAACATCATGTGCCGTCCGAACCTCCGTCGCAACACCGATGCCTACGCCTTGATTTTTCTGATGAGTTTGTCGTAGTAGCAACGTCCCATGCCATCAGAACTGCCATTGCAAGACCAACGTTGATTGTTCCGACGAATTTTCCATACTAGTGACGTCTAGTGTCGTTGGAACATGCGTCAAAATACCGATGCTCACGCCATTTTTTTTTTAATTTCAATCCCACATTCCACTTCAGGGTTTCAGGGATACTCATCAGACGGCTCATCGTCAACCGACCGAACCAACGACATGCAGGGCCTCAACTCCCTGCCAAGATGTCCCCCCATTTCATCCGGCAGTCGAGTTTGTGGCGGGACCTCCCATGTCCCTTGATGATGTCACTAGAGGAGAGGCCCCGCAAATTTTATACTATACATCGACCTTATTTTAGGTATAGAACAACATCTTTGGTCTCCTTCATGCTGGGTCATAATCATAGAGACAATAAGTTTTCATTTGGACATAGATATTTGAATGACAAACTTATTAACTTCAGATGGCACAGGAAGGATATTATTTTGCAGACTCTGATTAGGATTGAACTTGTGGTTTTGTTCTAATTATGACACACTTATGCTCAACTTTGGACATGATTCATTTTCACACAACTTGTATTCTTCTAGTACAAGTTTGAATAGAAATCAACTTTTCGTAGGCTTGGATGACATTAAATAACTTAAATTACATAAATCAAAAGTATCATATCATTGTTCCACAAAGATGATCTAGGATTATGGTCATAGAGATGATCTTGGATGTCACCATATACTTATTCAATATATATTTCGAAAGGCCTCAAGGATTCAAACTAGTTTTACAGATGCTCAAACTCCCATGCTTTGTCTTAACACATGACCTGGATAAACTCGACAATTTATAGCTCAGAATTCAATAACATAGGTGTTGTATATTTCTGGAGAGTTAATAATATAGTTCCATACAGATAATACTATCGCTTGTTACTAGGTTAAGTGTTTTATACCTCGCATCGCTTGCTTTAGATTTCATACTCCTTCATAGTTACCATAGAGAAGAGGGGAGCCAAAGGTGCCACAGAGAAGAAGTGTCATAGAGCTCACATACAGGATCCGCATAAGGGTGCCATAGAAGTTTTCATATCATAGAGACAGGTTTTAATCATAACAACGAATCATAAACTTATATGCCACAAAATTCGCATATTTTTATAGAGAAGATTGATATCACAGGAGCTTTCATAATAGATATAACATGATGCCACAATAATTCGCATAATAAATATGCTAAAGTAGGGTTTAGATCTTCAGCCTTTGAAGGGAATAGATACATTACAGAGAAGACCATTGCAAACGCCTCTTCCCAACATTTACTTGCTTTCACAAGCTCCCCATGGTAAATGTGATATGAGTGCTATTATGACATGACCCAACCTCCAAGTTCCAGTGATGGAAGTGGGGCCTACCAATTGAAATCTTATTGACATCCCTCAGGGACTACAGGCCACTCAGGAACCAGATAACCACCCGAGGTGATCAATCCCTAAGTTGTAACCCTTTTCACTAGCTTAACTCCTCAAACACACCCTTGACACACCCTGCATGCAGTTATGAGGTTACAAATACACTCAAAAGCATCCTTCCATGTGGTTATGACCTAAATACCCTAGTTTTGTGCCAACAGTTGTGAGATCTAAGCCACTTTTCCAGGATAGCCTCCAGAACACTGCCCAGAACTTCATGTAGCTTTCTAAAATCATGACTAATATGACATCAATGCCAATCATTCAAACTTGAATTAATAACTTGACTTATATTGTTTAGTACATATTAGAAATTTCATCAAACAAATGGTAAACATATAAGTTACAAGTCATGAATGCATATTTGATCATAAATCTTTGAACTTTGTTTGAGAATCACCAAGAAGGTCTAATGCCCTCTCAAGTGGTTGCAACAACACTTGTTACTTATCAAATCATTTAACAAGATCCATAGCTAGAGAACATCATAGAACCGTTCTTATAACCAAAATATTAACCATGAAAATTTTGTCATCAAATCAACAAAATAACTAGTACAATTTCTCATAGATCACAATAGGGAAAATACCTTCTATTAACATATGCAAAATCCAACCAAGTCAGGGACTTTCACGTATCACAAGGCCATATATTGGGTTGAACCAAATATTTCTTTAAGCTAATCACCCCCAGGCCATATTCCAAACATGAATCTGGGATCTCATGGGATAAACCAAGACAAAATCAAACAAGGAATCCATAGGTTAAACCACCTCCACCCTCAAGATACCATGATCTCACCTAAATCGGTCACGAGATCAAAAAACCAAACCAAGCTTGGATGCCTCAAAATTCCTACGTCATACCTTGTGGGATTCTCCTGTCTCCACCCACCTGTCAAGGGCTTCCTAGAGAAAACCATCTCCACCGGCCCCAACCCTTGGAATTTTCCTGAGACCACCTCATCTGGTTCAAAAACCTTCCAACATTCCAAATCTCAACCAATAATGAATCCCATCACACCATGGCTATCCATGAAAAGATAAGGCAAGTATTAAACAATTTTCAAACCAGGAAAAACTTGTGCCAATGACAACAAATGAACCAAATAAACAAATGCATGTACCATGCATTCACACTTCTTCTAGGAAATCACACATGCAACCTGTTGATCCAACCTTCTCCTTACTTTCCTTTTCTTTCCTTTACTTTCCCTTTTCTTTTCTTTGATTTCATGCTCTCTCCTCTTGGATATCTCTCTCTCTCTTAAAATTGATCAAAGCCAAAAATGAAAAAAAAAACAAACAAACAAACAAACAAAACTAAACTAAACTAAAACTAAAAACTAAAAACTAAAAAACAAAACAAAAACAAAACAAAAAAACAGACAAAAAAAAAACAAACAAACAAATAAACAAAAAACACTGTGAATTGTTTCTTTGATGCCTTTTTATTATTGATGTCTCATTTTTCTTCATTTTCCTTCATTTTCCCTCTAATTCCCTTAGCATGCAAATCTATGTCTCTTCACCTTCCTTTCCTCCTATTTTCCTTTATTTTCATAAATAAATAACAGATATTGTCTCTTTTCCTTTGCCAATTCCTTTTCCAATTTACATAGTCATTAATAAACCAAAAGTGATGTTCACTATAATGTTTTCCCAACATTCAACTTGGAATATGTGTTCCATGACCTTGGTCTTATTTTTCCTTTATTATCCTTTATTACACGAAACTTTAACCTGAGGTTGTTACAAACCCCCTCCCCTTCGGGGAACACTGTCCTTGGTGTTCTATGACATCTATGACCAACAAACTATTGAAAATCAAACATATTGCCAATGGAGATTTATAACATAGCTTGCTATAGTATCTACAATGACATCTTGCTGAAAAACTAAATATTGCTTATTAGAACTGTATAACACAACTCATTGTGGTATTTACAACCATACATATTGTGGTATGTACAATCATATATATATATATATATATATATATATATATATATACCAAAAACTCATTTCCTTGAACCAGCAAATAATGAAGGATACAAAGCCTGCATCTCATCATCCATCTCCCATGTAACTTCATCGGGCCCAAAGTGCTTCCACTGCACTTTAACTTGATCGATTTCTCGGTTTCGGAGCATGAGTTGTTTCCACTACGATGTGCATTAAGGTTCTAGTTGGAACTCTCCCTCTAGCTCCACATGTAATATAGAGCCATCAATCACATGATCTACATCCTGAACAAATCTCTTAAGAAATGAAACATGGAAAACATCATGGACTTTCATTATTGGCAGTAATGCAAGTCGGTAGGCCACTCGTCCAATCCTATCAAGGATCTCAAAAGGCCCACAAAACTAAGGCGTCAACTTGGCACATGACCTAAGCCTCAAGGAGATCCTCTTGGACTTGATGTGCAATTACACATGCTCCCCAACCTGAAACTCCTTTAATGCTCTATGTTTACCTGCATAACTCTTCTTCATGTCTACTGGTGCCTTTTAATTCCTCTTAATAACCTGCATCTCCTACTCCATCTCAACCAACATATCTGGTCTAATCAACACCCTGTTCACTAGATCACTCTACCTGAAAGTAGTATCACAACCCATAAAGAGACTCAAATGGACTCATCCTCAAGGACTTCTAATACCCATTATTATATGAAATATCTACCAATGGAAGATACTCCTCCCACTTCCTCTATTGATGAATGACATACATCCTCAACATGTCCTCAAGAATATTGTTGACCCTCTCCACTTATCCATATGTTTGCAGATGATAAGTTGTACTGAAAGTCAAATCTATCCCTAATCCTGTAAATAACTCCTTCCAAAGCCTGGAAATGAACTTGGCATGTCTATCTGATATGACCTTCTTAGGAACACCATTCAACCTCATTATCTCCCTGATGAAAATCTGATCTA
Source organism: Pinus albicaulis (assembly GCA_034641835.2). Taxonomy (NCBI): domain Eukaryota; kingdom Viridiplantae; phylum Streptophyta; class Pinopsida; order Pinales; family Pinaceae; genus Pinus; species Pinus albicaulis. The sequence continues at coordinate 1,112,072,085 of CM076584.1, forward strand.
CCTCACTAGCTGAATTAGTAGACTTCATTGCAATTAAGTGAGCTACCTTACTTAACCTGTCAACCACAACTATTATGGAATCATGTTGCCTTGATGGCCTTGACAAATCTGTAATGAAGTCTATGGAAATGACCTCCCATTTCCACTCTGCAATCGGAATATGCTACAATAAACTAGTTGGGTGCTTACATTATGTTTTTACTTGCTGATAGTCCATACGTCTAGAAACAAAATCAACCACCTCTTTATTCAAATTTTACCAATGATATAACTTCTTAACTATTTCCAATATCTTCTAATATCTCGGGTGACTTGAATACGACTTGACATGAAACTCCCTCAAGATAAGCTTCTTGAGCTCACTATTATCTGGTACATAGATCATGTTCTTGAATCTGTCAAAGCCATCTGTTGTGAGGTGATACTCCTCACCCCTATCACCTTCACCTTATTGTTGCAATATTTGCTTAAGTTGTTAGTACATGTCATCATGTTATCCTACTTGAAAGAGCTTCCCCTGAAAATTTGTCCCACAAGAGCTCATAGCTGAAATATGATTTACTTGCACTCTCCTACTGAGAGCATATGCCACCCTTCTCTCCTTTCCCTTGATGTACTTGATATCGAATTCAAACTCACTAAAGGTAGAAAGCCATCTAGCTTACATGGAATTCAGATTAGGTTGGTTAAAAAAGTACTTCAATCCATTATGACCACTCATTATAATAAACCTCATTCCAATAACATAATTCCTCCACATATTCAATGCATGAATGATAACAACCAACTCGAGATCATGAGTCACATAGTTCTGCTCTCGTTCATTCAACTTACTTGACTCATAGCATACCACCTATCCTTCCTGCATTAGGACTCCACCAAGTCCTTTCTTGCAAGAATTTGTACAGACTACAAACTCCTTATCAGGATTTACAAACTTCAACACTAGAGCATTTGTAATCAAATGCTTCAATTGCTCAAAGCTAGTTGCACACTCCTCAATCCATTCAATATTCTTTCCTTTCCTCTGCAAAGATGTAATAGGATAGGCATTCCATGAGAATTTCCCGATGAACCTCCTGTAATAACTTGCTAGTCCCATGAATGATCTAACCTCATCCATATTCCTAGGATTCGGCCACTCCATGATAGATTTAATATTTTTCGGCTCCACTGCTATACCTTCCTTGGAAACAACATGTCCCAAGTAATGAAATTAAATCTAAAATAAAATACACTTGTGAAGCTTGGCATACAACTAATTCTCTCTCAACAATATTAACACTACATCCGGGTGCTCTGCATGCTCTTCCTCATCCTTGGAAGAAGTATGGTTCGAAGGAAAGCAACATGATATGAAGCTAGACCAGATGAAAAATTGATGGAACACTTTCTGACAAAAAATGAAAAGTGATGGATGATCTATGCCCTAATTAAGAGATCCCAAAGATGAAGACTCCTTAACAATGAAGAAAATAATGACATCAAAGAAAGGAGTTCTTCATGAGCAGTTGGGTGTTTTCATCATTGCTGCTGCAGGTCCCTGATTAAGAGGGAACCTATTAATAAGTTTCTTACTTGGTATAAACTTGGAAGCAAGTACCTAGGATCCTGGACAAGTAGTTGGCTAAGAGGGAGCTTGGAAGAAACTCCCTGGGAACCTGGACAAGTTGTTGGCTAAGAGGGAGCTTGGAAGAAAGTCCCTCGGAGCCTCGATGAGTACTTGGATGAAGGGGATCTAGAAATTATATAGAAATTCTATACCAATGGATTCGATCTAATCGTGTGATGTACTAAAACAAGATACTGAATCCTTCTACAATATTTGCGGAATACAAAACATGATCGCTCAATCACATGAAAGTAAGAGAAATAAGTAAATCAATTGCACAACACAAGATATTCTCGGGGAAATAAACTTCTCAAACCCCCGCTATCATATATTGTAAAAAATCGAGGAGTCATGAAACAATACAATGCTTTCTCACACCGATAAAATCCTGCACTCTCCTATCTGTCTCACTATGATCCTACTCAAAACTAGCATGCAATGCTCAGGCAAAATTGACAAACACTTATCCAATTATTAGCCTCTGCTAAGTCCAACCTTTCTCATGCAATCCCTAGGGAAATAAGTCCCTATTAAATAGGAAATCTAGCCTTCCTTGATTGCACAATCCGTCATGGACTTCTCATGACTTTATAATTACACCCGAGAAATTTTCTAATAATACAACTGATAGTTATGTTCCCTTTAACCTCTGTCTCAACTGGGTCTTCATCGGAATTTACATGCATGTAACTATTAATAGAAAATCACCAGTTATATGATTGATCACTACTTTTGAATTAAATCTAATTTAATTCACTGGACCTCTCACTAATTCATCACTAAGTTAGAACTAGTTAAACTGGTTTTAACTCAATTAATTTGAGTTAATTGATTACACTCACACCATACTAGTGCTATAACTACAAATGGACCCCCAAAATATTAGGATCACTCTACATGCCTTATGTTAGACCCCAACTTGAGTTTCTTGAGCTAACTCAGTCATCATGACTTGATTAACTGATACAAGTTGTTATGAGATGAAATTACAATTTATTGTCCAATTTATTTAAGGGAAAAATAAATTAGACACCCACATTTCGCACCAATGTGTAACTAAATTTCTGACCAATGTGTGACTAAAATTCCACACTAGTGTGTGTGAAATTTTTGTCCTTTTTGGTTGCCAATTTCACTGTTTCTTGTTGCAAATTTCAATGCTCCCTCTCAACAAGAAAGGAATTCAATCTATCTCGATCTGGTACCTTTGGAATGTTTTGCATGCAACACTTCTCTAGTGTTGTTTGCACCTTGTTGTAATATACAACACCCCCCATTTATTTTAATAAATGTGGACCCTTTAAAAAAATAAATAGAAATTTATGAGCATGATTTCATCTTAGCCTAAGTCTAAAAAAAAAACTTTAGGAATAAAGGTTTTCCCTTTTCGCTTTGATTTCAAAAGCACTGATCGCAAATCGCATAACTTATAAGTTGAATAATTCAAAACATATATAAGTATTGAAAATTGTGATATGCGCCTCAACCTTTGCAGAGTTATATAAAATCCCCATTACAAATGATTTAAAAACCCTTTTAAAAAATAAATTGCGTCACGCCTTTTAAAAAGAACAAGCTTATAACAATTCGGTAAAAATCACGAAAGTCTGATAAAGTCTGATAATGTGCAACAACGCGAGTCTTCAGCGTATTTCGAAATTTTTATTACTGGAAAAAATTGGATGTGCGATTTGCGCCGAATGCATTTGATGATATTCATCGACATCAAAAAACATAACTATTGGTAACTATTTAAAGTTGCGATGTGCGATATTAACACTTATTACTCAAGTGTGCGAAATGATTCTTATCCAATCAATCTATTATAAGATCTAACGTCTTGTATTGATAGATTAGACATATTACATAAAGGTGTGTAAGAGATTTGATAGAAAGAGTTATGGGTTATTACTGACATTTAATGGGTGTAAGTTTCGAAAGATTGATATCTACTTCAAGTGTGTTTTGAATAATTGAGCGCTAGATTTTGATTATAATGTTTTAACTCTATCCTTCTGTCTATTCATCTCATATCTGAGTTTAGTATTTTCACTTGAATTCAGGAAACCTCCTAACAGAGTGAGAATAACTGGAATGACAAAGAAAGGCAGGGAAATTGCCAAAAAATCCACTACATAAGACTCATACATGCCGCCATTGTTCTCAGATACAACCTGCAACAATGAATGCGACAGTTCTTCATGGGAAGCAATGTACCACCTTTTTGAGGAAGAACAACCAAGGGTAATAGTCAAAATAGTGACAACAAATAATTTTGTTTCCTCAGGCCCATCCTACTTCGACATTGCATGTTCGATTCTTCACAGAATAGAAACGAGGCCAAAGATTTTACCCTACATAGATATGGTAAAGTGCGTAATTGACCACCTTAACATAGAAGATAGATCATTCAAGAATTCAAAGCTGGAGAATATTGGTTTGTTCACTGCAGAATATTTATGGATAATGTCCCACTTTCCCATGCCAAAGAAGAATTATGATATAGATTTTGTACAAAGCTTAAAAAGAAGAATACATACCTCATGAACGTGATAAAGGGATGGAAAGATGACCAAGGCTAGGTGAAGCGGGACAAAATTGGTATGTACCCGATAACACAGTTGCCCTCCCCTTATTGTTATGTTGCTGGAATTCTATGTAGGTTGTTTGCAAAACAAGATACCACTAGGCTTTCCATAGATTGGGTCCCTTTAATTGACGCAATCGTTAATTCCTCTATTATGAATTGGGTGAGCATTTTGTCTGACAATTTGGCCAAAACTATCATGGAATACAGAAGCAAAAGAAGTGTTTCCGCTAGAACAATACCCCCCTTCTACATGAGTGCTTACATTATGGATGAAATTTGATTTTGTTCAGCCTTTCCTATCATGGGATGGAAATGGACAACCCATTACCCCACTCCAATCCATATTTATCATAGATCACTTTGGGAATCTGATTTTCATTTACATTTCTATAAAAATTTCAATGAAGTTATGTTACCCATCCATCATATTATCTTTAATGAAAAAGCCCCTAGGATTTATAAGGAGCCTATAATAGACATTTTACCAGTTGCTAGATGGTTTGTTGAATATAGTTTCACTTATATCAGAGTTTTTGGGAGTTATTCTTCTCCCCATGTTTTACCCTATTATGTTACTGATAAGATCCTAGCCAGGGAAATTTCCTACCAACTTCTAGTAAGTGGCATTTCCAAACAACTCAAAGATTCCAAGAAGGCCATTTGGCCTACTTTCCCTTTACAGTGCGACGCTTTTTCCCTTTTCCACATTAGTCATTCATTCAAAGAGATTTCAAATGTCACTTCATTAAATTTGGCTCTAATGCCAAAGAGACCATTTGATCCTAATAATGTGGTTAATAATTTCACCACTGAGCTTAAATTGAAACCTTTATTGAATGAGAAAGATATGTTTGACCATTTCTTTGAAGGTGTGGAGAAGTTCAAAGATGTATCTAAAAATGCATTGAGTCAGCTCAATAAAATAGAATTTGAGGCTTTCAAAGCATATAGAAATAAAAGGTTGGAAACAATCCCTTTGGATTTTTTATTTATTGAAGATGTCAACAGACCAACTCCCAACATTAGTCTCGATAATGATGCCAAGGATATGTCTGAATATGAATCTCAAGAGAAATCAAATCACAAATCAGGACAATACAACATAACTCTCAGAATTCGAATCACTCTGACAATGAATCCAAGAGTAGGAATGAGAGTCTAGAGAAAATAATTGATAAAGTGATTAAATGGATTGAGATGCAAACCGAAGGATAAATTAATGGAGCTGAATCATATTCTCAAGAAGTTCAACATATCTAGAATACAATCGAACAGATAGAGAAGCCTCAATTAAAATATTTGAAGAAAGAATAGGAGAATTTTTCCAAGGAACCAGAAACAACACCACCACCAAAGCTTAATGTTGATTAATCAACAAGTTTCCAAACTCCAGAGCATTCCTAGAATTTAGTGGAAACTGCAATTCCGCTATAGCAGGTACCTGAAGTTCATGATCAAGAGATCATTTCGGCATACCCTACATAACATATTTTTTTAAAGATTGAAGAGATACCCTCACTTGATGTATTCTACAGTCCCAGTCATAAGGCTGTAGTTAAGAGAAGAAAGAGAAGAAGATTAGATGAGTCAATTTCAAATCTTATGGATGAATCTGTAGACATTATATGGAAATACCCTTTGGCTGATCCTACAGAACATTTGACTAAGTTATCACAATTCGCAGGAGCATATCCTACTGCTACCATTGACAAAGCTACAAGGGTACAACTTCTACTTAAGAAAAAATAAGACAAAGTGCAAGAACTGGAGAAATTTATAGAACATGAAAAGTTTAATTCCAGTAAGAAGATTGAATTGAAGATGTCTCAATTTCAAAAAGACTTTGATAGATTGAAATTGCAACATCAGGTGCATATTACAGAGAAATAAACACAACTTGAAGCAACAATGGATAAATTGAAAAGTCAACCTCAGGTAGAGAAATTCATAAAAGAAGCACTAGAAATAAATGAAAAGTTAAGGCAAAAACAAGAAACCTTTTGTTAACAAGTTTCAATCACCAGTTCTTATTGTGATAAAAGAAAAATTCTGATCCAACAAGTGGCTAATAGGAGGCTTGAATGCGAAAGACTTGAAAAAAAGATTAATGAGTTCATTAAGTGGCAAGGGTATGTTGCAGGAAAGAAAGCTGACCTCCCTAAGATAGATAAATTTCACAAAGAGATTTTATTTAAGGATTGGGAAATACAACTGAGACAAGCAGAAAAGGCAACGACAAAGGCATCAAGGTTGACAGATGAAATTATTGAATCTGTTAATGAACAACTTCTAAAAGCTGAACTTATTAAAGAATCCACAGCTGAAGTGATCCTGAAGCTCAAACCATTAAAAGAACAGTGGAAGGAAAGTACAGAGTTGCAGGTGGAAATTATTAAAAAATACAAATAAGTTTGATCAAGAAAATTATTGGAATTTTCTGATCAAACCTTATCGTCAATGCCTAACTCTATAGTCATTAACTGATTCTAAAAAGAAATTGCAGTCAACACTTCCGAATGCAGAGTTTAAATGCCAAATCAGATCAGGGATTACACAGCCAGTTCAGCTAAAACCAATGGTGGATATTTTTCAGCTCTGAGATCAAATGCGCAAAGAGGATCAACCCACATAATCATGTTGTTATTTTATTTCCTAGATTGTAGTTTAAGTTTACTCCTTACGAGGATGGTTGTTTGAAACCTCCTCCATTTTTTATGTAAAATATATTTTAAACATATTGTAGTTTAGTATTTAAACCCTTCTCATGCATTTAGAGAAGCATCCATAAATTTTTCAAAATGCAAAGAATTCATTTCTGTAAGTTTGTGAATGATTTGATGAATCAATGGAACGAAATCTGTTATCTTTTGACATTTGAAGCTATTTAACTGAAGTTGCACTATTGTACTCTTTAAATTTATTTAAAGTGAAGAGGAGCAGAACTATCAGTTTGAATGAGTAGAACCTCGTATATATGGTACTTCTACACGTTATATTAATTTTTTCATTTTAGATTGACAATGATATTTTTATTTGCATTATATATTCGAACTGTCATCATAAGTGAATGTTAAATGCATTTATGTACTGATATTTGTTTATGATTTCTTATATTATATATAATCAAACATATAAATGCAATATACATTTCACAATTATTTTGATTAAACTATTTTGTTAAAAGAATTATCTTTACATAATTTTCATCTCTTTCAACTTTTATATAATCTTAATTACTAATAGTTGGAAGATATCTTTTTAGGTCGCATAAAGGCATAAACACCTGGGTATATAGTAGGATAGATATTTTATATACATGCATATGATAGATTAAATCATTTCCCATTTGCATATTATATAAACAAAACACACCCAACATCATCCTTATTGGGAACTGGTCCCTTTATCCCCAGTCGGAGCCACTACACCAAACGGAAAAGGACTTGCTCTAAGGTCCACACTGGGTGGTTTTCCTCCATGTTGTTGCAACGGAATTCCGAGGGTTCAACATTTTGGTGCTAGAAGCAGGGCCAATTGTGAATGGAAATAGGGTCTGATCAATCTAAAAGCCAATCTAAGAGTCTCTCTCCCTCTAGATCCCCTTCAAATTCTAGAACATTATCTAGATCTAAATCTTTAAGATCTGAAGTTGAACATCCCTCTCCTAAGTATCCTAGTAAAACTCAACCAATAATATCTCCAGATTTTCATTAGAATCCCCCAAAAGTTCAGTATTTGTTAGAAAATTTAGAGAGAGTATCCATTTCTGCTAAAAATACTAAAACTTCTCAAACATCTGAGATTATTGTTTCATCTTCTTTACAACCTAGACGAATATTAACTTGATTAGAAACTCAGAAGATAGAAATCCCTCCTTTTGAATTTCCTATTGATACTTCTCAAAGCTAAACAAAGAAGACCGAATCAGATTAAATCATCAGCGAGGTCTTATCCAATAATCCACCCCATTCACCTCCATTACCTCCACTCACTTCCACAAATTTCATTCCAACAATTAGTGTTACTTTAATTAGTTCCAATACTTAGACTACTATTCCTTCAACTAGCTCTAGCACTCAGCCTGTATCTTCTTCAACTCAAACTCAATCCATCACATCCACCCAAGGTCCAATGGCAGACCAAGTACCTCCACCAAATGTAAAACCATGGAACAATCCAGGTGTTGTACAAATTCCTGCTCCTCTTCATCCTCTTCCAAAATACCCTGAAATATGGTTACCTAAATTTGATCTTGATGATGGTCTTCTAGCTGAAGAACACATCCATAATTACATGTTAGCCATCAATTTAAAAGAGGTAACTGAAGAAGATGGTGTAGTAAGACTATTTCCATATACTCTCACAGGATCTGTAGGATCCTGGTATTTCTCATTACCTGCCCACTTTATAAGTAGCTATAATATGTTCGAAGAAAAATTTTTAGCTAAGTTTGGAGATGACAGAACTATTGTATCACTCATCAACGATCTATCAAATCTAAGGGCTAAAACATGAGAGAAAATAAAACACTTCAATTCCAGATTTAATAAATTACTCAATAAAATCCCTGCTACATTAGTCCTTGGTGCAAAAGTTCAAATTGAATGGTATATTTCTTCTCTCCCATCTAATATAGCCATTTTTGTTGATAGAGAAAAGTTGCCAACATTGGCAGAAAATGTGAAGGAATATTTATCTGTAGAGAAACACATAATCGCTCTTGAAAAGAAGAATTCCCAAGAAGATAGGAAATATAAGAAAGTATCATTCAAAGATGATTCAAAGAAGAAGCCACCAAAATATCCTTTTGATGTAGAATGACAAATGAAATGGCAAATATCAAAAATCAAGTTGCCGAAATTTCCAGTTCAAAGAATAGTTTCGGGCCCTTCAAGAAAAACCAGTCTCCTAATTCTCAGTCGCCCAACATCATATCTAATGCAGAGTCTGATCAATATACAAATGAAGAGAAAATAGAAGAAGAAGAAACTGAAGTAGAAGAATAAGTTGAACTAAATGGAATGTGGGATTTTATCCTACCAAATGATGAACAACAACAATATTTACTCGTAAGTACAAGGAGCAGGAATACCACTGAAACAACGCAGCCAAATCAGAAACATAAGAACTCAACGCCTACTAAAGATAAAACATTAAGTAAAAAGTCTACATCTAAGGCTATAGAAACTAACCCTGCTACTTCAGATGTTCCACCTAGATCAAAGACAATGGTTGTCTCTGACACCATCAAATATAATGTAGTCGAGGATATGAAAAAGACCAGGGTAACCATTTCAATTCATGAACTTACTAAGCTAAAACAATAGCAGAAGATTTTAATTAGAGATTTGAATGCACTTCCTCCTTCAACCTTACCTGCTACAGTATCAGTTCAAGCTGCTAATCAAATGGGTAAACCTCCTTCTCCTTCAACTAAAATAGATGCTACAGATCTGATTAGGACAGGTGATCAATCCATCTCTCATACTCCTCCATTTATTTTAACCTATGAGATATATAATAAGAATGTCCACAATTGTTTAATAGACTCAGGGGCTTCCTTTAATATCATGCCAAAATTAGTATGTGCTAAGTTGAACATAACTCCTCAGAGTTCTCCTGTTCATATAGTACAACTTGATAGAACAAAAGTAGAGGTTGTAGGAGAAATGATTTTTTTCCCTATTAGATTGTCATCAAACCCTAAGGTTTCCTAGATTATTGATATATCGGTCGTTGATATTCCTGAATTTTATGGTTTAGTAAGCAGAGACTGGTCTGAGAATCTTCATGGATATTTCACAATAGACTGGTCACATATGTGGCTACCCCACAATGGAAAGCCAAACCAAATTCGGATAGACTGAGAGAAATTCATGAAACATACAGTTACTGATCTTGAAGGAATCAATGAGACAATAACATTCAATAATATTATTATTGGAAATTACTTGGCAGAATCATTTCTTGGAAATTTTAATGCTCAACCATCACCCTTTTTCGGTAATGCAGTTATCTCTCAATTTGAAAATTTTTCCCAGACAGACACTTCTAAGTGTAAATTTTTGTAAATAAACCAATGTTTAATTCTTTATTTTGGATTCTTTATTTTTATGGCTCTAAATCAGAAGATGGTGCAGGAGCTGGCTGTATTTTAATAAGCCCAGAAGGAGAAAAAAATTTGTTAGCCTGCAGACTCGAATTTGATTGCACAAACAATATAGCAGAATATGAAGCATTAATTCAAGGTTTGTACAAAACAATTGACCTTGACATTAAATATCGGAAAGCACTGGGAGATTCAGAGATCATTGTCAAGAAAGTAAGAAATACTATCCATTGTCATTCTGGACATCGTAAGCATTATCAATCATTAGTCCAGGAATTGAATTCTCATTTCTTAGCTTTCAATATTTCCTCTGTACCTATAATACAAAATGCTAGCGCAGATTTATTGGCTAACGTAGCATCAAAATTAATTCCATCTCAAGAATTTAGTCCCGATAGGTTTTCTGTTGAATTGATTTTTAGACCATCTGTTCCTGATAATATTACTAATTGGAGAGTCTTTAATAATGATTATGATATCATAGATTTCCTTACATCTGAAGGATCTTATGATAATCAAATTCTAGATGAAAATGAACATGATACTCAAATAAAGGAAGAACACGATGAAAATCCAATTCCTAAGTCAATTGTCAAATTAGAAGACCTTTATGATTTAAAAGATAGGTTTAAGAGAGTTACTAATTCTAAAACTCAAAGTTTAACCTTAAGATTTGAGTTAGTAAATCTTGGAACTGACGATAAACCACAAAATGTCAATTTAGGTCTTGGTCTGTCTTCTGATGAAAGATTATCATTTGTTAAGTTATTAAGGGCTTACAAAAGTGTTTTTTCTTGGGATTACACTGACCTTAAAACATATGAAACTTCTGTTATTCAACACACTATTCCTATGATTTTAGATGAGAAACCAATACAACAAAAGTTGAGGAAAATTCACCCTAATATTTAAAATCAAATCAAAACAGAGTTGAATAAAGTCCTCAAAGCTAAGATCATCTTTCCAGTTAGACATTCAAAATGGGTTTCAAATTTGGTTCCCGCCAGGAAGAAAAGTGGTGACATTAGGATTTGTATTGATTTCAGAAATTTGAATAAATCATGTCAGAAAGAAAATTTTCCATTACCAACCATGGAACAAGTACTGCAATATATAGCTGGTTTTGAACTTATGTCTTTTCTAGATGGATTTTTAGTATATAACAAAATCCTGCTACATCCAGAGAACATATTAAAAACTACATTAAGGACTAAGTGGGGAGCTTATGCCTATCAAAAGATGCCATTTGGGTTAATCAATGCAGGTGCCACTTTTCAAATAGCCATGGACACAACTTTTAGAGGACTCATTTAAAAATCAGTGGTTATTTATCTAGATGACATTACAATCTTTTATAGGCAAGCAACCAATCATGTGAATGACCTAAAACTAGTCTTTGAGCGATGTAAAAAGTATGGAATTTCATTAACCCCAAAAAAGTCATATTTTGCTCTAGATTAAGGAAAAATTTTAGGATTCATTGTGTCCGAAAAAGGTATCCATATTGATCCAGAAAGAATCAAAGAGATTAAAAGAATTCCTTTCCCTCATAATAAGAAAACCATGCAGTCATTTCTAGGACAGATAAATTTTGTACAAATATTTGTCGCTGACTTTTTGCAGATAGTTTTACCTTTACAAACCATGAATAAGAAAAATTCAGTCTTTAAGTGAGGACATAATTAAAGGGAAGCATTTGGTTTAATCAAACAATCTATTATCAATGCTCCATTTCCGACTACTCCCAATTTTCTTAATCCTTTCACTTTATATACATTCTCATCAGATACATCTTATGTTGTTGTTCTGACATAGCTTAATGACCAAAAAATTGAAGCACCAATATCATTTTTTAGTTCCAATTTGCAAGGTGTAGAACTAAACTATTCATCTCTTGAGAAACACACATTTGCTGTCATTAAAGCTATAAAGAATTTTAGGCCATTTCTCCTCAAAGCTCACACCAAGATAATAGTTCCATTCCCTGCGGTAAAACAATTATTGATGCAAAGAGAACTAGGAGAGAAAAGGGCTAACTGGGTTACTGCTTTACAAGAATATGATGTAAAAAATTAGACCTTCTAAAATTGTTAGAGGTCAAGGTTTTTGTAGAATTCTAATAGGAGCATCCCATTTATCATTAGAGGTATATTCAGGTAATGATGTGCAAGTGTTAGAGGTAAGCCTCAACGATACTTAGTCTCAATCCGCTGATCTCAAGTTTTATTTGAAAAATGGATATGCCCCAACACATATCAGTTATAAAAAAAACATGCTTTGATATTGAAAGCTAAGAAATATGAAATGATCAATGATGTATTGTTTAGAAGAAACTTTGATTCTGTGTTATTAAGATGCTTAGAGAAAACTGAAGCAGAGAAAATTTTGTAGGAACTCCATGATGGACCAGCTGGAGGACATTTTGGAGGGAATACAACAACACATAAAATCCTGCATGCGGGTTACTATTGCCCAACACTTTTCAAAGATGCTCATGAATATGCAAGGAAATGCAAAGTTTGTCAAAGTGCATCTGGAAGACAAAGTAAACCAACTTTCCCATTACATCCAATTAATATCGAACAACCATTTGAACAATGGGGATTAGATATAATTGGTGAGATCGATCCTAACTCTTCCAAACAACATAAATAAATTCTCACAACTACTGATTATTTTACTAAATGGGTGGAAGAAATTCCACTAAAGGTCGCTAACTATGAGAATATTATTGAGTTCATTGATAAGTTTATCATAACTAGATTTGGTTTACCCACTGCTTTAATGTTTGATAATGCATCTTATTTCTTAGGAGATGCTATGATAGAATTTGCTATCAAAATAGGTTTTAAACTTAAATATTCTGCTAATTATTATCCGCAAGGAAATGTTTTAGGAGAATCCACAAATTAAAACCTTATTAGAATCATTAAACAAATCGTTGATCAAAACCAACGAAATTGGCACAAATCATTGACATTTTCTCTTTGGGCAGATCAACTAACTCAGAAGGCCTCAATTGGCACTTCTCCATTTAATCTTGTTTATGGGAAAGAAGTTGTTCTTCCTACCAATGTAGTTATTCCTTCTCTTGCCTTAGTTCAATTTATTGATGAATCCCATTCTTCTTCTTTACAACTAAGACAATTTCAAATCCTTATGCTTGAAGAAGAAAGAGAAAAAGCTAAAGTTACTCATGCACATCATCAACAGCTAGTTAAAACTTCATTTGATACAACTTTTGTCACTCCAAAAACATTCCAAATTGGTGATACGGTATTGAAATGGGATAAAGCACACGAAGAAAAAGGTAAACACACCAAATTCCAAAGACTGTAGCTAGGTCAATTTCAAATCATTGAAGAAATATGCCCATCAACATTTTTATTACAAAATCTATCAGGAAAAAGAGATTATTTGCCTAATAATGTGCAGATTCTGAAGAAATATTTTTCATAGGAGGTAACCCCTTCTGTTCCCTGTTTATTGCTGTCTTTTCTTTTCCTTAGGAAAATAAAAGTTGAATAGTATTGATTTTTAGGTTTCAATTCAACATCTTAGAAAATATTTTTTGATTTATCGCTTATAGAAATAAGAATTTTTAAGGAAACAATAGAAATATTTAAATATTAAATAGATTTTATTTCACTGAAAGATGCAATTTCACTGAAGTTATTTATTCTTCGATGAACTCTCATCTTTATAAAGTATGGTTATTCTATTATCATTCAAGAAAAGAATATTTAACATACTAAGGACTCTTTTACAGATAAGAAAACTTAAACTCTAAAAAATTAGCATCCAGAATCCTCAAAAGGATCAATGATTCACCCCATTTGGAAAAATTTTCAATTTTTAGAAAAGTAATTCAAAAAATTATGCTAAAAAGCTTAGAAGATAATAATTCTCATCAAGAGATTCTTTACCATTTTCACAGGGAAATAGTTGAACTGACATTACCAATAATGCCTACCAAAACAGGGTAATTACTTGAGATTATATCAAAGAACAAGGGGTCTCATCAAGAGCCAGCTTGATCAGTTTAATTATAACCAGTGAATGGCATTGTAAATATTTGGTTACCAAGCCAAGACAATGGATTTTAAGTGATAAAAAATACATAAGAAAATATCTACCGAAAAGAAAACAAGTTCCAAAAGAGATAAAGTATATAAAATTGAACTTTTTTTTTTGAAGATTGTAAGAGTAACTGGATGGGACAATGAATCATTACTGGGTAAAGGGTAACCTTGTCAAAAGCTCAAATTTCCTATTGGATCAGAGGCTCTACCTGTGATAAAAGAGTATATATTTATAAAGCTAATATAAAAGAGCCACCTGCTTCATCTTTTTGAACTTAGTAAAGACTGATATAGATATTCATACTTTTATTTTTAAACAGGAATTCTTATGAATTATAATAAAGTAAGATTATATTGCTTAGTGAGATATTATTTATTGAAATTCATTCCCACAACTATTTTTATTTTGAAAAGTTTTAGAAATTTCAAAAAACCAATCAGAGATAGTTGGCTCTCCCAAGTGAATCATCAATTGTTGTACTATACACCACCCCCCATTTATTTTAATAAATGGGGACCCTTTAAAAAAATAAATACAAATTTATGAGCGTTATTTCATCTTAGCCTAAGTCTAAAAAAAAACTTTAGGAATAAAGGTTTTTCCCTTTTCGTTTTGATTTCAAAAGCACTCATCGAAAATCGCATAACTTACAATCCGAATAAGTTAAAACACATATAAGTATTGCGAATTGTGATATGCGCTTCAACCTTTGTAGAGTTATATAAAATCCCCGTTACAAATTCTTTAAAAACCCTTTTAAAAAATAAATCACATCATTCCTTTTAAAAATAACAAGCTTATAACAATTCGGTAAAAAGTGCGATGAGTCAGACCCGATGAAACAACAAATGAACTATTATAAGTATCTAAAGGTCTGATAAAGCGCAACAATGTGAGTATTTAACACATTTCACATTTTGCAACAAGAAATCAAATGGAATGTTTTATTACCGCAAAAAAATGCGATGTGTGATTTGCACAGATCACATTTCGCGAGATTAATCGATGACAAAAAACATAACTATTAGTAACTATTTAAATTTGCGATGTGCGATATTAACACTTATTACTCAAGTATGCGAAATGATTCTTATCCAATAACCTTGTTATAAGATCTAACGTCTTAGATTTATATATTAGACATATTATGTAAAGGTGTGTAAGAGATTTGATAGAAAGAGTTATGGGTTATTAACGACATTTAACGGGTGTAAGGTTCAAAAGATTGATATCTACTTCAAGTGTGTTTTGAACAATTGAGTGCCGAATTTTGATTATAATGTTTTAAATCTATCCTTCTCTCTATTCATCTCAGATCTGAGTTTACTCTTTTCACTTGAATTCAGGAAACCGCCTAACTGAGTGAGAATAACTGGAGTGACAAAGAAAGGCAAGGAAATTTCCCAAACATCCACTGGAGAAGACTCAGACATGCCTCTATTTTTCTCAGATACAACTTGAAACAAGGATTGTGGTAGTTCTTCATGGGAAGAAATGTACCACCTTTTTGAGGAATAACAACCAAGGGTAATAGTCAAAATAGTAACAACAGATATCACAGTTTCCTCAGACTCGTCCTACTTCGACGTTGCATGTTTGTTTCTTCATAGAATAGAAACGAGGCCAAATATTTTACCCTACACAGATATGGTAAAGTGGGTAATTGACCACCTTAACATAGCATATAGATCATTCAAGAATTCAAAGTTGGAGAATATTGGTTCATTCACTAGAGAAGATTTACAGATAATGTACCACTTGCCCATGCCATATAAGAATTATGATAAATCTTTTGTCCAAAGCCTTACAAAGAAGAATAAAAACCTCATGAAAGTGATAAAGGTATGGAAAGATGAACAAGGTAAGTTGAAGTGGGAAAAACTTGGTATGTAACCGATAGCACAGTTAACCTCCCCTTATTGTTATGATGCTGGAATGCTATGTAGGTTGTTTGCAAAACAAGATACCACTAGGTTTTCCATAGACTGGGTCCCTTTAGTTGATGCAATCGTCAATTTCTGTATTATGAATTGGGGGAGCATTTTGTCTAATAGTTTGGCCATAAATATCATGGAATACAGAAGAAAAAGAAGTGTTTCCGCTAGAACAATACCCCCCTTCTACATGAGTGCTTACATTATGGATGCAATTTGCTTTTGTTCAAGATTTCCTATCATGGGATGGAAATGGAACACCTAGGACCCCACTCCAATCCATATTTACCATAGAGAACTTTGGGAATCTGATTTTCATTTACATTTCTATAAAATTTGCAATGGATTTATGTTACCCATCCATTAGATTATCTTTAATTAAAAATACCCTAGGATTTCTAAGCAGGCTAGCACATACATTTTACCAGTTGCTATATAGTTTTCTGAAGAGAATTTCACTTATATTAGTTTTTTTGGGAGTTATTATCTCCCCATGTTTTACCCTATTATGCTCCTGATAAGCTCCTAGCCAGGGAAATTGCCTACCAACTTATAGTAAGTGGCGTTTCCAAACAACTCAAAGATGGAAAGAAGGCCATTTTGCCTACTTTCCCTTTACAGTGCATCACTTTTTCCCTTTTTGACATTGGTCATGCATTCAAAGTGATTTCAAATGTCACTTCATTAAATTTGGCTCTAACACCAAAGAGGCCATTTGATCCTAATAATGTGGTTAAGAATTTCACCACTGAGCTTAAATTGAAACATTTCTTGAATGAGAAAGAGATGTTTAACACTTTCTTTGAAGGTGTGGACAAGTTCACAAATGTATTGAAAAATGCATCCAGTCAGCTCAGTAAACAGACTTTGAGGCTTTCCAAGCATATAGAAATAAAAGGCTGGAAACAATCCCTTTGGATTTGTTATTTATTGAAGATGTCAACATACCAACACCCAACATTAGTCTGTATAATGAGGCCAAGGATATGTCTGAAGATGAATCTCAAGAGAAATGAAATCACGAAACAGGACAATCACAACATAATTCTCAGAATTTGGATCACTCTGATAATGAATCTGAGAGCAAGCATGAGAGTCTAGAGAAAATAATTGATAAAGTGATTAAAGGGATTGAGATGCAAACGAAAGGAGAAATTAATGGATTTGAATCATCTTCTCAAGAAGTTCAGCATATCCAGAATACGCCCGACCAGACATAGAAGCCTCAATCAAGATATTTGAAGAAATAATGGGAGAAGTTTTCCAAGGCACTAGAAACACCACCACCACCAAAGCCTAATGTTGATGAATCAACGGGTTTCCAAACTCTAGAGCATTCCCAAAATTTAGTGGAAACTGCAATTCCACTACAACAGGTACCTTAAGTTCATGATCAAGAGCTCATTCCGACATACCCTACAGAACAAGTTGTTTTAAAGATTGAAGACACACCCTCACTTGATGTCTTCTACAGTCCCAGCCATAAGGATGTAGTTAAGAGAAGAAGGAGAAGAAGAATGGATGAATCAGTTTCAAATCTTATGGATGAATCTGTAGACGTTCTATGGAAAGACCCTTTGGCTGATCCTACAGAGCATTTGACTAAGTTATCACAGTTCATAGGAGCATAGGCTACTTCTACCATTGACAAAGCTACAAAGGTACAAATTCTACTTAAGCAGAAAGAAGACAAAGTGCAAGAACTGGAGAAATTTCTAGAATAGGAAAAGTTTACTTCCAGTAAGAAGATTGAATTGAAGATGTCTCAATTTCAAAATACTTTGATAGATTGAAGTTGCAGCACCAGGTGCAGATTACAGAGAAAGAAATACAACTTTAAGCAGCAATGGAAAAATTGAAAAGTCAACCTCAGGTAGAGAAATTCATAAAAGAAGCACTAGAAATAAATGCAAAGCCAAAGCAACAACAAGAAACCTTTTGTCAACAAGTTTCAATCACCAGTTCTTACTGTGATACAAGCAAAATTCTGATCCAACAAGTGGCTAATAGGAGTCTTGAATGCGAAAGAGTTGAAAAGAAGATTAATGAGTTCATTCAGTGGCAAGGGTCTGATGTAGGAAATAAAGCTAACCTCCCTAAGATAAATTTCACAAAGATATTTTATTGAAGGATTGGGAAACACAGTTGAGACAAGCAAAAAAGGTAATGACAAAGGCATCAAGGTTGACAAATGAAATTATTGAATTTGTTAATGAACAACTTCTAAAAGCTGAAATTATTAAAGAATCCACAACTGAAGTGCTCCCAGAGCTCAAACCATTAGAAGCACAGTGGAAGGAAAGTAAGTACAGAGTTGCAGGTGGAAATTATTAAAAAATATAAATAAGTTTGATCAAGAAAATTACTAGAATTTTCTGATCAAACCTTATCATCAATGCCTAAATCTACAATCATTAATTGATTCTACAAAGAAATCGTAGCCATCACTTTCGAATGTAGTGTTTAAAGGCTAGATCAGATCAGGGATTACACAGCCAGCTCAGCTAAAACCAATGGTGGATACTTTTAAGCTTCGAGATCAAATGCGCAAAGAGGATCAACCCACATAATAATGTTGTTATTTTATTTCCTAGATTGTAGTTTAAGTTTACTCCATACGAGGATGGTTGTTTGAAATCTCCTCCATTTTTTATTTAATAATCTATTTTAAACATATTGTTGTTTAGTATTTAAACCCTTCTCATGTATTTAGAGAAGGATCTAATTTTTTTTCAAAAACATTTGCAAAGAATTCATTTCTGTTATTTTGTGAATGGTTTGATGAATTAATGGAGCGAAATATGTTATATTTTGACATTTGAAGCTGTTTAACTAAAGTTGCACTATTGTACTCTTTAAATTGCTTGAAAGTGAAGAGGAGAAGAAAACTACTGTCAGTTTGAATGAGTAGAACCTCCTATATAT